>OY744481.1:309923625-310494008 GCA_963556165.1 Tipula helvola
CCGCAATCGGAGCACAATTGCAGATTTTTGATTTTTGTGGTCCAGAATACGCTGATCTATAGTACGGTGATTTTCAAGAAAATCGGATTTTCTGTGATATGCATGGAAATAATCAAGCAACTTAAATGCGCGTTTGTACAAAAATTACTGATCCCGAAACCTTCTTAGAGGTATCAAGAACCGCCATCGGAGTACAATTTCAGATTTTGGATTTTTGTGCTCCAGAATACGCTGATCTATAGTAAGGTGATTTTCAAGAAATTCGAATTTTCTGTGATATGCATGGAAATAATCAAGCAATTTAAATGCGCGTTTGTACAAAAATTACTGATCCCGAAACCTATTCTTAGAGGTATCAAGAACCGCCATCGGAGTACAATTTCAGATTTTGGATTTTTGTGCTCCAGAATACGCTGATCTATAGTAAGGTGATTTTCAAGAAAATCGAATTTTCTGTGATATGCATGAAAATAATCAAGCAATTTCGATGCGCGTTGGTTCAACAATTACTGATCCCGAAATCTATTTTTAGAGGTATTAAGAACCGCAATCGGAGCACAATTGCAGATTTTGGATTTTTGTGGTCCAGAATACGATGATCTATAGTAAGGTGTTTTTCAAGAAAATCGAATTTTCTGTGATATGCATGGAAATAATCAAGCAATTTAAATGCGCATTGGTTCAACAATTATTGATCCTGAAACCTATTTTTAGAGGTATCAAGAACCGCAATCGGAGCACAATTGCAGATTTTGGATTTTTGTGGTCCAGAATACGCTGATCTATAGTACGGTGATTTTAAGGAAAATCGAATTTTCTGTGATATGCATGGAAATAATCAAGCAATTTAAATGCGCGTTGGTTCAACAATTACAGATCCCGAAATCTATTTTTAGAGGTATCAAGAACCGCAATCGGAGCACAACTGCAGATTTTTGATTTTTGTGGTCCAGAATACGCTGATTTTCAAGAAAATTGGATTTTCTGTGATATGCATGGAAATAATCAAGCAATTTAAATGCGCATTGGTTCAACAATTACTGATCCTGAAACCTATTTTTAGAGGTATTAAGAACCGCAATCGGAGCACAATTGCAGATTTTGGATTTTTGTGGTCCAGAATACGATGATCTATAGTAAGGTGATTTTCAAGAAAATCGAATTTTCTGTGATATGCATGGAAATAATCAAGCAATTTCGATGCGCGTTGGTTCAACAATTACTGATCCCGAAATCTATTTTTAGAGGTATTAAGAACCGCAATCGGAGCACAATTGCAGATTTTGGATTTTTGTGGTCCAGAATACGATGATCTATAGTAAGGTGATTTTCAAGAAAATCGAATTTTCTGTGATATGCATGGAAATAATCAAGCAATTTAAATGCGCGTTTGTACAAAAATTACTGATCCCGAAACCTATTCTTAGAGGTATCAAGAACCGCCATCGGAGTACAATTTCAGATTTTGGATTTTTGTGCTCCAGAATACGCTGATCTATAGTAAGGTGATTTTCAAGAAAATCGGATTTTCTGTGATATGCATGGAAATAATCAAGCAATTTAAATGCGCGTTGGTTCAACAATTACAGATTCCAAAATCTATTTTTAGAGGTATCAAGAACCGCAATCGGAGCACAACTGCAGATTTTTGATTTTTGTGGTCCAGAATACGCTGATCTATAGTACGGTGATTTTCAAGAAAATCGAATTTTCTGTGATATGCATGGAAATAATCAAGCAATTTAAATGCGCGTTGGTTCAACAATTACTGATCCCGAAATCTATTTTTAGAGGTATCAAGAACCGCAATCGGAGCACAATTGCAGATTTTGGATTTTTGTGGTCCAGAATACGCTGATCTATAGTAAGGTGATTTTCAAGAAAATCGAATTTTCTGTGATATGCATGGAAATAATCAAGCAATTTAAATGCGCGTTGGTTCAACAATTACAGATTCCAAAATCTATTTTTAGAGGTATCAAGAACCGCAATCGGAGCACAACTGCAGATTTTTGATTTTTGTGGTCCAGAATACGCTGATCTATAGTACGGTGATTTTCAAGAAAATCGAATTTTCTGTGATATGCATGGAAATAATCAAGCAATTTAAATGCGCGTTGGTTCAACAATTACTGATCCCGAAATCTATTTTTAGAGGTATCAAGAACCGCAATCGGAGCACAATTGCAGATTTTTGATTTTTGTGGTGCAGAATACGCTCATCTATAGTACGGTGATTTTCAAGAAAATCGAATTTTCTGTGATATGCATGGAAATAATCAAGCAATTTCGATGCGCGTTGGTTCAACAATTACTGATCCCGAAATCTATTTTTAGAGGTATCAAGAACCGCCATCGGAGTACAATTTCAGATTTTGGATTTTTGTGGTCCAGAATACGATGATCTATAGTAAGGTGATTTTCAAGAAAATCGAATTTTCTGTGATATGCATGGAAATAATCAAGCAATTTAAATGCGCATTGGTTCAACAATTACTGATCCCGAAATCTATTTTTAGAGGTATCAAGAACCGCAATCGGAGCACAATTGCAGATTTTTGATTTTTGTGGTGCAGAATACGCTCATCTATAGTACGGTGATTTTCAAGAAAATCGAATTTTCTGTGATATGCATGGAAATAATCAAGCAATTTCGATGCGCGTTGGTTCAACAATTACTGATCCCGAAATCTATTTTTAGAGGTATTAAGAACCGCAATCGGAGCACAATTGCAGATTTTGGATTTTTGTGGTCCAGAATACGATGATCTATAGTAAGGTGATTTTCAAGAAAATCGAATTTTCTGTGATATGCATGGAAATAATCAAGCAATTTAAATGCGCGTTGGTTCAACAATTACAGATCCCAAAATCTATTTTTAGAGGTATCAAGAACCGCAATCGGAGCACAATTGCAGATTTTTGATTTTTGTGGTCCAGAATACGCTGATCTATAGTACGGTGATTTTCAAGAAAATCGGATTTTCTGTGATATGCATGGAAATAATCAAGCAACTTAAATGCGCGTTTGTACAAAAATTACTGATCCCGAAACCTATTCTTAGAGGTATCAAGAACCGCCATCGGAGTACAATTTCAGATTTTGGATTTTTGTGCTCCAGAATACGCTGATCTATAGTAAGGTGATTTTCAAGAAATTCGAATTTTCTGTGATATGCATGGAAATAATCAAGCAATTTAAATGCGCGTTTGTACAAAAATTACTGATCCCGAAACCTATTCTTAGAGGTATCAAGAACCGCCATCGGAGTACAATTTCAGATTTTGGATTTTTGTGCTCCAGAATACGCTGATCTATAGTAAGGTGATTTTCAAGAAAATCGAATTTTCTGTGATATGCATGAAAATAATCAAGCAATTTCGATGCGCGTTGGTTCAACAATTACTGATCCCGAAATCTATTTTTAGAGGTATTAAGAACCGCAATCGGAGCACAATTGCAGATTTTGGATTTTTGTGGTCCAGAATACGATGATCTATAGTAAGGTGTTTTTCAAGAAAATCGAATTTTCTGTGATATGCATGGAAATAATCAAGCAATTTAAATGCGCATTGGTTCAACAATTATTGATCCTGAAACCTATTTTTAGAGGTATCAAGAACCGCAATCGGAGCACAATTGCAGATTTTGGATTTTTGTGGTCCAGAATACGATGATCTATAGTAAGGTGATTTTCAAGAAAATCGAATTTTCTGTGATATGCATGGAAATAATCAAGCAATTTAAATGCGCATTGGTTCAACAATTATTGATCCTGAAACCTATTTTTAGAGGTATCAAGAACCGCAATCGGAGCACAATTGCAGATTTTGGATTTTTGTGGTCCAGAATACGATGATCTATAGTAAGGTGATTTTCAAGAAAATCGAATTTTCTGTGATATGCATGGAAATATTCAAGCAATCTAAATGGGCGTTGGTTCAACAATTATTGATCCTGAAACCTATTTTTAGAGGTATCAAGAACCGCAATTGGAGCACAATTGCAGATTTTGGATTTTTGTGGTCCAGAATACGCTGATCTATAGTACGGTGATTTTAAGGAAAATCGAATTTTCTGTGATATGCATGGAAATATTCAAGCAATTTAAATGCGCGTTGGTTCAACAATTACAGATCCCAAAATCTATTTTTAGAGGTATCAAGAACCGCAATCGGAGCACAACTGCAGATTTTTGATTTTTGTGGTCCAGAATACGCTGATCTATAGTACGGTGATTTTCAAGAAAATCGGATTTTCTGTGATATGCATGGAAATAATCAAGCAATTTAAATGCGCATTTGTACAAAAATTACTGATCCCGAAACCTATTTTTAGAGGTATCAAGAACCGCAATCGGAGCACAATTGCAGATTTTGGAATTTTGTGGTCCAGAATACGCTGATCTATAGTAAGGTGATTTTCAAGAAATTCGAATTTTCTGTTATATGCATGGAAATAATCAAGCAATTTAAATGCGCGTTGGTTCAACAATTACTGATCCCGAAATCTATTTTTAGAGGTATCAAGAACCGCAATCGGAGCACAATTGCAGATTTTGGATTTTTGTGGTCCAGAATACGCTGATCTATAGTAAGGTGATTTTCAAGAAAATCGAATTTTCTGTGATATGCATGAAAATAATCAAGCAATTTAAATGCGCGTTGGTTCAACAATTACTGATCCCGAAATCTATTTTTAGAGGTATTAAGAACCGCAATCGGAGCACAACTGCAGATTTTTGATTTTTGTGGTCCAGAATACGCTGATCTATAGTAAGGTGATTTTCAAGAAAATCGAATTTTCTGTGATATGCATGGAAATAATCAAGCAATTTAAATGCGCGTTGGTTCAACAATTACAGATCCCGAAATCTATTTTTAGAGGTATCAAGAACCGCAATCGGAGCACAACTGCAGATTTTTGATTTTTGTGGTCCAGAATACGCTGATCTATAGTAAGGTGATTTTCAAGAAAATCGGATTTTCTGTGATATGCATGGAAATAATCAAGCAATTTAAATGCGCGTTGGTTCAACAATTACAGATCCAAAATCTATTTTTAGAGGTATCAAGAACCGCAATCGGAGCACAATTGCAGATTTTGGATTTTTTTGGTCCAGAATACGCTGATCTATATTACGGTGATTTTCAAGAAAATCGGATTTTCTGTGATATGCATGGAAATAATCAAGCAATTTAAATGCGCGTTTGTACAAAAATTACTGATCCTGAAACCTATTTTTAGAGGTATCAAGAACCGCAATCGGAGCACAATTGCAGATTTTGGATTTTTGTGATCCAGAATACGCTGATCTATAGTACGGTGATTTTCAAGAAATTCGAATTTTCTGTGATATGCATGGAAATAATCAAGCAATTTAAATGCGCATTGGTTCAACAATTACTGATCCTGAAACCTATTTTTAGAGGTATTAAGAACCGCAATCGGAGCACAATTGCAGATTTTGGATTTTTGTGGTCCAGAATACGATGATCTATAGTAAGGTGATTTTCAAGAAAATCGAATTTTCTGTGATATGCATGGAAATAATCAAGCAATTTAAATGCGCATTGGTTCAACAATTATTGATCCTGAAACCTATTTTTAGAGGTATCAAGAACCGCAATCGGAGCACAATTGCAGATTTTGGATTTTTGTGGTCCAGAATACGCTGATCTATAGTACGGTGATTTTAAGGAAAATCGAATTTTCTGTGATATGCATGGAAATATTCAAGCAATTTAAATGCGCGTTGGTTCAACAATTACAGATCCCAAAATCTATTTTTAGAGGTATCAAGAACCGCAATCGGAGCACAACTGCAGATTTTTGATTTTTGTGGTCCAGAATACGCTGATCTATAGTACGGTGATTTTCAAGAAATTCGAATTTTCTGTGATATGCATGGAAATAATCAAGCAATTTAAATGCGCGTTGGTTCAACAATTACTGATCCCGAAATCTATTTTTAGAGGTATCAAGAACCGCAATCGGAGCACAATTGCAGATTTTGGATTTTTGTGATCCAGAATACGCTGATCTATAGTAAGGTGATTTTCAAGAAAATCGCATTTTCTATGAAATGTGTGGAAATAATCTTTAGAGGTATTAAGAATCGCAATCGGAGCACAATTGCAGATTTTGGATTTTTGTGATCCAGAATACGATGATCTATAGTAAGGTGATTTTCAAGAAAATCGCATTTTTCTATGAAATGTGTGGAAATAATCTTTAGAGGTATTAAGAATCGCAATCGGAGCACAATTGCAGATTTTGGATTTTTGTGATCCAGAATTACGCTGATCTATAGTACGGTGATTTTCAAGAAATTCGAATTTTCTGTGATATGCATGGAAATTATCAAGCAATTTAAATGCGCGTTTGTACAAAAATTACTGATCCCGAAACCTATTTTTAGAGGTATCAAGAACCGCCATCGGAGCACAATTGCAGATTTTGGGATTTTGTGGTCCAGAATACGCTGATCTATAGTAAGGTGATTTTCAAGAAATTCGAATTTTCTGTGATATGCATGGAAATAATCAAGCAATTTAAATGCGCGTTGGTTCAACAATTACAAATCCCAAAATCTATTTTTAGAGGTATCAAGAACCGCAATCGGAGCACAATTGCAGATTTTGGATTTTTTTGGTCCAGAATACGCTGATCTATAGTAAGGTGATTTTCAAGAAAATCGAATTTTCTGTGATATGCATGGAAATAATCAAGCAATTTAAATTCGCGTTGGTTCAACAATTACAGATCCCGAAATCTATTTTTAGAGGTATCAAGAACCGCAATCGGAGCACAACTGCAGATTTTTGATTTTTGTGGTCCAGAATACGCTGATCTATAGTACGGTGATTTTCAAGAAAATCGGATTTTCTGTGATATGCATGGAAATAATCAAGCAATTTAAATGCGCGTTTGTACAAAAATTACTGATCCTGAAACCTATTTTTAGAGGTATCAAGAACCGCAATCGGAGCACAATTGCAGATTTTGGATTTTTGTGATCCAGAATACGCTGATCTATAGTAAGGTAATTTTCAAGAAAATCGCATTTTCTATGAAATGTGTGGAAATAATCTTTAGAGGTATTAAGAATCGCAATCGGAGCACAATTGCAGATTTTGGATTTTTGTGATCCAGAATACGCTGATCTATAGTACGGTGATTTTCAAGAAATTCGAATTTTCTGTGATATGCATGGAAATAATCAAGCAATTTAAATGCGCATTGGTTCAACAATTACTGATCCTGAAACCTATTTTTAGAGGTATTAAGAACCGCAATCGGAGCACAATTGCAGATTTTGGATTTTTGTGGTCCAGAATACGATGATCTATAGTAAGGTGATTTTCAAGAAAATCGAATTTTCTGTGATATGCATGGAAATAATCAAGCAATTTAAATGCGCATTGGTTCAACAATTACTGATCCTGAAACCTATTTTTAGAGGTATCAAGAACCGCCATCGGAGCACAATTGCAGATTTTGGAATTTTGTGCTCCAGAATACGCTGATCTATAGTAAGGTGATTTTCAAGAAAATCGAATTTTCTGTGATATGCATGGAAATAATCAAGCAATTTCGATGCGCGTTGGTTCAACAATTACTGATCCCGAAATCTATTTTTAGAGGTATTAAGAACCGCCATCGGAGCACAATTGCAGATTTTGGATTTTTGTGGTCCAGAATACGATGATCTATAGTAAGGTGATTTTCAAGAAAATCGAATTTTCTGTGATATGCATGGATATAATCAAGCAATTTAAATGCGCGTTTGTACAAAAATTACTGATCCCGAAACCTATTTTTAGAGGTATCAAGAACCTCTATCGGAGCACAATTGCAGATTTTTGATTTTTGTGGTCCAGAATACGATGATCTATAGTAAGGTGATTTTCAAGAAAATCGAATTTTCTGTGATATGCATGGAAATAATCAAGCAATTTAAATGCGCGTTTGTACAAAAATTACTGATCCCGAAACCTATTCTTAGAGGTATCAAGAACCGCCATCGGAGTACAATTTCAGATTTTGGATTTTTGTGCTCCAGAATACGCTGATCTATAGTAAGGTGATTTTCAAGAAAATCGGATTTTCTGTGATATGCATGGAAATAATCAAGCAATTTAAATGCGCGTTGGTTCAACAATTACTGATCCCGAAATCTATTTTTAGAGGTATCAAGAACCGCAATCGGAGCACAACTGCAGATTTTTGATTTTTGTGGTCCAGAATACGCTGATCTATAGTACGGTGATTTTCAAGAAAATCGAATTTTCTGTGATATGCATGGAAATAATCAAGCAATTTAAATGCGCGTTGGTTCAACAATTACTGATCCCGAAATCTATTTTTAGAGGTATCAAGAACCGCAATCGGAGCACAATTGCAGATTTTGGATTTTTGTGGTCCAGAATACGCTGATCTATGGTAAGGTGATTTTCAAGAAAATCGAATTTTCTGTGATATGCATGGAAATAATCAAGCAATCTAAATGCGCGTTGGTTCAACAATTACTGATCCCGAAATCTATTTTTAGAGGTATCAAGAACCGCCATCGGAGCACAATTGCAGATTTTTGATTTTTGTGGTGCAGAATACGCTCATCTATAGTACGGTGATTTTCAAGAAAATCGAATTTTCTGTGATATGCATGGAAATAATCAAGCAATTTCGATGCGCGTTGGTTCAACAATTACTGATCCCGAAATCTATTTTTAGAGGTATCAAGAACCGCCATCGGAGTACAATTTCAGATTTTGGATTTTTGTGGTCCAGAATACGATGATCTATAGTAAGGTGATTTTCAAGAAAATCGAATTTTCTGTGATATGCATGGAAATAATCAAGCAATTTAAATGCGCATTGGTTCAACAATTACTGATCCCGAAACCTATTCTTAGAGGTATCAAGAACCGCCATCGGAGTACAATTTCAGATTTTGGATTTTTGTGGTCCAGAATACGATGATCTATAGTAAGGTGATTTTCAAGAAAATCGAATTTTCTGTGATATGCATGGAAATAATCAAGCAATTTAAATGCGCGTTGGTTCAACAATTACTGATCCCGAAATCTATTTTTAGAGGTATCAAGAACCGCAATCGGAGCACAATTGCAGATTTTGGATTTTTGTGGTCCAGAATACGCTGATCTATGGTAAGGTGATTTTCAAGAAAATCGAATTTTCTGTGATATGCATGGAAATAATCAAGCAATCTAAATGCGCGTTGGTTCAACAATTACTGATCCCGAAATCTATTTTTAGAGGTATCAAGAACCGCCATCGGAGCACAATTGCAGATTTTTGATTTTTGTGGTGCAGAATACGCTCATCTATAGTACGGTGATTTTCAAGAAAATCGAATTTTCTGTGATATGCATGGAAATAATCAAGCAATTTCGATGCGCGTTGGTTCAACAATTACTGATCCCGAAATCTATTTTTAGAGGTATTAAGAACCGCAATCGGAGCACAATTGCAGATTTTGGATTTTTGTGGTCCAGAATACGATGATCTATAGTAAGGTGATTTTCAAGAAAATCGAATTTTCTGTGATATGCATGGAAATAATCAAGCAATTTAAATGCGCGTTGGTTCAACAATTACAGATCCCAAAATCTATTTTTAGAGGTATCAAGAACCGCAATCGGAGCACAATTGCAGATTTTTGATTTTTGTGGTCCAGAATACGCTGATCTATAGTACGGTGATTTTCAAGAAAATCGGATTTTCTGTGATATGCATGGAAATAATCAAGCAACTTAAATGCGCGTTTGTACAAAAATTACTGATCCCGAAACCTATTCTTAGAGGTATCAAGAACCGCCATCGGAGTACAATTTCAGATTTTGGATTTTTGTGCTCCAGAATACGCTGATCTATAGTAAGGTGATTTTCAAGAAATTCGAATTTTCTGTGATATGCATGGAAATAATCAAGCAATTTAAATGCGCGTTTGTACAAAAATTACTGATCCCGAAACCTATTCTTAGAGGTATCAAGAACCGCCATCGGAGTACAATTTCAGATTTTGGATTTTTGTGGTCCAGAATACGCTGATCTATAGTAAGGTGATTTTCAAGAAAATCGAATTTTCTGTGATATGCATGAAAATAATCAAGCAATTTAAATGCGCGTTGGTTCAACAATTACTGATCCCGAAATCTATTTTTAGAGGTATTAAGAACCGCAATCGGAGCACAATTGCAGATTTTGGATTTTTGTGGTCCAGAATACGATGATCTATAGTAAGGTGTTTTTCAAGAAAATCGAATTTTCTGTGATATGCATGGAAATAATCAAGCAATTTAAATGCGCGTTCGTTCAACAATTATTGATCCTGAAACCTATTTTTAGAGGTATCAAGAACCGCAATCGGAGCACAATTGCAGATTTTGGATTTTTGTGGTCCAGAATACGCTGATCTATAGTACGGTGATTTTAAGGAAAATCGAATTTTCTGTGATATGCATGGAAATAATCAAGCAATTTAAATGCGCGTTGGTTCAACAATTACAGATCCCGAAATCTATTTTTAGAGGTATCAAGAACCGCAATCGGAGCACAACTGCAGATTTTTGATTTTTGTGGTCCAGAATACGCTGATTTTCAAGAAAATCGGATTTTCTGTGATATGCATGGAAATAATCAAGCAATTTAAATGCGCGTTTGTACAAAAATTACTGATCCTGAAACCTATTTTTAGAGGTATCAAGAACTGCAATCGGAGCACAATTGCAGATTTTGGATTTTTGTGGTCCAGAATACGATGATCTATAGTAAGGTGATTTTCAAGAAAATCGAATTTTCTGTGATATGCATGGAAATAATCAAGCAATTTAAATGCGCATTGGTTCAACAATTATTGATCCTGAAACCTATTTTTAGAGGTATCAAGAACCGCAATCGGAGCACAATTGCAGATTTTGGATTTTTGTGGTCCAGAATACGATGATCTATAGTAAGGTGATTTTCAAGAAAATCGAATTTTCTGTGATATGCATGGAAATATTCAAGCAATCTAAATGGGCGTTGGTTCAACAATTATTGATCCTGAAACCTATTTTTAGAGGTATCAAGAACCGCAATTGGAGCATAATTGCAGATTTTGGATTTTTGTGGTCCAGAATACGCTGATCTATAGTACGGTGATTTTAAGGAAAATCGAATTTTCTGTGATATGCATGGAAATAATCAAGCAATTTAAATGCGCATTTGTACAAAAATTACTGATCCCGAAACCTATTTTTAGAGGTATCAAGAACCGCAATCGGAGCACAATTGCAGATTTTGGAATTTTGTGGTCCAGAATACGCTGATCTATAGTAAGGTGATTTTCAAGAAATTCGAATTTTCTGTGATATGCATGGAAATATTCAAGCAATTTAAATGCGCGTTGGTTCAACAATTACAGATCCCAAAATCTATTTTTAGAGGTATCAAGAACCGCAATCGGAGCACAACTGCAGATTTTTGATTTTTGTGGTCCAGAATACGCTGATCTATAGTACGGTGATTTTAAAGAAAATCGGATTTTCTGTGATATGCATGGAAATAATCAAGCAATTTAAATGCGCATTTGTACAAAAATTACTGATCCCGAAACCTATTTTTAGAGGTATCAAGAACCGCAATCGGAGCACAATTGCAGATTTTGGAATTTTGTGGTCCAGAATACGCTGATCTATAGTAAGGTGATTTTCAAGAAATTCGAATTTTCTGTGATATGCATGGAAATAATCAAGCAATTTAAATGCGCGTTGGTTCAACAATTACTGATCCCGAAATCTATTTTTAGAGGTATCAAGAACCGCAATCGGAGCACAATTGCAGATTTTGGAATTTTGTTGTCCAGAATACGCTGATCTATAGTAAGGTGATTTTCAAGAAATTCGAATTTTCTGTTATATGCATGGAAATAATCAAGCAATTTAAATGCGCGTTGGTTCAACAATTACTGATCCCGAAATCTATTTTTAGAGGTATCAAGAACCGCAATCGGAGCACAATTGCAGATTTTGGATTTTTGTGGTCCAGAATACGCTGATCTATAGTAAGGTGATTTTCAAGAAAATCGAATTTTCTGTGATATGCATGGAAATAATCAAGCAATCTAAATGCGCGTTTGTACAAAAATTACTGATCCCGAAACCTATTCTTAGAGGTATCAAGAACCGCCATCGGAGTACAATTTCAGATTTTGGATTTTTGTGGTCCAGAATACGCTGATCTATAGTAAGGTGATTTTCAAGAAAATCGAATTTTCTGTGATATGCATGAAAATAATCAAGCAATTTAAATGCGCGTTGGTTCAACAATTACTGATCCCGAAATCTATTTTTAGAGGTATTAAGAACCGCAATCGGAGCACAACTGCAGATTTTTGATTTTTGTGGTCCAGAATACGCTGATCTATAGTAAGGTGATTTTCAAGAAAATCGAATTTTCTGTGATATGCATGGAAATAATCAAGCAATTTAAATGCGCGTTGGTTCAACAATTACAGATCCCGAAATCTATTTTTAGAGGTATCAAGAACCGCAATCGGAGCACAACTGCAGATTTTTGATTTTTGTGGTCCAGAATACGCTGATCTATAGTAAGGTGATTTTCAAGAAAATCGGATTTTCTGTGATATGCATGGAAATAATCAAGCAATTTAAATGCGCGTTGGTTCAACAATTACAGATCCAAAATCTATTTTTAGAGGTATCAAGAACCGCAATCGGAGCACAATTGCAGATTTTGGATTTTTTTGGTCCAGAATACGCTGATCTATATTACGGTGATTTTCAAGAAAATCGGATTTTCTGTGATATGCATGGAAATAATCAAGCAATTTAAATGCGCGTTTGTACAAAAATTACTGATCCCGAAACCTATTCTTAGAGGTATCAAGAACCGCCATCGGAGTACAATTTCAGATTTTGGATTTTTGTGGTCCAGAATACGCTGATCTATAGTAAGGTGATTTTCAAGAAAATCGAATTTTCTGTGATATGCATGAAAATAATCAAGCAATTTAAATGCGCGTTGGTTCAACAATTACTGATCCCGAAATCTATTTTTAGAGGTATTAAGAACCGCAATCGGAGCACAACTGCAGATTTTGGATTTTTGTGGTCCAGAATACGATGATCTATAGTAAGGTGATTTTCAAGAAAATCGAATTTTCTGTGATATGCATGGAAATAATCAAGCAATTTAAATGCGCGTTGGTTCAACAATTACAGATCCCGAAATCTATTTTTAGAGGTATTAAGAACCGCAATCGGAGCACAACTGCAGATTTTTGATTTTTGTGGTCCAGAATACGCTGATCTATAGTAAGGTGATTTTCAAGAAAATCGAATTTTCTGTGATATGCATGGAAATAATCAAGCAATTTAAATGCGCGTTGGTTCAACAATTACAGATCCCGAAACCTATTTTTAGAGGTATCAAGAACCGCAATCGGAGCACAATTGCAGATTTTGGAATTTTGTGGTCCAGAATACGCTGATCTATAGTAAGGTGATTTTCAAGAAATTCGAATTTTCTGTGATATGCATGGAAATAATCAAGCAATTTAAATGCGCGTTGGTTCAACAATTACTGATCCCGAAATCTATTTTTAGAGGTATCAAGAACCGCAATCGGAGCACAATTGCAGATTTTGGAATTTTGTTGTCCAGAATACGCTGATCTATAGTAAGGTGATTTTCAAGAAATTCGAATTTTCTGTTATATGCATGGAAATAATCAAGCAATTTAAATGCGCGTTGGTTCAACAATTACTGATCCCGAAATCTATTTTTAGAGGTATCAAGAACCGCCATCGGAGTACAATTTCAGATTTTGGATTTTTGTGGTCCAGAATACGCTGATCTATAGTAAGGTGATTTTCAAGAAAATCGGATTTTCTGTGATATGCATGGAAATAATCAAGCAATTTAAATGCGCGTTTGTACAAAAATTACTGATCCTGAAACCTATTTTTAGAGGTATCAAGAACCGCAATCGGAGCACAATTGCAGATTTTGGATTTTTGTGGTCCAGAATACGCTGATCTACAGTACGGTGATTTTCAAGAAAATCGGATTTTCTGTGATATGCATGGAAATAATCAAGCAATTTAAATGCGCGTTTGTACAACAATTACTGATCCTGAAACCTATTTTTAGAGGTATCAAGAACCGCAATCGGAGCACAATTGCAGATTTTTGATTTTTGTGGTCCAGAATACGCTGATCTACAGTACGGTGATTTTCAAGAAAATCGGATTTTCTGTGATATGCATGGAAATAATCAAGCAATTTAAATGCGCGTTTGTACAAAAATTACTGATCCTGAAACCTATTTTTAGAGGTATCAAGAACCGCAATCGGAGCACAATTGCAGATTTTGGATTTTTGTGATCCAGAATACGCTGATCTATAGTAAGGTGATTTTCAAGAAAATCGCATTTTCTATGAAATGTGTGGAAATAATCTTTAGAGGTATTAAGAACCGCAATCGGAGCACAATTGCAGATTTTGGATTTTTTTGGTCCAGAATACGCTGATCTATAGTAAGGTGATTTTCAAGAAATTCGAATTTTCTGTGATATGCATGGAAATAATCAAGCAATTTAAATGCGCGTTGGTTCAACAATTACAGATCCCGAAATCTATTTTTAGAGGTATCAAGAACCGCAATCGGAGCACAATTGCAGATTTTGGATTTTTGTGGTCCAGAATACGATGATCTATAGTAAGGTGATTTTCAAGAAAATCGAATTTTCTGTGATATGCATGGAAATAATCAAGCAATTTAAATGCGCGTTTGTACAAAAATTACTGATCCTGAAACCTATTTTTAGAGGTATCAAGAACCGCAATCGGAGCACAATTGCAGATTTTGGATTTTTGTGATCCAGAATACGCTGATCTATAGTAAGGTGATTTTCAAGAAAATCGCATTTTCTATGAAATGTGTGGAAATAATCTTTAGAGGTATTAAGAATCGCAATCGGAGCACAATTGCAGATTTTGGATTTTTGTGATCCAGAATACGCTGATCTATAGTACGGTGATTTTCAAGAAATTCGAATTTTCTGTGATATGCATGGAAATAATCAAGCAATTTAAATGCGCATTGGTTCAACAATTACTGATCCTGAAACCTATTTTTAGAGGTATTAAGAACCGCAATCGGAGCACAATTGCAGATTTTGGATTTTTGTGGTCCAGAATACGATGATCTATAGTAAGGTGATTTTCAAGAAAATCTAATTTTCTGTGATATGCATGGAAATAATCAAGCAATTTCGATGCGCGTTGGTTCAACAATTACTGATCCCGAAATCTATTTTTAGAGGTATTAAGAACCGCAATCGGAGCACAATTGCAGATTTTGGATTTTTGTGGTCCAGAATACGATGATCTATAGTAAGGTGATTTTCAAGAAAATCGAATTTTCTGTGATATGCATGGAAATAATCAAGCAATTTAAATGCGCGTTTGTACAAAAATTACTGATCCCGAAACCTATTTTTAGAGGTATCAAGAACCTCTATCGGAGCACAATTGCAGATTTTTGATTTTTGTGGTCCAGAATACGATGATCTATAGTAAGGTGATTTTCAAGAAAATCGAATTTTCTGTGATATGCATGGAAATAATCAAGCAATTTAAATGCGCGTTTGTACAAAAATTACTGATCCCGAAACCTATTCTTAGAGGTATCAAGAACCGCCATCGGAGTACAATTTCAGATTTTGGATTTTTGTGCTCCAGAATACGCTGATCTATAGTAAGGTGATTTTCAAGAAAATCGGATTTTCTGTGATATGCATGGAAATAATCAAGCAATTTAAATGCGCGTTGGTTCAACAATTACAGATTCCAAAATCTATTTTTAGAGGTATCAAGAACCGCAATCGGAGCACAACTGCAGATTTTTGATTTTTGTGGTCCAGAATACGCTGATCTATAGTACGGTGATTTTCAAGAAAATCGAATTTTCTGTGATATGCATGGAAATAATCAAGCAATTTAAATGCGCGTTGGTTCAACAATTACTGATCCCGAAATCTATTTTTAGAGGTATCAAGAACCGCAATCGGAGCACAATTGCAGATTTTGGATTTTTGTGGTCCAGAATACGCTGATCTATAGTAAGGTGATTTTCAAGAAAATCGAATTTTCTGTGATATGCATGGAAATAATCAAGCAATCTAAATGCGCGTTGGTTCAACAATTACTGATCCCGAAATCTATTTTTAGAGGTATCAAGAACCGCAATCGGAGCACAATTGCAGATTTTTGATTTTTGTGGTGCAGAATACGCTCATCTATAGTACGGTGATTTTCAAGAAAATCGAATTTTCTGTGATATGCATGGAAATAATCAAGCAATTTCGATGCGCGTTGGTTCAACAATTACTGATCCCGAAATCTATTTTTAGAGGTATCAAGAACCGCCATCGGAGTACAATTTCAGATTTTGGATTTTTGTGGTCCAGAATACGATGATCTATAGTAAGGTGATTTTCAAGAAAATCGAATTTTCTGTGATATGCATGGAAATAATCAAGCAATTTAAATGCGCATTGGTTCAACAATTACTGATCCCGAAACCTATTTTTAGAGGTATCAAGAACCGCAATCGGAGCACAATTGCAGATTTTGGATTTTTGTGCTCCAGAATACGCTGATCTATAGTAAGGTGATTTTCAAGAAAATCGAATTTTCTGTGATATGCATGGAAATAATCAAGCAATTTCGATGCGCGTTGGTTCAACAATTACTGATCCCGAAATCTATTTTTAGAGGTATTAAGAACCGCAATCGGAGCACAATTGCAGATTTTGGATTTTTGTGGTCCAGAATACGATGATCTATAGTAAGGTGATTTTCAAGAAAATCGGATTTTCTGTGATATGCATGGAAATAATCAAGCAACTTAAATGCGCGTTTGTACAAAAATTACTGATCCCGAAACCTATTCTTAGAGGTATCAAGAACCGCCATCGGAGTACAATTTCAGATTTTGGATTTTTGTGCTCCAGAATACGCTGATCTATATTAAGGTGATTTTCAAGAAATTCGAATTTTCTGTGATATGCATGGAAATAATCAAGCAATTTAAATGCGCGTTTGTACAAAAATTACTGATCCCGAAACCTATTCTTAGAGGTATCAAGAACCGCCATCGGAGTACAATTTCAGATTTTGGATTTTTGTGCTCCAGAATACGCTGATCTATAGTAAGGTGATTTTCAAGAAAATCGAATTTTCTGTGATATGCATGAAAATAATCAAGCAATTTAAATGCGCGTTGGTTCAACAATTACTGATCCCGAAATCTATTTTTAGAGGTATTAAGAACCGCAATCGGAGCACAATTGCAGATTTTGGATTTTTGTGGTCCAGAATACGATGATCTATAGTAAGGCGTTTTTTCAAGAAAATCGAATTTTCTGTGATATGCATGGAAATAATCAAGCAATTTAAATGCGCGTTGGTTCAACAATTATTGATCCTGAAACCTATTTTTAGAGGTATCAAGAACCGCAATCGGAGCACAATTGCAGATTTTGGATTTTTGTGGTCCAGAATACGCTGATCTATAGTACGGTGATTTTAAGGAAAATCGAATTTTCTGTGATATGCATGGAAATAATCAAGCAATTTAAATGCGCGTTGGTTCAACAATTACAGATCCCGAAATCTATTTTTAGAGGTATCAAGAACCGCAATCGGAGCACAACTGCAGATTTTTGATTTTTGTGGTCCAGAATACGCTGATTTTCAAGAAAATCGGATTTTCTGTGATATGCATGGAAATAATCAAGCAATTTAAATGCGCATTGGTTCAACAATTATTGATCCTGAAACCTATTTTTAGAGGTATCAAGAACCGCAATCGGAGCACAATTGCAGATTTTGGATTTTTGTGGTCCAGAATACGATGATCTATAGTAAGGTGATTTTCAAGAAAATCGAATTTTCTGTGATATGCATGGAAATATTCAAGCAATCTAAATGGGCGTTGGTTCAACAATTATTGATCCTGAAACCTATTTTTAGAGGTATCAAGAACCGCAATTGGAGCACAATTGCAGATTTTGGATTTTTGTGGTCCAGAATACGCTGATCTATAGTACGGTGATTTTAAGGAAAATCGAATTTTCTGTGATATGCATGGAAATATTCAAGCAATTTAAATGCGCGTTGGTTCAACAATTACAGATCCCAAAATCTATTTTTAGAGGTATCAAGAACCGCAATCGGAGCACAACTGCAGATTTTTGATTTTTGTGGTCCAGAATACGCTGATCTATAGTACGGTGATTTTCAAGAAAATCGGATTTTCTGTGATATGCATGGAAATATTCAAGCAATTTAAATGCGCATTTGTACAAAAATTACTGATCCCGAAACCTATTTTTAGAGGTATCAAGAACCGCAATCGGAGCACAATTGCAGATTTTGGAATTTTGTGGTCCAGAATACGCTGATCTATAGTAAGGTGATTTTCAAGAAATTCGAATTTTCTGTGATATGCATGGAAATAATCAAGCAATTTAAATGCGCGTTGGTTCAACAATTACTGATCCCGAAATCTATTTTTAGAGGTATTAAGAACCGCAATCGGAGCACAATTGCAGATTTTGGATTTTTGTGGTCCAGAATACGATGATCTATAGTAAGGTGATTTTCAAGAAAATCGAATTTTCTGTGATATGCATGGAAATAATCAAGCAATTTAAATGCGCGTTGGTTCAACAATTACAGATCCCGAAATCTATTTTTAGAGGTATCAAGAACCGCAATCGGAGCACAACTGCAGATTTTTGATTTTTGTGGTCCAGAATACGCTGATCTATAGTAAGGTGATTTTCAAGAAAATCGGATTTTCTGTGATATGCATGGAAATAATCAAGCAATTTAAATGCGCGTTTGTACAACAATTACTGATCCTGAAACCTATTTTTAGAGGTATCAAGAACCGCAATCGGAGCACAATTGCAGATTTTTGATTTTTGTGGTCCAGAATACGCTGATCTACAGTACGGTGATTTTCAAGAAAATCGGATTTTCTGTGATATGCATGGAAATAATCAAGCAATTTAAATGCGCGTTGGTTCAACAATTACAGATCCAAAATCTATTTTTAGAGGTATCAAGAACCGCAATCGGAGCACAATTGCAGATTTTGGATTTTTTTGGTCCAGAATACGCTGATCTATATTACGGTGATTTTCAAGAAAATCGGATTTTCTGTGATATGCATGGAAATAATCAAGCAATTTAAATGCGCGTTTGTACAAAAATTACTGATCCTGAAACCTATTTTTAGAGGTATCAAGAACCGCAATCGGAGCACAATTGCAGATTTTGGATTTTTGTGATCCAGAATACGCTGATCTATAGTAAGGTGATTTTCAAGAAATTCGAATTTTCTATGAAATGTGTGGAAATAATCTTTAGAGGTATTAAGAACCGCAATCGGAGCACAATTGCAGATTTTGGATTTTTTTGGTCCAGAATACGCTGATCTATAGTAAGGTGATTTTCAAGAAATTCGAATTTTCTGTGATATGCATGGAAATAATCAAGCAATTTAAATGCGCGTTGGTTCAACAATTACAGATCCCGAAATCTATTTTTAGAGGTATCAAGAACCGCAATCGGAGCACAACTGCAGATTTTTGATTTTTGTAGTCCAGAATACGCTGATCTATAGTACGGTGATTTTCAAGAAAATCGGATTTTCTGTGATATGCATGGAAATAATCAAGCAATTTAAATGCGCGTTTGTACAAAAATTACTGATCCTGAAACCTATTTTTAGAGGTATCAAGAACCGCAATCGGAGCACAATTGCAGATTTTGGATTTTTGTGATCCAGAATACGCTGATCTATAGTAAGGTGATTTTCAAGAAAATCGCATTTTCTATGAAATGTGTGGAAATAATCTTTAGAGGTATTAAGAATCGCAATCGGAGCACAATTGCAGATTTTGGATTTTTGTGATCCAGAATACGCTGATCTATAGTAAGGTGATTTTCAAGAAATTCGAATTTTCTGTGATATGCATGGAAATAATCAAGTAATTTAAATGCGCATTGGTTCAACAATTACTGATCCTGAAACCTATTTTTAGAGGTATTAAGAACCGCAATCGGAGCACAATTGCAGATTTTGGATTTTTGTGGTCCAGAATACGATGATCTATAGTAAGGTGATTTTCAAGAAAATCGAATTTTCTGTGATATGCATGGAAATAATCAAGCAATTTAAATGCGCGTTTGTACAAAAATTACTGATCCTGAAACCTATTTTTAGAGGTATCAAGAACCGCAATCGGAGCACAATTGCAGATTTTGGATTTTTGTGATCCAGAATACGCTGATCTATAGTAAGGTGATTTTCAAGAAAATCGCATTTTCTATGAAATGTGTGGAAATAATCTTAAGAGGTATTAAGAATCGCAATCGGAGCACAATTGCAGATTTTGGATTTTTGTGATCCTGAATACGCTGATCTATAGTACGGTGATTTTCAAGAAATTCGAATTTTCTGTGATATGCATGGAAATAATCAAGCAATTTAAATGCGCATTGGTTCAACAATTACTGATCCTGAAACCTATTTTTAGAGGTATTAAGAACCGCAATCGGAGCACAATTGCAGATTTTGGATTTTTGTGGTCCAGAATACGATGATCTATAGTAAGGTGATTTTCAAGAAAATCGAATTTTCTGTGATATGCATGGAAATAATCAAGCAATTTAAATGCGCATTGGTTCAACAATTACTGATCCTGAAACCTATTTTTAGAGGTATCAAGAACCGCCATCGGAGCACAATTGCAGATTTTGGAATTTTGTGCTCCAGAATACGCTGATCTATAGTAAGGTGATTTTCAAGAAAATCGAATTTTCTGTGATATGCATGGAAATAATCAAGCAATTTCGATGCGCGTTGGTTCAACAATTACTGATCCCGAAATCTATTTTTAGAGGTATTAAGAACCGCAATCGGAGCACAATTGCAGATTTTGGATTTTTGTGGTCCAGAATACGATGATCTATAGTAAGGTGATTTTCAAGAAAATCGAATTTTCTGTGATATGCATGGAAATAATCAAGCAATTTAAATGCGCGTTTGTACAAAAATTACTGATCCCGAAACCTATTTTTAGAGGTATCAAGAACCTCTATCGGAGCACAATTGCAGATTTTTGATTTTTGTGGTCCAGAATACGATGATCTATAGTAAGGTGATTTTCAAGAAAATCGAATTTTCTGTGATATGCATGGAAATAATCAAGCAATTTCGATGCGCGTTGGTTCAACAATTACTGATCCCGAAATCTATTTTTAGAGGTATTAAGAACCGCAATCGGAGCACAATTGCAGATTTTGGATTTTTGTGGTCCAGAATACGATGATCTATAGTAAGGTGATTTTCAAGAAAATCGAATTTTCTGTGATATGCATGGAAATAATCAAGCAATTTAAATGCGCGTTTGTACAAAAATTACTGATCCCGAAACCTATTCTTAGAGGTATCAAGAACCGCCATCGGAGTACAATTTCAGATTTTGGATTTTTGTGCTCCAGAATACGCTGATCTATAGTAAGGTGATTTTCAAGAAAATCGAATTTTCTGTGATATGCATGGAAATAATCAAGCAATTTAAATGCGCGTTGGTTCAACAATTACTGATCCCGAAATCTATTTTTAGAGGTATCAAGAACCGCAATCGGAGCACAATTGCAGATTTTGGATTTTTGTGCTCCAGAATACGCTGATCTATAGTAAGGTGATTTTCAAGAAAATCGAATTTTCTGTGATATGCATGGAAATAATCAAGCAATTTCGATGCGCGTTGGTTCAACAATTACTGATCCCGAAATCTATTTTTAGAGGTATTAAGAACCGCAATCGGAGCACAATTGCAGATTTTGGATTTTTGTGGTCCAGAATACGATGATCTATAGTAAGGTGATTTTCAAGAAAATCGAATTTTCTGTGATATGCATGGAAATAATCAAGCAATTTAAATGCGCGTTGGTTCAACAATTACAGATCCCAAAATCTATTTTTAGAGGTATCAAGAACCGCAATCGGAGCACAATTGCAGATTTTTGATTTTTGTGGTCCAGAATACGCTGATCTATAGTACGGTGATTTTCAAGAAAATCGGATTTTCTGTGATATGCATGGAAATAATCAAGCAACTTAAATGCGCGTTTGTACAAAAATTACTGATCCCGAAACCTATTCTTAGAGGTATCAAGAACCGCCATCGGAGTACAATTTCAGATTTTGCATTTTTGTGCTCCAGAATACGCTGATCTATAGTAAGGTGATTTTCAAGAAATTCGAATTTTCTGTGATATGCATGGAAATAATCAAGCAATTTAAATGCGCGTTTGTACAAAAATTACTGATCCCGAAACCTATTCTTAGAGGTATCAAGAACCGCCATCGGAGTACAATTTCAGATTTTGGATTTTTGTGGTCCAGAATACGCTGATCTATAGTAAGGTGATTTTCAAGAAAATCGAATTTTCTGTGATATGCATGGAAATAATCAAGCAATTTAAATGCGCATTGGTTCAACAATTACTGATCCCGAAACCTATTTTTAGAGGTATCAAGAACCGCAATCGGAGCACAATTGCAGATTTTGGATTTTTGTGCTCCAGAATACGCTGATCTATAGTAAGGTGATTTTCAAGAAAATCGAATTTTCTGTGATATGCATGGAAATAATCAAGCAATTTCGATGCGCGTTGGTTCAACAATTACTGATCCCGAAATCTATTTTTAGAGGTATTAAGAACCGCAATCGGAGCACAATTGCAGATTTTGGATTTTTGTGGTCCAGAATACGATGATCTATAGTAAGGTGATTTTCAAGAAAATCGAATTTTCTGTGATATGCATGGAAATAATCAAGCAATTTAAATGCGCGTTGGTTCAACAATTACAGATCCCAAAATCTATTTTTAGAGGTATCAAGAACCGCAATCGGAGCACAATTGCAGATTTTTGATTTTTGTGGTCCAGAATACGCTGATCTATAGTACGGTGATTTTCAAGAAAATCGGATTTTCTGTGATATGCATGGAAATAATCAAGCAACTTAAATGCGCGTTTGTACAAAAATTACTGATCCCGAAACCTATTCTTAGAGGTATCAAGAACCGCCATCGGAGTACAATTTCAGATTTTGCATTTTTGTGCTCCAGAATACGCTGATCTATAGTAAGGTGATTTTCAAGAAATTCGAATTTTCTGTGATATGCATGGAAATAATCAAGCAATTTAAATGCGCGTTTGTACAAAAATTACTGATCCCGAAACCTATTCTTAGAGGTATCAAGAACCGCCATCGGAGTACAATTTCAGATTTTGGATTTTTGTGCTCCAGAATACGCTGATCTATAGTAAGGTGATTTTCAAGAAAATCGAATTTTCTGTGATATGCATGAAAATAATCAAGCAATTTAAATGCGCGTTGGTTCAACAATTACTGATCCCGAAATCTATTTTTAGAGGTATTAAGAACCGCAATCGGAGCACAATTGCAGATTTTGGATTTTTGTGGTCCAGAATACGATGATCTATAGTAAGGTGTTTTTCAAGAAAATCGAATTTTCTGTGATATGCATGGAAATAATCAAGCAATTTAAATGCGCGTTGGTTCAACAATTATTGATCCTGAAACCTATTTTTAGAGGTATCAAGAACCGCAATCGGAGCACAATTGCAGATTTTGGATTTTTGTGGTCCAGAATACGCTGATCTATAGTACGGTGATTTTAAGGAAAATCGAATTTTCTGTGATATGCATGGAAATAATCAAGCAATTTAAATGCGCGTTGGTTCAACAATTACAGATCCCGAAATCTATTTTTAGAGGTATCAAGAACCGCAATCGGAGCACAACTGCAGATTTTTGATTTTTGTGGTCCAGAATACGCTGATTTTCAAGAAAATCGGATTTTCTGTGATATGCATGGAAATAATCAAGCAATTTAAATGCGCGTTTGTACAAAAATTACTGATCCTGAAACCTATTTTTAGAGGTATCAAGAACTGCAATCGGAGCACAATTGCAGATTTTGGATTTTTGTGGTCCAGAATACGCTGATCTATAGTAAGGTGATTTTCAAGAAAATCGGATTTTCTGTGATATGCATGGAAATAATCAAGCAATTTAAATGCGCGTTTGTACAACAATTACTGATCCTGAAACCTATTTTTAGAGGTATCAAGAACCGCAATCGGAGCACAATTGCAGATTTTTGATTTTTGTGGTCCAGAATACGCTGATCTACAGTACGGTGATTTTCAAGAAAATCGGATTTTCTGTGATATGCATGGAAATAATCAAGCAATTTAAATGCGCGTTGGTTCAACAATTACAGATCCAAAATCTATTTTTAGAGGTATCAAGAACCGCAATCGGAGCACAATTGCAGATTTTGGATTTTTTTGGTCCAGAATACGCTGATCTATATTACGGTGATTTTCAAGAAAATCGGATTTTCTGTGATATGCATGGAAATAATCAAGCAATTTAAATGCGCGTTTGTACAAAAATTACTGATCCTGAAACCTATTTTTAGAGGTATCAAGAACCGCAATCGGAGCACAATTGCAGATTTTGGATTTTTGTGATCCAGAATACGCTGATCTATAGTAAGGTGATTTTCAAGAAATTCGAATTTTCTATGAAATGTGTGGAAATAATCTTTAGAGGTATTAAGAACCGCAATCGGAGCACAATTGCAGATTTTGGATTTTTTTGGTCCAGAATACGCTGATCTATAGTAAGGTGATTTTCAAGAAATTCGA
This sequence comes from Tipula helvola, assembly GCA_963556165.1. Taxonomy (NCBI): domain Eukaryota; kingdom Metazoa; phylum Arthropoda; class Insecta; order Diptera; family Tipulidae; genus Tipula; species Tipula helvola. The sequence goes on from OY744481.1 coordinate 309,948,488, forward strand.
ATTTTCTGTGATATGCATGGAAATAATCAAGCAATTTAAATGCGCGTTGGTTCAACAATTACAGATCCCGAAATCTATTTTTAGAGGTATCAAGAACCGCAATCGGAGCACAACTGCAGATTTTTGATTTTTGTAGTCCAGAATACGCTGATCTATAGTACGGTGATTTTCAAGAAAATCGGATTTTCTGTGATATGCATGGAAATAATCAAGCAATTTAAATGCGCGTTTGTACAAAAATTACTGATCCTGAAACCTATTTTTAGAGGTATCAAGAACCGCAATCGGAGCACAATTGCAGATTTTGGATTTTTGTGATCCAGAATACGCTGATCTATAGTAAGGTGATTTTCAAGAAAATCGCATTTTCTATGAAATGTGTGGAAATAATCTTTAGAGGTATTAAGAATCGCAATCGGAGCACAATTGCAGATTTTGGATTTTTGTGATCCAGAATACGCTGATCTATAGTAAGGTGATTTTCAAGAAATTCGAATTTTCTGTGATATGCATGGAAATAATCAAGTAATTTAAATGCGCATTGGTTCAACAATTACTGATCCTGAAACCTATTTTTAGAGGTATTAAGAACCGCAATCGGAGCACAATTGCAGATTTTGGATTTTTGTGGTCCAGAATACGATGATCTATAGTAAGGTGATTTTCAAGAAAATCGAATTTTCTGTGATATGCATGGAAATAATCAAGCAATTTAAATGCGCGTTTGTACAAAAATTACTGATCCTGAAACCTATTTTTAGAGGTATCAAGAACCGCAATCGGAGCACAATTGCAGATTTTGGATTTTTGTGATCCAGAATACGCTGATCTATAGTAAGGTGATTTTCAAGAAAATCGCATTTTCTATGAAATGTGTGGAAATAATCTTAAGAGGTATTAAGAATCGCAATCGGAGCACAATTGCAGATTTTGGATTTTTGTGATCCTGAATACGCTGATCTATAGTACGGTGATTTTCAAGAAATTCGAATTTTCTGTGATATGCATGGAAATAATCAAGCAATTTAAATGCGCATTGGTTCAACAATTACTGATCCTGAAACCTATTTTTAGAGGTATTAAGAACCGCAATCGGAGCACAATTGCAGATTTTGGATTTTTGTGGTCCAGAATACGATGATCTATAGTAAGGTGATTTTCAAGAAAATCGAATTTTCTGTGATATGCATGGAAATAATCAAGCAATTTAAATGCGCATTGGTTCAACAATTACTGATCCTGAAACCTATTTTTAGAGGTATCAAGAACCGCCATCGGAGCACAATTGCAGATTTTGGAATTTTGTGCTCCAGAATACGCTGATCTATAGTAAGGTGATTTTCAAGAAAATCGAATTTTCTGTGATATGCATGGAAATAATCAAGCAATTTCGATGCGCGTTGGTTCAACAATTACTGATCCCGAAATCTATTTTTAGAGGTATTAAGAACCGCAATCGGAGCACAATTGCAGATTTTGGATTTTTGTGGTCCAGAATACGATGATCTATAGTAAGGTGATTTTCAAGAAAATCGAATTTTCTGTGATATGCATGGAAATAATCAAGCAATTTAAATGCGCGTTTGTACAAAAATTACTGATCCCGAAACCTATTTTTAGAGGTATCAAGAACCTCTATCGGAGCACAATTGCAGATTTTTGATTTTTGTGGTCCAGAATACGATGATCTATAGTAAGGTGATTTTCAAGAAAATCGAATTTTCTGTGATATGCATGGAAATAATCAAGCAATTTCGATGCGCGTTGGTTCAACAATTACTGATCCCGAAATCTATTTTTAGAGGTATTAAGAACCGCAATCGGAGCACAATTGCAGATTTTGGATTTTTGTGGTCCAGAATACGATGATCTATAGTAAGGTGATTTTCAAGAAAATCGAATTTTCTGTGATATGCATGGAAATAATCAAGCAATTTAAATGCGCGTTTGTACAAAAATTACTGATCCCGAAACCTATTCTTAGAGGTATCAAGAACCGCCATCGGAGTACAATTTCAGATTTTGGATTTTTGTGCTCCAGAATACGCTGATCTATAGTAAGGTGATTTTCAAGAAAATCGAATTTTCTGTGATATGCATGGAAATAATCAAGCAATTTAAATGCGCGTTGGTTCAACAATTACTGATCCCGAAATCTATTTTTAGAGGTATCAAGAACCGCAATCGGAGCACAATTGCAGATTTTGGATTTTTGTGGTCCAGAATACGCTGATCTATAGTAAGGTGATTTTCAAGAAAATCGAATTTTCTGTGATATGCATGGAAATAATCAAGCAATTTAAATGCGCATTGGTTCAACAATTACTGATCCCGAAACCTATTTTTAGAGGTATCAAGAACCGCAATCGGAGCACAATTGCAGATTTTGGATTTTTGTGCTCCAGAATACGCTGATCTATAGTAAGGTGATTTTCAAGAAAATCGAATTTTCTGTGATATGCATGGAAATAATCAAGCAATTTCGATGCGCGTTGGTTCAACAATTACTGATCCCGAAATCTATTTTTAGAGGTATTAAGAACCGCAATCGGAGCACAATTGCAGATTTTGGATTTTTGTGGTCCAGAATACGATGATCTATAGTAAGGTGATTTTCAAGAAAATCGAATTTTCTGTGATATGCATGGAAATAATCAAGCAATTTAAATGCGCGTTGGTTCAACAATTACAGATCCCAAAATCTATTTTTAGAGGTATCAAGAACCGCAATCGGAGCAGAATTGCAGATTTTTGATTTTTGTGGTCCAGAATACGCTGATCTATAGTACGGTGATTTTCAAGAAAATCGGATTTTCTGTGATATGCATGGAAATAATCAAGCAACTTAAATGCGCGTTTGTACAAAAATTACTGATCCCGAAACCTATTCTTAGAGGTATCAAGAACCGCCATCGGAGTACAATTTCAGATTTTGCATTTTTGTGCTCCAGAATACGCTGATCTATAGTAAGGTGATTTTCAAGAAATTCGAATTTTCTGTGATATGCATGGAAATAATCAAGCAATTTAAATGCGCGTTTGTACAAAAATTACTGATCCCGAAACCTATTCTTAGAGGTATCAAGAACCGCCATCGGAGTACAATTTCAGATTTTGGATTTTTGTGCTCCAGAATACGCTGATCTATAGTAAGGTGATTTTCAAGAAAATCGAATTTTCTGTGATATGCATGAAAATAATCAAGCAATTTAAATGCGCGTTGGTTCAACAATTACTGATCCCGAAATCTATTTTTAGAGGTATTAAGAACCGCAATCGGAGCACAATTGCAGATTTTGGATTTTTGTGGTCCAGAATACGATGATCTATAGTAAGGTGTTTTTCAAGAAAATCGAATTTTCTGTGATATGCATGGAAATAATCAAGCAATTTAAATGCGCGTTGGTTCAACAATTATTGATCCTGAAACCTATTTTTAGAGGTATCAAGAACCGCAATCGGAGCACAATTGCAGATTTTGGATTTTTGTGGTCCAGAATACGCTGATCTATAGTACGGTGATTTTAAGGAAAATCGAATTTTCTGTGATATGCATGGAAATAATCAAGCAATTTAAATGCGCGTTGGTTCAACAATTACAGATCCCGAAATCTATTTTTAGAGGTATCAAGAACCGCAATCGGAGCACAACTGCAGATTTTTGATTTTTGTGGTCCAGAATACGCTGATTTTCAAGAAAATCGGATTTTCTGTGATATGCATGGAAATAATCAAGCAATTTAAATGCGCGTTTGTACAAAAATTACTGATCCTGAAACCTATTTTTAGAGGTATCAAGAACTGCAATCGGAGCACAATTGCAGATTTTGGATTTTTGTGGTCCAGAATACGATGATCTATAGTAAGGTGATTTTCAAGAAAATCGAATTTTCTGTGATATGCATGGAAATAATCAAGCAATTTAAATGCGCATTGGTTCAACAATTATTGATCCTGAAACCTATTTTTAGAGGTATCAAGAACCGCAATCGGAGCACAATTGCAGATTTTGGATTTTTGTGGTCCAGAATACGATGATCTATAGTACGGTGATTTTAAGGAAAATCGAATTTTCTGTGATATGCATGGAAATATTCAAGCAATTTAAATGCGCGTTGGTTCAACAATTACAGATCCCAAAATCTATTTTTAGAGGTATCAAGAACCGCAATCGGAGCACAACTGCAGATTTTTGATTTTTGTGGTCCAGAATACGCTGATCTATAGTACGGTGATTTTCAAGAAAATCGGATTTTCTGTGATATGCATGGAAATAATCAAGCAATTTAAATGCGCATTTGTACAAAAATTACTGATCCCGAAACCTATTTTTAGAGGTATCAAGAACCGCAATCGGAGCACAATTGCAGATTTTGGAATTTTGTGGTCCAGAATACGCTGATCTATAGTAAGGTGATTTTCAAGAAAATCGAATTTTCTGTGATATGCATGAAAATAATCAAGCAATTTAAATGCGCGTTGGTTCAACAATTACTGATCCCGAAATCTATTTTTAGAGGTATCAAGAACCGCAATCGGAGCACAATTGCAGATTTTGGAATTTTGTTGTCCAGAATACGCTGATCTATAGTAAGGTGATTTTCAAGAAATTCGAATTTTCTGTTATATGCATGGAAATAATCAAGCAATTTAAATGCGCGTTGGTTCAACAATTACTGATCCCGAAATCTATTTTTAGAGGTATCAAGAACCGCAATCGGAGCACAATTGCAGATTTTGGATTTTTGTGGTCCAGAATACGCTGATCTATAGTAAGGTGATTTTCAAGAAAATCGAATTTTCTGTGATATGCATGGAAATAATCAAGCAATCTAAATGCGCGTTTGTACAAAAATTACTGATCCCGAAACCTATTCTTAGAGGTATCAAGAACCGCCATCGGAGTACAATTTCAGATTTTGGATTTTTGTGGTCCAGAATACGCTGATCTATAGTAAGGTGATTTTCAAGAAAATCGAATTTTCTGTGATATGCATGAAAATAATCAAGCAATTTAAATGCGCGTTGGTTCAACAATTACTGATCCCGAAATCTATTTTTAGAGGTATTAAGAACCGCAATCGGAGCACAATTGCAGATTTTGGATTTTTGTGGTCCAGAATACGATGATCTATAGTAAGGTGATTTTCAAGAAATTCGAATTTTCTGTGATATGCATGGAAATAATCAAGCAATTTAAATGCGCGTTGGTTCAACAATTACAGATCCCGAAATCTATTTTTAGAGGTATCAAGAACCGCAATTGGAGCACAACTGCAGATTTTTGATTTTTGTAGTCCAGAATACGCTGATCTATAGTACGGTGATTTTCAAGAAAATCGGATTTTCTGTGATATGCATGGAAATAATCAAGCAATTTAAATGCGCGTTTGTACAAAAATTACTGATCCCGAAACCTATTTTTAGAGGTATCAAGAACCGCCATCGGAGCACAATTGCAGATTTTGGAATTTTGTGGTCCAGAATACGCTGATCTATAGTAAGGTGATTTTCAAGAAATTCGAATTTTCTGTGATATGCATGGAAATAATCAAGCAATTTAAATGCGCGTTGGTTCAACAATTACAGATCCCAAAATCTATTTTTAGAGGTATCAAGAACCGCAATCGGAGCACAATTGCAGATTTTGGATTTTTGTGGTCCAGAATACGCTGATCTATAGTAAGGTGATTTTCAACAAAATCGCATTTTCTATGAAATGTGTGGAAATAATCTTTAGAGGTATTAAGAATCGCAATCGGAGCACAATTGCAGATTTTGGATTTTTGTGGTCCAGAATACGCTGATCTATACTACGGTGATTTTCAAGAAAATCGGATTTTCTGTGATATGCATGGAAATAATCAAGCAATTTAAATGCGCGTTGGTTCAACAATTACAGATCCCGAAATCTATTTTTAGAGGTATCAAGAACCGCAATCGGAGCACAACTGCAGATTTTTGATTTTTGTGGTCCAGAATACTCTGATCTATAGTAAGGTGATTTTCAAGAAAATCGGATTTTCTGTGATATGCATGGAAATAATCAAGCAATTTAAATGCGCGTTTGTACAAAAATTACTGATCCTGAAACCTATTTTTAGAGGTATCAAGAACCGCAATCGGAGCACAATTGCAGATTTTGGATTTTTGTGATCCAGAATACGCTGATCTATAGTAAGGTGATTTTCAAGAAAATCGCATTTTCTATGAAATGTGTGGAAATAATCTTTAGAGGTATTAAGAATCGCAATCGGAGCACAATTGCAGATTTTGGATTTTTGTGATCCAGAATACGCTGATCTATAGTACGGTGATTTTCAAGAAAATCGGATTTTCTGTGATATGCATGGAAATAATCAAGCAATTTAAATGCGCGTTTGTACAAAAATTACTGATCCCGAAACCTATTTTTAGAGGTATCAAGAACCGCCATCGGAGCACAATTGCAGATTTTGGAATTTTGTGGTCCAGAATACGCTGATCTATAGTAAGGTGATTTTCAAGAAATTCGAATTTTCTGTGATATGCATGGAAATAATCAAGCAATTTAAATGCGCGTTGGTTCAACAATTACAGATCCCGAAATCTATTTTTAGAGGTATCAAGAACCGCAATCGGAGCACAACTGCAGATTTTTGATTTTTGTGGTCCAGAATACGCTGATCTATAGTAAGGTGATTTTCAAGAAAATCGGATTTTCTGTGATATGCATGGAAATAATCAAGCAATTTAAATGCGCGTTTGTACAAAAATTACTGATCCTGAAACCAATTTTTAGAGGTATCAAGAACCGCAATCGGAGCACAATTGCAGATTTTGGATTTTTGTGATCCAGAATACGCAGATCTATAGTAAGGTGATTTTCAAGAAAATCGCATTTTCTGTGATATGCATGGAAATATTCAAGCAATTTAAATGCGCGTTTGTACAAAAATTACTGATCCCGAAACCTATTTTTAGAGGTATCAAGAACCGCCATCGGAGCACAATTGCAGATTTTGGAATTTTGTGGTCCAGAATACGCTGATCTATAGTAAGGTGATTTTCAAGAAATTCGAATTTTCTGTGATATGCATGGAAATAATCAAGCAATTTAAATGCGCGTTGGTTCAACAATTACAGATCCCAAAATCTATTTTTAGAGGTATCAAGAACCGCAATCGGAGCACAATTGCAGATTTTGGATTTTTTTGGTCCAGAATACGCTGATCTATAGTACGGTGATTTTCAAGAAAATCGGATTTTCTGTGATATGCATGGAAATAATCAAGCAATTTAAATGCGCGTTTGTACAAAAATTACTGATCCTGAAACCTATTTTTAGAGGTATCAAGAACCGCAATCGGAGCACAATTGCAGATTTTGGATTTTTGTGATCCAGAATACGCTGATCTATAGTAAGGTGATTTTCAAGAAAATCGCATTTTCTATGAAATGTGTGGAAATAATCTTTAGAGGTATTAAGAACCGCAATCGGAGCACAATTGCAGATTTTGGATTTTTTTGGTCCAGAATACGCTGATCTATAGTAAGGTGATTTTCAAGAAAATCGGATTTTCTGTGATATGCATGGAAATAATCAAGCAATTTAAATGCGCGTTTGTACAAAAATTACTGATCCTGAAACCTATTTTTAGAGGTATCAAGAACCGCAATCGGAGCACAATTGCAGATTTTGGATTTTTGTGATCCAGAATACGCAGATCTATAGTAAGGTGATTTTCAAGAAAATCGCATTTTCTGTGATATGCATGGAAATATTCAAGCAATTTAAATGCGCGTTTGTACAAAAATTACTGATCCCGAAACCTATTTTTAGAGGTATCAAGAACCGCCATCGGAGCACAATTGCAGATTTTGGAATTTTGTGGTCCAGAATACGCTGATCTATAGTAAGGTGATTTTCAAGAAATTCGAATTTTCTGTGATATGCATGGAAATAATCAAGCAATTTAAATGCGCGTTGGTTCAACAATTACAGATCCCAAAATCTATTTTTAGAGGTATCAAGAACCGCAATCGGAGCACAATTGCAGATTTTGGATTTTTTTGGTCCAGAATACGCTGATCTATAGTACGGTGATTTTCAAGAAAATCGGATTTTCTGTGATATGCATGGAAATAATCAAGCAATTTAAATGCGCGTTTGTACAAAAATTACTGATCCTGAAACCAATTTTTAGAGGTATCAAGAACCGCAATCGGAGCACAACTGCAGATTTTGGATTTTTGTGGTCCAGAATACGATGATCTATAGTAAGGTGATTTTCAAGAAAATCGAATTTTCTGTGATATGCATGGAAATAATCAAGCAATTTAAATGCGCGTTTGTACAAAAATTACTGATCCCGAAACCTATTCTTAGAGGTATCAAGAACCGCCATCGGAGTACAATTTCAGATTTTGGATTTTTGTGCTCCAGAATACGCTGATCTATAGTACGGTGATTTTCAAGAAAATCGGATTTTCTGTGATATGCATGGCAATAATCAAGCAATTTAAATGCGCGTTTGTACAAAAATTACTGATCCCGAAACCTATTCTTAGAGGTATCAAGAACCGCCATCGGAGCACAATTGCAGATTTTGGAATTTTGTGGTCCAGAATACGCTGATCTATAGTAAGGTGATTTTCAAGAAAATCGAATTTTCTGTGATACGCATGAAAATAATCAAGCAATTTAAATGCGCGTTGGTTCAACAATTACTGATCCCGAAATCTATTTTTAGAGGTATCAAGAACCGCAATCGGAGCACAATTGCAGATTTTGGATTTTTGTGGTGCAGAATACGCTCATCTATAGTACGGTGATTTTCAAGAAAATCGAATTTTCTGTGATATGCATGGAAATAATCAAGCAATTTCGATGCGCGTTGGTTCAACAATTACTGATCCCAAAATCTATTTTTAGAGGTATTAAGAACCGCAGTCGGAGCACAATTGCAGATTTTGGATTTTTGTGGTCCAGAATACGCTGATCTATAGTAAGGTGATTTTCAAGAAAATCGAATTTTCTGTGATATGCATGGAAATAATCAAGCAATCTAAATGAACGTTGGTTCAACAATTACTGATCCCGAAATCTATTTTTAGAGGTATCAAGAACCGCAATCGGAGCACAATTGCAGATTTTGGATTTTTGTGGTCCAGAATACGCTGATCTATATAGTAAGGTGATTTTCAAGAAAATCGAATTTTCTGTGATATGCATGGAAATATTCAAGCAATCTAAATGCGCGTTGGTTCAACAATTACTGATCCCGAATCTATTTTTAGAGGTATCAAGAACTGCAATCGGAGCACAATTGCAGATTTTGGATTTTTGTGGTCCAGAATACGCTGATCTATAGTAAGGTGATTTTCAAGAAAATCGAATTTTCTGTGATATGCATGGAAATAATTAAGCAATCTAAATGCGCGTTGGTTCAACAATTCGTCATGCCAGTGCTATCTTGTTGTATCTCCAAAATCGTCGCTTTTGAGTTATACATTGATTATTACTAAACAAAATCTGCTCTTTCCGAATATGTCATCAAAATTGGTGTATCTCTATTCGTTTTGAAAATACCGAGTGGTGATTTTGGTGTATCAACCAAAAAACAATAAATATTTTGGTGTAACTGCCAAGATACTTACTTTATGTACGTAATTGAACAAAATACCATGAATTCGTAGCATTTAAATTATATTGCCCAATTTGTTCAATCTCCTACAAAATTGTTTTATATTTTGGTATATCCCCTACTTTAAATGATATCAAAATAAATAAATCGTGTTAGTTTATCTCCACATATTGACCAATGAGAATGCACGATTTTATCCACGTGACTAAATTATATAAATATATAGACAGACTAGGGATTAGCTAAGCGCGATTAGTGATTTTTTCGAGATTAGCTGTAGGTAGTGTGTCAAGTTGAAGATTAGCTAATCTCGTTTTATTTGAGGATTAGTGACTAATCGAGATTAGTGCACTAATCCTTGAAAATTTTCGAGCTTATCTCGTTGTATTGGGTTTAGTGATGATACAAGTGGCACTACAATGTAAAATAATTATTTAAACATTGCTGAAAATGCAAGTGGCGTAAATTTACGATAGAAGTTATAATATTAATGACATCTTAAACAATTTGTGCTGAATAAATTTTGAGGAAAAAGAAAATCTAGTGTGTTTTAATGTATAAATCTTAGAAATATTGAATTAAAAAATGAGTCCAGCTGATTTACTAGCTATATTTCAGCGAATCACAATAATAATATTTTATTTCTCTGCAAGAAGCTAATCCCTAGTCTGTCAACGCATATGGATTTGTGGTGGATTAGCTAATCTCGTTTCACTAATTGCGCTTAGCTAATCTCTAGTCTGTCAGTGGTATAAGTGAGAGAATCTCGATTTACTTGATCATTCAATTAAAAGATTTGGAGAAAAAACAACGTTTAGCTGCAGTTCAAATATCTTAGAAAAAAAATCATGTGCACAAAGTAATGTAACACATGGGAAACATATAAAATTTAAAACACCAGGAATCCAATTAAGCAGAGTATACGAGAACACATCCAGCAATTTCCTGTAATGGAATCACGTACATTACTGTCGGGCAAATACGTTGAAAAAATATTTGAGTCCAGGGCTTAATTTGACTAAAATGTACAATATGTATAAGGTGTATGTTGAAAACTCGGTCAAATTTAACATATATTCGAAAATGTGTAACGAGGAATTTAATTACGCATTTCATCATCCGAAAAAAGAGTGTGATCGATGCGCGCATTTAATCTTTTAAAAACTCCAACAGATAAAGACATAAAATTGTTTCAAAAGTAGAAACATTGTAGACGACAGCACTGCGGTACTTTGTTACGATCTTCAGAATGTTTTTGCTCTTCCAAAAGCAAATGTTTCTAGTTACTTCTTTAAAAGAAAATTCAACATTTTACAATCTGACTGGTCACTGTAGTACAAATAGGGTCACATACTGCGCGATATAGCATGAAGGTTTAAGCGGAAGAACCGGAAACGAAATAGCGTCAGCTCTAGTAAAGATTATCGAGAGGGCCTTAACAGACAAGTCTACGATTACCAAATCAATTTTGTGGTCGGACTCCTGCATTCCGCAAAACGATGAAATGATATCATAATCTCTAATTTAATTGTACGTTTATTCTATCTCCAGCAAATTAGTACAAACTAGCGTACTAAGTTCTAAATTATGTTTTAGTGTAAGTCGCAGCATTTTAGTGTATCTCCACCATTTCTGTGACTTAGTGGAGATACCCTATAAATGCACTGAAATAAAAATACATTTTCCAATTTTCCAAATTAAAGAAAAGCAATTTAAGGAAAATTTTAATGTAAATCGATGCTGTAGGATTTTGTTTAGAAAAGTACCTTTCTATATACATAAGTGATTTATTTTATAGGTACGGTATAAACAAAATTTGAATTTCAAATCAGTTTTCCCGTAAAGTGGAAATTGGGACTTACACCAAGATAGCACTGATATGACGATGATCCCGAAATCTATTTTTAGAGGTATCAAGAACTGCAATCGGAGCACAATTGCAGATTTTGGATTTTTGTTTTCCAGAATACGCTGATCTATAGTAAGGTGATTTTCAAGAAAATCGAGTTTTCTGTGATATGCATGGAAATAATCAAGCAATTTAAATGCGCGTTGGTTCAACAATTAGGCCCGTTATACATTTCAACTAAGCTAAGCTAAGCGATGTGAGCTAAATTCTTTCCCCAAGCTTGTAAACACAAAATTTTAATTGGAAGATACAAAATCAACAATGTATTTGTGTATAAGCGTTGTTATCAGCTAAAAAATGCAAAGGGGTGAGCTTGGCGAGCTAACTAAGTTAACGAAAAGTGTATTTCTCGCTTAGCTTAGCTGAAATGTGCAACGGGCCTTACTGATCCTGAAACCTATTTTTAGAGGTATCAAGAACCGCAATCGGAGCACAATTGCAGAGTTTGGATATTTGTGCTCCAGAATACGCTGATCTATAGTAAGGTGATTTTCAAGAAAATCGAATAGATCATGTTTTCCGAAAGAGGCAGCACGGCTGTTGAAAATGTACAGAGCGTTTTCCAAAAGATGTAGCACGATTGGTGAAATAGTACAGAGCGTTTTCGGAAAGTGGCGGCATGGCCAAACAAGAAGTACAGAGCGTTTGCCACTAGATGTCACTACACAATCAAAAACATATTTCTGACGTTTTCCAAAATGATATAGTCAAAACCAATTTAATTATCACGTATTAATAATAATCTCTTTTATAACACGAAAATATATTTTATGGCTACAAAATGCACACATAAAAATGTCAAACAATTTTTAACAGCAAATATTTAGTGACACCTGCATTATGTGAAAGTTGCTTGTGTATTCAGAGTTTTCCGCTCTTGCGGTTGTTGAACATTTGACATTTAAACAGGATTTATTTTGGGAGTATTGGGGAGATGGGATCCTGTGGTATCACAACGAGCCACTGCTGGCCTAGGGGAATAACCCCCAGAAGAATAACGTAACAAAAGTTAAAACAATTTTTAAATATTTTTTAAATAAATTTTTTATTCAAATAAACAAAAAAAATTCATTATAACTTTAAAATAAAAAAGGAAACTAATAAATAACTTCCCGATTTTCCAGTTGAAAGAGAAAATGTAGTGATCAGACTAAACATTGGCCAAGATTTAAGCCCTAGAAATGCTTTTGATAACTTATTTAGTAAAGATATATTTAAAAATGTTTATTTTTTGCTTTAAGTACGCAGTAGAAGTTATCTCGAGAACAGTAAAGTTTATTTAATCACTAGACCTAGTGTGTACTGTGGAAAGAAAATTCAGTTATAGTTAATTATTATGATGCTTCATTGAATGGATCTCTTTAGGTTAATTTATCAAATTAATGAAAATTTAATATCCAGAAAAATTATGTAATTTTTTGGTAAAAAAGAAGAAATTGTTTAGTTACGTAACATTTTGAAAAACACTCCGGCTCCCCATCGTAACAAATCGTAACAAAATTTTCAATACCCCCCCTCCCCTAAGGACGTTACGTAATTTGTGAACAGCCCCCTAAGTGAGCGATAGCAGCCAATCAAACCTAACCTAACCTAACCTATGATCTATTTTCTATGAAATGTATGAAAATAATCTTTAGAGGTATCAATTTACGATTGTTCTTAAAGGCCTGTCGGGTTTATGTATTTTTGGTATCCCTCGTATTACACGTGCTATTGGTTTAATCATTTTGGCCAACCTTATCTCTCTGCCGTTTAATAAATGGTATTATTTTTACCTTTATCAGTACTATATATCATAGTATCGATTGAGTATGATGATTCATTGTCTGATGCTTCATTCGCACTAGAAGACATTTCTTCGGAATCAATAGGAATATTTTGTCCAATATTGTTAATGGAATCGTCCAACGCTACAGCATATATCATAACCTTCCTGATAAAGCTACGAAACAGAGTGAACATCTTACAAATGCTTGCGATGTGCATACTTCACAACTTAGTACATTAATTATGGGAATGGGTACTAGCGAATCAAACTATGTGTACCTCTGCAAACATATTTTGTGACTACTCACCTCCATCCCTCTAACTCAGATGATGATGTTATTCGACACATGACAACAAAGGTTAATATAACAGCAGACGATGTATCTTGCCGTGCCTTAATTGCAAAGACAAAAGATAGGATTCAGCTGAACTTCATTTCGTATAAAATTGAACCACTGCACTTTGACAGAATTTATTGTACACAGGTGTTGTAATAAAACCATTTATCAACTATAATCGAAAAAAACACCGGGGAGTGTCTTTGCCGGGTTCACCTTAATTGGGTGTTACGAAAATATAATTAATTGTATTGTTTTATTATCTAATCTATTTTGTAATTTGACTTCTAATTTTAGAGTAGAAATTGAAACTTTATTGATTCGCATTTTATTCAACCCCCTAGTGATATCTGGTGCTGTAAGTCGATCATTATGCCTCGAAATTGTTGTTATCAACCTTTCTTCTGCTATTGAAGTAATCTTTGGCCTTCCGGTTCGTTTTCTTTCCGATAAACTGCCTGTCTCCCGGTGTTTCACAAGTATGTAATGAATTCCCTTAGGCGATATACCGAGTTTTTCGCAATAACTTTTTCGGAATAGCCTTAATTTCTTAAAATAATAATAGCTGAATGTGTTTCAATCGGTAACTGGTTTTCCTTTTCATTATTGATGTTTTTATAAAGGTGAAATAAAATAAGACAGGCAGTAATGGGGGGCGGCACGACATATGTGTTGGTCGTTGGGTGGCGATGGTCTCTGCCCTTGGGGGTCGTCGCTGGATTTATGAAGAGGACGTCCTTCCTTATCATATAGCAACGGTGACAGTCACGACCCTATAGGCATATCTGGTAGACTGCCCGATGATAAGGGAGCCATTTTTGCATACATGGCGGAGCTCGCTTGGAGTAGAGGATGTCGTTACCAACGAACACACCCGTGTAGTTTTCTGATTTTTTCTTGGTTTTAATCATTTTAAGTTGCTCATCTATATGCATAGTAACATGTCAGGACATACATATATCCTGCAGTTAATTTTTGGAAGTTTTTTCTTTGCAAAATAAAATAAAAATAATTTATTAAGATGTTATTTTGTAAATTTACCTTATGTAATTCATAATAACGAGAAATTTATTATTTTTACTAATACGTTCTTAGTAGAAAAATATTTTTAGCTCAAACTTCACAGCCGTAAATAAACTAAACTCTGAATGGAATCAAAATGATCCTGCACAAAAGTTCTGGCCCGCAAAAATAAAATCTGCAATTATGCCCTCCTGTTTTGATGGTTAAGTATTTCTCTAAAAATAGTTCCTGTATCCGTAATTGTTGTACATGAACTTGCTAGATTGAATTTATAAATATTTGGCTTAAGGCCGTAATTTTTTATTTTTTTTTCTCAAAATAACCGCATTAAAAATTATTTACCTTCGTCCACATGACATAATTGAAACTTTCTCAAATTTTTCCAATAAAAATCCGAAACCATTTATATTAAATAATTTTCATATTTATTTCATTTTTTTTTTAAATATTTTTAATTTTTTTTTTTAATTTCATAATTTTTTCTTATTTTTCCTTTTTTTTCTGTCTTGCTTTTGTTGTATGTTCAATTGTCTTATAATTAAATATATTAACATTATTTTTTTAAATTTTTTCTTTTGTAATTAATTAATAATTTTCTTTTTAAATTTAATAATAATAATAATAATAATTTGTTCATTATTTTAATAATAATAAATGTGTGATTTAGGGGGCGAAAAAAAAAATTAATTTCATTTAATTTTTTTTTTTTTTTTTTTATTAATTAAATTGTGTGGTAATTAAATAATTTATTAATTAATTATAGAGAAGATTAAATGTATATATAATATATAATATTTATGTATATGAGATAAAACTGATAAGACGAAAAAAGAAAAAAAATGCGAGGATATGAAATCCGTTATTAACCAAAAAAAAAAAATAAAAATAAAAAAAGGAAATTAATAATTTAATGAACTTAAAAAATAAATAAAATTATTTTATACATTTATATATTTTATTGCTTGTTTATTTTTTAATTTTTATATTTTTTTTTTTAATCCTTTTCAAATAAAATTAAATTAATAATATTATTTATATTTTATTTAATTAATTATATCACAAAAATTATAAAAAAATTTAATTTTTAAGGATTTTATTTAGTAGTTTTAAATTAAATTAAAATTATATATTTATATTTATATATATGTATGTATATATTTATAATATTTTGTTGCTGGATTTTAATATGATTACACATGATATTGTAATAATAATAATAATAATTAAGATTAAAAAATAAATTTAGTTTCGTGTACTCAAAGTACCATTATTTTTTTTTTTGTAATAATTAATTATAATTTTTAATTTTTTTTTACTAATAAAGATATAATTAATAATTTTACTATTTAAATTGTGTTTAATTATTATTTATATTATTTCAATTAATTAATAATAATTTCTAATAATATTATAATTTTTTTTTTGTTTTATTTAATAAAATTTTTTTATACTTTTTATTTTTGTTTAAATTAAAATTTTAATTTAAATAAATATAATACAATTTTTTGTTTTGTTTTAATTAATTAATTAAATATATAGTTTTAATAATATTGTTTTATTTATTTACATAATAATTAAATTGGAAAAATAATTTAATAATATTTAATAAGTATTTTAATTAAATTTAAGAAACCAAATTATTTAGAGGACATTTTTTTTCTTTTTGATACATAATATACATACACAGTTTATATATTGCATTTGTCTTCCGTCCGGGTGTGTGTGTGTGTTTGTGTGTGTGAGTGAGTAAATTAATTAATTTTCTTTGGTTAAATTATATAGAATTAATTTATTTAGTTAGTTGTTTTATTTATTTATTTACAATTACTTGTTGCACTTTTATTTTAAAATTTGGATTAAAAGTTTTTTTTTTATTTTGTTGTTGCTTCACTTAAAGTTTTTGCACTTACACATTTAAAAGTTTTTTTTTTTAAATTACTTGTGTGTTTACACACACAACCTTAAATATATTATATATATTTTACGAATTCATGAGGAGAATTTAATTTGAGGTCATGCATCGTCTAAATCAAGTATTATGTTTATATCACTGTCGTTACCATCATCATCGTCATCATGATCATCTTTGTTACTAGTATCGATAACCAGTTTTTTCGGCATACCAATTTTATGATTTAGCATGTGTCACTGGTCGATTGTTTTGCCGCCGCCATCTTCAATCGAACCATTTTGTTGCATTTCCAAACCGTTCACCATTTGTTCGATACTCTTCAGCTCGGACGGACTACTCGCCGTAATCATTGGTGTTCGTATGCTGGACTGTTTGTTACCTTGTGTTGTGGCTGCGGGCGACGGTGAAACCGATAATGGACGTGGTGGTGAATTAGATGTGGGACGAGGACGTGGACTACTACTTAAACTACGTGGACCCGATGAATTACCACCACCACCGCCAGGCGTAACCGCATCAAATGCTGAACCTAAGCTACCGTGTAAACTATATGGTGAGAAGCGATGACCCTTTAGACCGTGTAGTGGTGATGCGGCCGCATGTGCACCATAGTGACCGAATAATGCTGGATGCTGGGCCGCCAACGCTAATTGTGCATTAAACAGTAAACCAGGATTCATGGCGGCAGCAGCTGCCGGATTATGTAACAGTGACAAATGATGCGGCGGATATAATCCCGATGGATATAAATAAGGCAATAAATGTGGTGGCGGATGAATTGGTGGTCCTACTGATATATTTGGTGATGGATATGATGTACCCGGTCCATTGTGATCTTTCGGACTGCCCGACGTTGGCCGAAAAGCACCCATGCTGCCGACAGCCGAATCCGAACAATTCGAATCACTTCCGTCTCGTTCCGATTCGTCCGGCTGTAAACGCCGGCGTAAGGCTTCCTCGGCCGCTTGTGTGTCGCCCGCTAAATTGAACCACGCTGAAAATATATCGTATAGACCTAATATTAATACTATATCTATTTCGTGGGGTTTACTACTAAAAACTCACCCGAATGTGGATGTGAATGTAGCTGTGACAAATGATGGCCTAATGGTAACAATGGACTTTGTGGTGGTCCGACCACATCCAGTAGTTTATCGTCGTCGTCATCGTTGCGCGATCCACGCTGATGATCGTGTTGATTGCGTGAGGAACTTAAATGTGATGAATTGTGTTTGTCCGAGTCGTTCGAATTCCGTTGCGCTAGTAAAGCTTGTCTAAAAACAGGTAAACAAAAAAAAACAAATTAATAACTACTCAGATATACACAAAAATGTTAATAGGTTAAGAAAATAACTAAACAATCGAAGACGGAAAATAACTAACTACTATATATGACTTTTGTAAGACTTGATACTCGATGGAAAACTATAATAAATTTACAACAATTCTAATCCTATTAAAGTTACTGTACACACCAATACACACAGTTCATGCAAGGCGAAAATCAATTTTTGTTTTCTAACCCTTTCGGCCATGTAATTTATTATGTATTTACGTTACAGATAACTAGACACGGTGTGTTATGTGGTGGTGGGGTAACAATTACAATTCATTCGATTTAACACGAATTTTGTTGCCATTCTAGTGTGACATTTTTTTATTTTTACAATTGGATTACAAATGAATTTGATGTAAGCACATACTTTACGGTATTTTTTTATATAATTGTATGTAAATCTGTTTCAAGTTCATTATGCTTTGTGTGTAAACTCAACTTGTATTTTATTATAATTGTATATGGTTTATGTATATGATGATGGTTTACCTTATTTTTGCTGCAGCGGTTAGCGGTGATGATGTTACATGTGATGTGCTGAATAATAAGAAGGAATTGAAGAATAATTAGTTTTTGTTTAATTTTAAGAAATTTTATTTAGTATGAATGAAAAAATTATCGATTTATTGTAAAATAATTTGTTTATTTTATCGGATTTCGAATTTTATGGAATTTTAAAACTTATTTTTTCCTTATATAACTCAAACTTTGAATTGTCCGAATTTTCCGTATCAGTAATCCGATCTTGGGTTGCAAAGTATATTTTCACTACCCAAAACAGAAAACTGGATTTTTTTAGCAAAAGCCATTTGATCCATAGAACTATTCGCGACGGACACACTCGAAACATTTTTGGAAACACAAAGGAAATCGTTTGAAAGAATTATGGCGGAAAATCGTGCGTGTATCAAAGCAACTCTTGCGATTAGGATAAAACCGGCATCAAATGTGTGGCAATTTCGGTATTTTGATAAGAATGTTGAAACATGGAGCAAATACCTGTTGCAAATGGATCAACATTTTCTTGTGTGTAGTGTAAAAGGGGAAAATCAGAAACGACCTTGTTTTTTGTCATGGTGATCTAACGGTATGTTGGAGGACATCTAAAAATTATTCGGCGGTGGCGATATCAAAGAAAGAACATATAAGGAGCTAACGGTAAAGCTAACTGAATTTTATTCGTCGAAAATTCATATACTAGGTGCTAGATACGAATTTAACTATACCATGATGAATGGGTTGCTGATTTGCGAGGCATGGCAAGAAATTGTGAATTTTCAGAAAAGTTGCATTATCGAAAACAAATCCAACACTCGATGAGGTGCTCGAAATTGCAGAACTTTTCGAGTCGATAAGCAAAACTTTTCAACTTATGAATTGTGAAGCCGTAACTCAAGTCAATGCCATGGAATTTCAAGGTAGGAAAAATGTTTCGTATGCTAATAAGTCGTGTCCGTGAAGTGAAGTACGATCGTAGAAATCGTTTTCCATATTGCTTCTGTGTGTAAGGCGAGTAAAAATCTTAGTAGCGATAGATCAAGGTCGCGACAATACAACCAAAATAATTACAGTCGAACTGCATCAAGCCATTCAATAAATCGGGAAAAGGAAAACATAGACCACCAAGATGGGACAAATTTACCAATTCAAGATGAAGTTAACAAATTTTTCATTCGAAATTTTCGATATGATGCATTAAGCAGTATTGATATTTAAAATATTACGACTAATATATTGTTAATGAAACGGGAAAATTTGAATTTATGCACTGCAATTTCACCTGTGCGAGGACGTCTAAATGCTCATGTTATCTACATGAACAAAAATTTCAATTTAACCCTTATATTCATTGATATTGAAGAAGGTGCCAACATATTGGGTCTTGATTGTATAACCAAATTGGGATTCCGAGTCAACACTAATCAACAAAAATTAATTAAGAGTATCGATGATCTTGTATGCAACATCACTCGCTTTTCGACAACGATTTGGGTCTACTTACACTAAAAGTAGTGAATGGGCGTCACCAATAGTTGCTGTAACCAAAGCGAATGAATCTATCAGAATATGTGGTGACTTTAAGGCAAATGCTCAACTGGAAATAGATCGTTATCCTATTCCAAAAATTGATGAAATGTTCACAAAACTACAAGGTGGTCAATTCTTCAGTAAAGTAAATTAGTCGGACGCGTACTTGCAGATACCATTAGACGAAGCTTCACAAAAACTAGTAGTGATCAACACGCCCTTTAGTCTTTATAAATACTTAAGACTGCTATTCGACGTTGCTAGTGCTTCAAGTATTTTTCAACGAAAAATGGATGAGTCGACTTGCGCACGATATCTGGACGATATCATTATTTCTTGGCGTATCACAGCTGAGCATCAAAATAATTTGGAACAATTATTCATCAGACTGAAAGAGAATGGTTTTATGTAAGAAAGAAAAATGTGTATTTGGACAGTCGGAAGTTGAGCATCTTGGGCATATCATTTTTTCATCAGGAATCTGACCATCAGATACCAACACAAAAGCAATTGACAATATGCCACATCCAGAAAACCTTAAGCAACTTGAAGCCTTTATAGGTAAACCAAATTACGATAATTAGTTTATTCGCAATTTTTTCGCACCACTTAATGCACTACGCCACAAAGACGTTGATTTTGTTTGACAAGAGGACCAAGAATGAGCATAGAAGTATTGATCAACTAAACAAGGTTGGTTCATTTTGGCGATAAGCTACCGATCGTGCTCGCTGCTGACGAATCTAAAACGGCATTTGTGGTGTCATGTCTCATGTTTTCCCAGACGGTATAGAACACCCAATCGGATTTGCATCTAAGACGCTAGAAAAACATCAAAAAGCATACAGCCAAGTGGAAAAGGAGGCACTCGGTATTATTTTTGGAATTAAAACATTTCACCGATACCTCTATGGAAGAACTTTCATATTATACCCTGACAATAAATGCCTCATAACGCAATTAAATCCGAACAAGAACTTGTCAGTCGTCACGTTACATCACTTGCAAAGATGGGCAATAGTACTGAGAGCATACTCTTACACCATTAAATTCAAAGCGACCATCTTTTGGTCATGGCACCTGACCAGGAATTCGATGGTTATGAACTAGAATCCGGAGTGGACGAGATATACGATATCGTTGTGCAAGAAAGTTCAATAGATAGCCGAGTGTTAGAGGAGCATACGAAACGAGATCATGTTTTGCAACGATTGATTCAGCACATTCAACGTGCACAATCGTAACTCTCATGTAGTCTTCTTAACATCGTAGCAGCTTGCCAGTCTTCTAGTTTTATATCAATATTTAACTCAATCATCTGTTGAAATAATTCATTTATCTTGCTTAGATGTATGTCCATGTCGCCTCCCTCCTCTAAAGGTAATCTCATAATTGACTTCATCAACCAAACTTTACTATTTGCTGTGCTCTCCTCGTGGTATTCTTGCAACGCTATCCATGCACCCATCGCCGAAGTAGCATTACGAATATGAACCAATTGATCATTAGTCACATTTAGCCCAATTGTTGATAAACCTTGTGAATCTTTCCTGTTCCATTCATCTACTTTCGAATCTGGCGGCTTATGAGGATTTTCAGCAAAGCAACACCATGTACCTTCCTTGATCATTTTCGTTTTTATTTTAAATTTCCAAACGAAATAGTTAATCTTTCAACGCTGTGTTTGGTTTCAATTGTAGCCATTGTTGGTTTAACTTATCTTGAGAATTATTAAGAAAAACGTACACTCAAATTGTAATCACTCACTAGTTACAATTCACAATATTATTTCCAAATTCAGTAGGTATTATTATTGGGGAACTGGGCCCATAACCTACTGGAGTATTAATTTATCCTATGAATTATCCCAATAACAATAACTGTTCATATAAATAATCACCCTTATTGTGGTTGTCGCGTCGATTAATAATCGACACGACTTTGCCTTGTCGTGTCGATTTTAGTTTGGCATTGCCTAAGGACGTCGAAACGACTCAGAAATATTGCCATATTAATATAAAAATCAACCGAGTTAATGTGAATTTTTGTTGTTATCTTAGCAATCGTGAATTAAATTTTTGAAAACTTCTGTCAAAATGACAAATATTGTTGTTTACGTTTTTTTTGTGTATTATTTAATTTAAATAAAAAACGACAAAATTTGCATTCTTTACATTATCTAATTTTAAGAAATGGTATAATTGTGTAAAGTAACGTAATTTACGTGTCGTGAAATGTTTAAAATTTTAAAATCTTTATTGGTTCAGAATAGTGAAAATGGCGAAGGAAAAACTGCCGTGCATCCGAAAAAAAATTTATTATAAATTTTAAATATAAATTAACTTTGGATGTATTTTGGATATAGCGAAATTATTAAATAATTAAATAAATAGTTTTTTTTCTTAAAAATTGGTGTAAACTGTATTTTTATTAAATTACTTGTTAAATATGGCCAGTAAAATGTCTTGTCGAGAACTAAAATTTCATCGACAGAAATATGACGTTTTAACGACAAACGTAGTTTCATATCGACAATCACAATACCAAATTTTCCAGTCGATGTGATATTGTCGTCGATACGACAACCACAATAAGGGTGAATAATTAACACAACGCAGAACAAAACGCAGAAAATTGTTCATACCAAACTCCCATTTTCAATTCTTTATCAATTAAAAATAATAATAATAGGGGCGTTCCAACAATTCTGGCGGAGGGCGCTCAAAGGTCTGGAGCCAACGCTCTAACAGAACCACAACAACAATCGTTTATCATTTCGAACTCCCCAGGCTTACTTTAAATCTCTTGTGTAATAGATACGTGCTACTCAATATTTAAAAAAAAACATTTGCATGTGTATGTTTTATTTTGCTTAACATAGCTTCGCTCAAAACATGCTAAAATTCTCTCCAGAAATAATTTTAGCAGGGGGTCTATTTGACTCTTCCAAGTATAAGATTCGTATTTGTATTAACCAAGAAACGAACAAATTGATTAAATTCTAGTAAGAATCTCAGTTGTACTGTACTTTATTCACTGTGTAGGTACATACATATGTATAAAACCAAAATTTAATCTTCACACGATTCAAGAGTTATTTGTATTATTTTTGGTTGTGTAAAATTACTTCTAAAATAAAAAAACGCGACAGGTTGGGAGACAAGACTTTTAAACGTAGACAGTTGTCGATCCTTTATGTTAGTCAGAATTAGTGTAAATTTCAATATAGTTAAATCGTTATTCATTCAAAGCAACTTGTACCAAATTTCATGAAAATCGAATAAGTGGCAAGAATAAAATTGTTTGATAGTTTTATTGAAATCAAAACTTATGCTGTGTGCCTGACCTCGATTTTTTTGACTAAATTGTTGACTTTTCTAAATTGTCGACTAGTTCGTACCAGTCGTTCATAGATGGCATAAGGGTCAATAAGACAGGCTGTGCCTGACTTTTCATTATTCTAAATTACGACTTTTGGAACGTCAACCGAATGTTATTACTGTTCGATTGAAATAACTAGGAATACTGCTTGAATGTTCGTTCCTTTTCAGTTTGGCTCGCGCGCAAGTTGATTTACCAAGTTAATTTGTTTTTTTTTTTTGGAATTTTTCAATATTTCGTACACAAAATTATTTACAAAATATTAAATTAGTTTATTGGCGCTATAAGAAAATATAAAGACTTGCAAAGTCGTTGATGAGTTCGATAAAACCGGACAGAATACTTTAGCGTTGGTAAACTAAAGATGATCTCTTTTTTGACCCAAAAGTTTCTCCAATCCGTGTTGCCTACAGACGATCTGACACCATATAATTCCTAACAGAAAGTTGAAATTAAAATCTTATGTACAAAAATATATAAACTTTAATTAAATATGACAACAATTTTAATTTTCTTGAATAATTTGATTAATTTTGATAATTTTTGAAAAATCTCGGAATGAACGAAACCTTCTCTAATTTAAGTGAAACTATTTCTAAAATGAATGATAATTATTCCGAATTGTATAAACCCTTTTACGAAAAGAAGGAAACTAATTTCGAGTGGAATGAAACTTTTTCCAAATTAAATGAAACCAAATTAAATAAATTTAAAAGCAAACATTGTATCACTAAAACTTATAAATTATAACAGTAGTTAAATAAAAAAATGTACTGGTTATCTTGTAACAGCAAGGAGTGTCATCTTCGTGCCTAAGATGAAATTGGCCCAATCTGATGCTGTGCCTGTTTCAATTCTGTATTTGATTACGCCTTCTAGATTCGGATTCTCTTAGTTCTTAATAAGTTTCTTGGATGTCCTTCGACATTTGTGAAGGCCGTGTCCTATCGGACGGACATTTGCAGATTAAAACCACCCTTTTCCAATTAAAGGTTAAATAATTAAAATGATTTTATATTGGGAAAACATTAATTGAACCTGCTGAACTGAACATAAACTGAGAGAATCGGATTTGTCCCTTAAAACTGACTGTTCAGTTGCTACCTGAAGCGTATTTTAATTTTCGTAGTATCCAAAAATGAATCGATTAAAAATTAAATATTTTGATTCAAAATATAGTTAAAAACAAAATAATAAACCAAAATACACTCAAACCAAAACTAACTTTAAAGTAACGTCACTCATACACAGCTCGGGTATGGTTCGTCATAAAATCCTTTATGAGCTCCAGACTGAGTTGAATAAGCAGAATTTGTAGGTGCTTCACATGACATTCAATATTATTTTATAGTAAATATTTATCGATTTATTTTGTCATAAAATTATCCAGGTAAAGGATTTTACCTAAGCAGCACAAGCCCGTTTAAATATTTCTTCCTCCGTTTTACCCGATCCTAAGGGTTGAAAGAATCACAGTTACACACACAGACTACTCAAATCTCATCTCAGTTTTAATAAATTCTTAATGAATGAGTGTTTTATTTAACAAATAATAAAACAAACTTTAGTGATTTATGTACTTACTGGTTTTAAACGTATTTAATTAGGTTTCATTTCTTTCGGGAAAGGTTTCAATTAATTCAAAATCGTTTATTTTAATTCGGAACAAGTTTCATTTATTTGAGGAATAGTTTCGCTGATAGATTAACCGTCGTAAGGTTTCTTGATTCAGAACGCAATCACAGAGAGCTCAATGGAATATTACTTGCATAAATCTGGTAAGTCCCTTCATCCTAAAATTGTTCATTTGATGGCCGTTTTACTAGTCGTTATACCATTTCAAGCCACGATCACGGCACTGACAGTAAGACAATATTAATCAAATCAATATTTTAAAATAAAAATTGAATAAAAACCGTCAAATTCAAATACATATATACAATAAAAACTCGTATCGTACGTATAACCATTAATCGGTACCAACTTGTGGCACTAATTAAATTCGTTGATATGAAAAGTACTTAATCCATGCACTCTCTCAATAAAAATGACAACTAAATTGAAAAGCAACCTCGCGAGGAGACTTTTCGTTAGCCGTCTGGTGGTTAATAGCATAATGTAGCATAATTTAGTTTAGTCAGAAATTTAGTCGAAAAAATCGGTGTCAGGCACACAGCATTAGTCACGAAATTTAACAATAATTCACAATTATGATAGCTTGAATTGGGGTTGCTTTGACCACTCTCGGATTAATTCGATTAATATGATTAAACGAGTTGGAACTATTCGCTTTTTACTTGTTGTTATTGCGATAGAAATTGACGAACATAATTACTAAAAAAATTATCACTCGGTTTTCCAATCATGCCCTTATTTACGCGTTTGATATTAAGCATATTATGTCGACCAAAATTGAATTCGAATTATTTTGGGGTTATTTGTCTCCTTGACAAAAGCCAACTTTTCGAAGTAAAATATAAATTTAATATGTATTATGACCTGATGGCCAGTATCATAACCAAAAATTAGAGTTAGGTTTAAATAAACTCAATTTTTTGGGTTAATGTTATTCTTGCGGCGGTTTATCCTACGCAATTGTTGTTGTAAACTTGTCAAGGAAATACGATTATTGTTAATCCCAAAAAAAACTAGTTTTAATTTAATACATGCAATCACTGAGATATATACATGGAGACGGCATGTAAAATATTTATCATAGTAAACAGCAAAAACGAATGGTACAAGTTTTTTTTTAGTTGTACCGCTCATTTTATATATGCCTCACACTCTAAAAAGCTAATTCCGAAAAAGGGCCGTACTGGATTCGAAAATAATTTTGTTAACATTAAACTTGCACTTGACTCATTAAACATACATAGTATTTGAGACTGATTAACTAATTGAAGCATTATTTGAACTATTCACACATTGCACTACTTATCTTCGGAAAATATTTAAATTATTTCGTACTATTTTTCCTTGAAATTTTCAATACACACCTGGAAAATAAATAAAAACAAAAAAAAAATTATTTTGAAACTTCAAACTTTCGAACATAAACAAACTTGTTTACTAAACATTTGTAAAAACAAAAACGTGAAAGACAAATTTAGTGTATTGAAAAAAAACCGCGCATTTATTGATTCGAAGGTCATAGCCTACTATGTAATTATCGTGGTACGAAGGTTAGGAAAATTCGAAACTAATTCAAGAGAAGGAAAATAAATACGTTCTCTGTCACACAGACGCAAGCTTTTTTTCTTCTTCTTCGTTTTTTTTCTTGTACCATGAATTTTTGCCTATGCCGTATCCATGTATATATCTCAGTGCATGCAATAGGCCATGCATTATTTTTTGAAGACACATTCGAGGGAAACTGTCACTAAAATTAATTTAAAGCTTTGGGTGCGGAAACCCGCATACAATTTTTAATAGTGAATAATCGGGAGCAATTTTTTTTAGCCCATCCTGAATATATGGTCAAGACCCACCCATTGATATATGTGGTTAAAAGGACACAGATTTGTCTCTATTTACGGAAAATTCGAAGAATGGAGAGATTTTACTATAAATGCTTGTATCGCTTTCTTTTGACTTTTAACAGCTAGATAGTTTCAAATTTTGGAAAAATTTATGAAATCATAATCAGGAATTTGTTAATAAACGAGACTATTTTACCTGATACACAATTTGGTTTTCGACAGAACCACGGGACAATTCATGCCATTACAAAACTACTATCTGATCTGGATGAACTAATATATAAAATAATTACAAGTATAAATTTGAAGATACTACTTTTATTCAACTAATATTCAATATGATTCGTAAAAAGAAACTTATTACTACTAATTGCAAAATACTTAGCCCAGAATCATATGAGCTCAAAAATTAATGGGCACAAAAGGAACCATAACAGCATCAATACTTTTCAATTTGTATATTACGGATTTATTAATTGAGCCAACCTTAAATTCTTTAAACTCGCAGACAATAGCATTCTCAGATGATATAATATTATATGGAACGGCGAACAAAATAGAGACTGTTAAAATAAATCTGCAATGCGCTTTAAACTTTATAAAACGAATGCGCAGAAATAAATATTTTATTCCGTATGTTAGAACTGTGAGTGGCATTTCTAAATTAGACGAGACAATACAGATCAGCATCAGGAACACTCTTGTAAATATTTTGACAAATTTTAAATTTAACTATAACTTGACAAATAAATGTTTGACTAATGATAAAGGAATACTACAAATCCGACAGACTCACTTATTGTATACTTATTGAATCCTGGTAAAGGTAATGTTACTCATGAAAAATCCAAATATATTGGAAAGTGGACTTGCTCTTATCAGAGTACAATTTGTACGGAGAACAGAAAGTTAAAATTTCGTCAGTGTAAACAAAAAGTCGAATTATTTTATGTTGCGCATAGTAAGTACTTAAGAAAATATAATGGTACGACTACATAGATGACGGTCTTTCTAAAGAACGCAGTGAGGTTAATCCTTTGAGGGCAATTGATAGCTTTGATAGTTCAGCTTAAGAGGGTTGTTCCCTGGAATTCCCGCGACCAATTTCTCGGAAAAATATGTAAATTGGGGGGGGGGGGAGGGGGGGCAGGGGGGTTTCTTTATTTGTTGCTTAACATTTATTGAATTTTCTCAGCAGTGAATAGAAATAGTATTTGGCTAGGTAAAATAATTTATAATATTGTTTTATTCTATTTGATTCATTTTTTTTTATATTAGCCGCATTTCTTGGCACATAGTAATCCGAATCAGAGATCAAAGATTACGTTGAAACAACAACAAACATTTACCAAATTTTATTTTTGGATCAAAATGTTGATCAAAGTTTTTGATCAAAGTTTGCTGTTTCATGAAACTTAACTTCGAAACATCATATCTTTGAAACATCTGATCCGATCCAACGTCACAAAACGCAGCTAACATATGAGTTTAAAATTTATTTTTAATGAACCTTAACTCAAAATTAATCTTCATGCTTTTATCCAGGCCTTGGTGCACAAAAGAGCTCAAAATATAACAAAGCGTTGTAATTGAGTAGTCAGTCTTCCATTGCATGTGAAAAATATCTCTCTGGTTACCGGAATAGATAAACTTTCAAGCCTTGGATTCATTTTAGGCCCTTTTGATTTCTCCTGAAAATACATTTCTTGCGTTTTTAATTTTTATACAAATTGCAAGTTTACTGAAATAAGCATTTAGTGAGATTTCTGAAAACTTGCTCATGTAATAATAATAAAGTGAGGCAAATTTAAGGGATAACTATAACTAATGGGCAATATTTGGTTTTTGGGAGTATTCTATGAACTCCACTCTATAATAAACCATTAGCCAAATTAGCCTAAAAAAACGGACTGGCGAAGTTTTGTTTGTGAAGCTCTTTGTAAACTTGACGGCGAATTCATTGGTTCACATCCTGTTCCAGAACACTGTACAATATAGGTACATGCTCTGAGAACAAATTATCGTCATGTGTAAATTATAAACCATCGACAATAGATGCAGAACCATACAATGACACAGAATCATCAAAATTTTAAACAAAGCTGGGAAAGCAACACACTATTCAGCATTAAACAAGTAATTTGTCTAAATTTTTGTTAACTATTTTAAATTGTTACTTGTGTATTGTTTTATAATTTTTTGGCAATAAAAAATGCGAAATATTTAATGTTAAAATCAAAAATATTTGTTTGCCCTCAAATTATATATTAACGAAAATCAAACATTCCGATTGAATAAATTGAGACTAAAGTTTTGGAAGCATCTTTGGTTAAACCTATATTTTTTTTTTTTCAATGACACGGAAACTAAAAAACCGAAAAAACTTATTTTTAAGCGGTTTCGCAAAAAAATTGTTGTGAATTAAACTAAAAAAATACCAAAAATTCAAGTTTCCTATTCATTTCATCCCCGACCACCACTTTTCTACTGGAAAAAAGTAGAAATATCATTACTCCCTTTACTTTACAGCAGAGTCTATACAAACGTATGGACTCTCAAAAATGAGAACCCTTCTTGAGTTCTCTACGTTGTAGTTTAGTTTCCTACTGAAAAGTTCGTTCTACTTATCAGGTAGCTACGACAGTACGACCAAACTACAAAAATACAATTCTCGCTTAATACCTTAAGTATCAAGCAGAACGCACTGACTTAGCGAATTACATATCACTAAAAACTTCCTTTCCTTTTTTCTTCTTTTTTGTGTAATTTTTGTAATAATAATGGTTTTCAGGAACCTTCTCGGACTCGTTTTAGATACATTTTACAAAAACTAATTAGTTAACATTTAGTTTCATAAAAACATTTAGAATACGTTCCAAATAATCCAAATTAAAATCATAAAGAACAAAGAATCCGTTTGTGACTGGTTTTAGATACCCTTTACAAAATTTGATTAGTTATAATTTGGATACAGAAAAACCTCTATTTCAAAATAATCCAAATTTAAAACATTTAGATACCATGTTAAAATAACTAGTTACAATAAAACCAATATGAACCCAATTTTATCGTTTTTTTTAAAACTATGGTATCAGATTGCTACTTGGGTAACATTTTTCAAAATAATCATTTACTTAGCGAATAAAATTTACTTGCGAGATTGAAGAAGAAAATGGTTAGCTTTTTTAGGTGTGATGGTTATACGCATTGAGGATGGAAGTTTAACCACTGAGTGATATGAAAAAGCAGCATGGTCATGGGCTCCGGCATTTTTATTAGCTGAAACAAATTTTAAATTATCAGATGTATGTTTTTTACTGATAAAAAAGGATCCAAAAAATAATATCCGCCAATGTGTATAAGTTGAAATGTTTTTGGGGGAAAGAATGTATATGTATAGACGGTCGAAATAGTTTTTAAAAACACGAGTGTACTATCATGTTCACGATTCCATTTTTGAATTTCAAAATGCACATAGTGCCATTATAAATCATTGAACATTAGAGCATGCTATAATATTAGCATGATAAGGAAGAAAATCTTGTTAAATGTTCAATTTTAGAAAATATTTATATACAAAAATCGTGTGTCAAACACAAATTTATTAAATTTTCAAGAAGTTCCCAAATGTTTGTTACATGCGCACTCATGTAGATAGATACTCGCAAGTTCATTTTCTGTTTTTACATTAAGGATTAGACATTAATATGTAAAAATCAACATTTTTCGGTGTAATCTTAACATGCGAAATTATGAGCCTCTACTATTTGTAGCCAAAATCATGAGATTTATCGGCTCAAAAGAAAAAAATTAGCTCTCTAATCGAATGATGCTAAGAATGATTCAATCCACTTTTCATTTTTTCGAATATTGGAAAAATCTTTAATTGAGACTTTAACGAGTTATAAGTTACTACGGAGTAATGATATAAATATTGGGGAACACCTTTCGCAGGCCTGCCACATCTGGTTCCAACAATAATTTAGTTCATTTTAAATATTTTTTTTCATAGGATTTAATTATTTAACACAGTACGCGACTAATTGAGAAACGAAAATTTGGGATGTTATTTAATTATAATAATTAATAATAATGATAAAATCAGAAATTAGGGTGCTTGTAATCACTAACAGTAAGAGAATGAACCCTAGAAAACCAATTAGGCGCTAGAAAACCTACACGATGTAAGTTAATACAACTTGAATTGCAACTCAACATAAATTGCAAACACGCCCATCACCTAAAGACGCTAAATCAGCTTAAACGGAAAATACATGTAAGAACACGCGCAATTCACTTATTAAGCTATTTTTTATGTTTACAATAATAACATATTTTGAGTTTTAGATAGTTTTAGGTTGAAATATATACAAGATAAACATAAAATAAATTCATTCTTTTAATAAATTTTCGAACAAAACTCTTTACTGGCGAGATCAAGATCATTAGATCAAGAAACCCCTGTTGACAAATGTCTAAAACTAAAGAACGCAGATTTTGGCTAAAAATAAAAAAGTTTTACTCACGAGAACATAACCGTTTTTTTTAACCAAAAGATTTAAAGGCTATACACATAAGAACATGGCTAAAGCTGTTTCACTGAAGTAGTAGTAGAATCTCTTGGGTGCGCACAGTGTCGAGAATATTCTACGATATTATATTGTACACCAAACCAGAAGATTAGAGGAAACGCCGATGCGGCTTTAATATCATATAACATTTTCGATGATAAGTGGGCATCTATAAAAAAATGCCTATTGCTCCACTAAGCAGACAAAAGGGATCTCGTATATCACCCACAAAATCCACGAATTAATAACTCGGACAACCAAGTTTCGTATACCAATTCACAAAATCCACAAGTAATCCACAATTCAATACCACCGCAACGGAAAAATATGGTATACAATAATCAATACTATAACAACCAAACATCATACAACAATCAAAACCTGAATTAGCAAATACCACTTAGGCCAATTTATCCGAATCCTGCAACACAAATGGAAATTGACCGGTCAATTCAAACCAAACAGTTAAATTACATGAATGGACCAGTATATCAAAATAACCAACAATCAAAAGTAGAACTTCCCAACTACGGCAAATCCCAAAGGCAGCAAAGATTTTATTATTTGGAGACACAGGTGGAAGAGGAATATAACCAATTAATCAACGAGAATATGGATATCGAGACATTCGAAGTCAAACCTGAGGAAATAAACTCAGAGGTAAATTTTATGGAGAAAGCCTCTC
Source organism: Tipula helvola (assembly GCA_963556165.1). Lineage (NCBI taxonomy): Eukaryota > Metazoa > Arthropoda > Insecta > Diptera > Tipulidae > Tipula > Tipula helvola. Next base: position 309,980,546 of record OY744481.1, read on the forward strand.
TAGCATACCATACCTAAGGTACAAAACAGCAAAAAAAACATCCCAAAATTTTTAATCGACCCGGAAGCCAATATAAGAACCTCATCAAACCTGAACTAGCTGAAGGTGCAATTCTCACTAACATCCCGTTTGACATAAAATCAGCGAAATGTGACATTCAAGATCAGTAAAAAAATGTCCCGACAATTTTTCAATTGCATAGGAATTATCGGGGACGGCACTCTAAAAAAAACTTGGAGCAATTATCGACCGAAAAAATAACATTTTGAGTATAGCCCCAAATATCAAAATTCTCTCTCAAACTTGTGGAAAAATTCAAAACACTATTTAAACCAGTCAACAATACTGAAACATTGGATACTAATGTGAAGGCAGAAATAAAAACAACAACAGATGAACCAATTTACACGAAATTATATCCCTATCCAGTCAGCATGAGGCAAGAAGTGGAGAAGCAAATAGACCAATTTCTAAAGGATGGACTCATAAGGCCACCTAAAAGGCCAAACAACTCACCAATTTGGGTAGTTGAGAAAAAGCTGGACGCCTCAGGCATACAAAAATATAGGATAGTCATAGATTTTAAACGAATAAACGCGGTCACAGTACCAGACACATATCCAATATCGGATATATGAAACACGTTGGCAAATCTTGGAAAATCAAAGTTTTACAACAGGATTTCACTAAATCAGGATGAAAGAAAAGGATATTCCGAAAACATCTTGATCTTCATAAACTAACTGATAATCAAGACAAGCAAAGATATTGATTGTAATGAAGAACCACAGCCTACTTATCATAGGCTACATCAGCCTACCGGAAATAAGTAAAGACACTCTAACAAAAATCCTAAGGGATAATCTTCATCCAACCATCGCCAATGGAATAAAAATACCCGAAGAACACATCCAAATATTACAAGACGTTTTCAAAGAACAGTTCCCTCATCAGCACCGAGGAAAATAAATTCAAAACTATAACAGAGGAGCATAATCGAACACACACAAATCACGCTGAGAAGAAGGAGCAAATCCTAGAACAGTTCTATTTTCCACGAATGGCCAGCCTAAAATATGACAGACACCCAAATTTAGTCGATCTCTAAAATACTCCATATGGATATAAATTCGAGATAAAAAATGAAAAATTCATCTCATGCGTGGATAAATTCTCTAAATTTACCAAGTTTTTCCGCAACAACAAATCCGTTCTACATATTAGAGACAAAATAATTAAAATATTGCATTACTTCACAATTCCCAGATTATTACCTGAAAAACTTGGAGATAGAAATATACTTAACAACACCCCAGCGAAGTGAAATAAATGGAGAGTGAATTTTACTTGTACTATCATTGAGATAATAAGATGCCTTCAAATGGAATATAAGGGATTAATCATAAGAGAACTTTTTAATATCGCAGTAGATCGCCACAAAATGTCAATTACCAAAATCTTGTAGACTTCAAGGATCAAGTCAACGAGAATGTGGCAGAAAAAATCAGGAAATACAAGAAAACTAACATCTCTAGGGAAAGGAAATATAAACCTAGGGAAACAGTATACACTATAATCAAACAAATACAACAAAAAGGGAAACCCAGATTTAAAGAAGAAACTGTGGCCAAAGATAATCGAGTCACAATTACCACCACCACCGGAAAAAGGGTTCATAAGGTTCAAATAAAAAATTTAACGCAATAATCACATCTTTTCAGTTTCTGGATATTGGGCTTGACCAGCTCACTTACCATCTACAAATATACCACACCAATAGTAACTCTCAAACAAGGCAATGGACGAATCATCAATGGAAATTTCAAATTAATCCATGTCATCAACTTGACGGACTATGAGGAAATAATCATTCTTACTATACGACTGTGTCCAAAAAGTAAAGCCAGTTTTCAATTTAAATCACTCGGATAAATCACACATCATAAATATTTTTTTCTAAGTTTTCAGCATTGTGATAGACATCTGTGACAAATTTTATGTCAAAACATTCATCAGTTTTTGCTTTACCCAACAATTTGTGCGTCATAATTTACCTGTAAATCATTATTCAATTCAGTTAAAAATATCTCGATAAACAATTAGATAAACTCTCTCCAAATCATTAAACCAATAATTACTATTTGTCTACTGCGGCGAAAAAAAAATTAAATACCCTTGATAAATTTTCCACCCACCATAAAATTTATTAACGCAACAAGCATTCGACCATAAATTAGAATTCCCATAAAATAAAATAAAAAAAAAGATAAAATATGTTTTTTATAAATTAAATTAAGTTTTCCAGTTAGTCCCCTGAAGTAACGAACGAGCACAAAAAAACAAAAAAAAAATCCCGACAATTTAATTTACTATTATTGCTCCAAATAAACATTCAGCATCCACGGTATAGTACTCCCGTCCCCAGTATATCCTATATCTTCTTTTTTTTTGTTTGTTATTCCGTTTTATATACTCAAATGTGCAAATAAAACGTATCCCTTTGTATATCCATTTACAAACTCAGAAACACACAATTATGCCGTACACTGTCTCAGTTTTTTTTGTGTGCTTCTGCTGTTGCTGCTGCAAACGCCCGAGACGAGAGATAACAAAGTGCGGAAAAACTTTATACAAAACCACGAATGTTTTTCGAAAAGAAAAGTTGTAATAATACAAAATTAAAAAAAAAAGGACAATTTAAAATTTTCTCTTATGTACGACGATGAGTATATTTTTTGAACAGGATAAAGGAACTGCGAACACAAATACAGGGCGTGGTTTTTTATTTGTATTTTTATTTAACAATTTTAACGTTCTATAATTTACATACAAAATGCAGAGAGAAGATTGCACGACGATTCTAAAATTTGTAGCTCTAGCTATACAATGTAGAATAATGTTTATGCGCGCGGTGGTGAATAAAATTAGTGTTCGCTTAGTTTTTGTTTTTGTTTTTACTTTTTTGGGTGGAATTGGATATCATCGAGTTTAATATACAAGGATTGGTAAAAAATTTTAAATTCAATTGATATTACATACTAAACATGTGAATATAATATAGATATTATATAGATAGGATAGAGCTTCTGCATAGTTTATCTAGATACGATATTGTTAAAATTTATGTTACGAAAAAAAAGAAAATGTTTTATGTTCATGTTCGAAAAAAATTAAAAATTCATAGAATATATCTAGAATAAAATTAGATCAATTTAGACTATACACCAAACATAAAAGCATACATGTATACAACACATTTGTTAGGTTTTCTAAGGTTAGGTTAGTGTTATTTTTTGAAAACTTTTTTTTTTTTAATTTTCTATATATGCAAAAATATGTAAATTTTATGTTTATGGCAAAAAAAAATTTCTATAATGTTTGTATGTTGATTAATTTTTTTATTTTTTATTTTTTTTATTTTCTTCGATATAGATTGAAAGGGTGGCATTTTCAACATATCAGATAAAATATTCCTTGTCTATATTTTTTATACTGTTAAATTATTTTGTGAGGTGCCTTTTATATCTACATATAAGTATGTATAATATTGTATATGTATATGAGTCGATTTAGTGTTTTACGGGGTGAAATAGAGTAACGCGTTTAAATTACAGTTCTTTGCTAAATGGTTCAACCATAAGTTGTGATGTAGCCCTTTGAAGTCAGACATTTTTTTTTTCAGATGACTATTTTGTATGTTGGTAAGCTGTGAACTGTGATATAGTCCCTTGGTACACATTTTAGAATTTTTGTAATTCGGTGAGCCGTGAAACAGTTCCTTGAAATCTCTCTCTGAGATCGGCGCAAGACATTTCGAATATGAGCGTGATCCATTGTAAGTATTATTTGTGGTTAATTTTACCCTTAATCCCAGTGATTTCTTAATGAGGGCTAAGGATTACGAAGTTGGGTATCTTACGGCATTTCAGGGAGACATCTCTGAGATCGGTTTAAGAAATTTCAAAATTGGCCGTGTTCCATTCCAAGTAAAGTATTATGTTTCGTTGTATATTTACGTTATGTGGCTCATTTTCATCCTTAAGCTAGCTGAGGGACACATCTTGGGCCGGCCCGAGGTGTGTATGAACTGTGCGATCGCACAGAGTGCAACATTTTTAAGGGCGCTAAAACTTTAAACGTAAATGTATTGTGTGCTCCCAATTTATCTCATGATCGTAAATTTATGTCAAAAACATTTTTTAAGTCATCAAAACAATAAATCAATATTTAAAAATGTACCCTTTAGATAGATTCAGATGGTGCTTCATTTTATTTGCGTATTTGGATAATCTCCTGAAATAGGTGAACACATCAAATTGGGGAGGGAGTATTGTGCGTTGTCTCTATACTCCCTTATTGTTAGTAGGATAAAAAATTATGAACCAACCCGTCAACGTGAAAAGTATTCTCCAAAATAAGATGTATACCCTTTTTCAGAAGACCATATGCCGCTAAGATAGGTCTAGTCTAGAGGCAAGACAAAAAAGCGCTTAAATATACCTGTAGAAAGCCAAAATGGGCAGCGTAATCCTCTGAACTCAATCCAATTGAGCCAGTTGGCTATTAAAGAAGGCTGGGACTCTATACATACTTGTGGAATGATGTTAGGACTTCTATGCCAAGAAGTTAAAACACTAACACCTTAAAAATTCTTAACACAAAAACGGAATATAATTAATTTTATTCATTTATTATTCGTAATTTTGTGACCAGCTTTTAGTTTACAAAATTAAATTAAATACTGGAAATAGGTTGCAATATTAACTTTAACGATTTTGTTCCCATGTCCCTAATTTGCTGACAACGAATGTTTGTTAGTCATGGCATTATTTTTAACATTTATTGATTTAGCCTTTGATCACGAAAGGTTAACTGATCAGTTCAAATAATTTAAGTAATAAGTAAAAAAGGCTTAGCAATACACTAAGGTATTAAAGACTCTTGTTTTCTAAAAATTGGAAGTAGCACACAAATATTGCCAAAAAGGAAGGAGTTACTCTGTTACAGGTATAATATTTAATTTGTATGTTCCGAGGTACGCGACAAATTAAGATTGTAGCGTCCAGTATTAACCTCAAATATAATCGATTAACCGAAAGTCGTCCGAAATCTGGGAGGCTATTTGTGAATTCGATTCGAACGTGTTCGACCCTTCGAAATATAAGATTCGTATTTAAATCTGATTCAATTCAAATAAGAATCCAAGACTTCGAAGACCCAAATACGTTCGTATCGAATTTACAAATAGCTCCCCTGATTTTTAATTTAACTATACAGGGTGTTTGGTGCATCGTTTGCCAAATTAAATTGGCCCAAAGGAGGGGTCATTTGCTATCCCTTAAGCCCTTTTACGGATTTCTTTTCATTAACTCTTAAAATATTTGAAATCTATAGTAAACACTTAAAACTCAACTTAACATTGCAATAAAAAAAAACTAAGAGTGATCCTGATCTTCGTACTTTTTTATTAAATTCTCTATTCTATCCTCTTTCCAGCACTAGGCAATGTGCCATAAAAACCCTTTCAAATACTTTACTAAATCACAAAATTTGTGTATCGGGACAGAGCGGTCTGTCATTAGATATTAGCGATAAAAACTGGTTTTGGCTTAAATTACATACCTACATAAAGGGAAGGTCATTTGCTATCTCCTAAGCCCCAATAACTCATTTCTGGCTCTACGGATTTTTTTTATTAACACGTATAATGTTTGAAGAAGGTAAACAAAAATTTAAAACTCAACTTTTCATTGCAATAAAAAAAAACCTAAAAGTGATCATTATTGGGGCCAGAAATGGGCTATTGGGGCTTAGGAAATAGCAAATGACCCTCCCTTAATATATGTATATAATTTAAGCCAAAACCAGTTTTTATCGCGATTGTCCAATATCAGGCTGAAGGGTCCCGATACACAAATTTTGTGATTTAGTAAAGTATTTGAAATGGTTTTTATGGCACATTGCCTAGTGCTGGAAAGAGGATAGACTAGAGAAGTTAATAAAAAAGTACGAAGATCACGATCACTCTTAGTTTTTTTTTATTGCAATGTTCAGTTGAGTTTTAAGTTTTTACTACAGATTTCAAATATTTTAAGAGTTAATGAAAAGAAATCCGTAAGGCCAAAAATGAGTTATTGGGGCTTAAGGGATAGCAAATGACCCCTCCTTTGGGCCAATTCAATTTAACAAACGATGCACCAAACACCTCGTATATTTTGACATTTAAGGGAGTCTATACCACCAACTCAACCGAATGTTCAAGAATCTTCATCGCAGAAGGTAAATAAGTAAAATTTTAAAATTATCAATAAATTGAAAAATTTGAAGAAATTTGCAATTCCTCTCTCAAATCTATTTCAATTTCTCCTTTTAACCAATTCCCAATTACTATTCTAACGATAATTTGAACTTCTAAGCTCGGAAATTGTTTCGATAGAAATTCAAATACTTTCAACCATGGTCAGCAAACCACCGCTAAAAATAGACCTAATAAACTACCGGATACTAATTCTATTGAAACGGCTTGGCAAAATGAGTTTAGCTAACAATTTAGCTTTTAATTAACAATATTACTCCTGTTAAAATTTTAACAAAACCAATTTTTCATGGCACTGATTATGGAATGCAATGTGTTCCACTAGGGGTTTCCATATAATTCGGGCTCAAATTCATCACGGCTAAAAACATGATGACAACGCGCATCCTGGTGGCCGGTTTAAATATATTTTTTCTATAATTAGGCGTTCTTTGAATATTAATCGATAAAGTGTTTGTTTAAAAGAAATTCGGTCATTGTAAACTTAGAAGGCAAATCACGTGACATTTTTCAATTACTTCGATCAAATTTTAATAACACATATTATAAAAACATCTACACTAGGGATTTAGTATGAGTATAGAATACAGATATTAACTAAACCGCGGGATAAATTCTTGGACTTTTAGAGAATGACAAATATTAATCGATACTTGATGCACAAAAGATCTTTTAGGTCGCAGTGCGAGGTGGCTTAACCCCCACATGGCCCTACAATTAATAATAATTAATCGATACTACGCTTATTAAATCACCACAGTTCGACCAATTTTTTTCCCAGAACTTCGCTTCGATTATTTAGGGAAAGTTTCACCACGTTCTCGAAGGCATGCTCCAATAAATTGAATTTGTATAATAAATTTTAGATACTTATTAACTGTAAAGAGCTCCGTGAAAATTGATCTATATTTTTCGATGATGATATTCGAAAATCGCAAGACGAGAAATATGACCACTAGATCAATTTTACCATGAAAATTTTAATTTCAATTTAATTTTCCCCAAAATTTTGTTTGGCTCATATGAAAATTGCTTGCTTGCCAGATGATTGAGAATTTGCCCCGATGTCAGTCAAAAACTATATTAATAATACTTTAAAAATTATGGGATATAAAAATGGAGCAATTAGTACTGGGGCCCTGGAGAAATTACTCGTCCTATCACCTCTATCCCCCTCCCCCCTCCCCCCTTCCCCCGGTAATAGGGCTTGGATATAAGTACTTTGTACTATAAAATATCAAACACGATTAACTAGTACTATAGTTGCCCTAATTGCGACAAAACACGAACAATTTAGTAGACCCGATTTTGCTAAATCGCAGCCACTTTCAATATTCCTTTATTTGGTAAAAAAGGGGTGGTTCAACAAATCTCGCGTAGATCGCTCCGAAATCTCGAGCCGGTACTGGACATAATCTGGGATCGATGCAAGATATTTAGAAATTGAAATTTGACCGGTTAGTGTTAATTCACTATAATTGTGTATTATGTCCAAAGGAACTATCAATCAATAAATGAAGAATTTTGAATATTTTTTTTGTCAATAGAATGAAAATTTCCGTAAATTCTAGCCGAATAACCCGAAATATTCTCTAACAAATTCGGTAAGTTCGAAAATAAATGTCTAAATCTAGACTAAATTTAAGAATTTTTGGATATTCGATAATTAAATGAAAAATCTTAAAATTAATCTTGACAGTTCGGAAAACTTAAAGAAAAATTCGGATTTTAACCGAGGATCGTCGTTTTAGAAATGTTTAAGCATTTTTTCAAGATTTGTCATCCATAACTTTAGAATTTTCATTTTCTGAATTTTTTTTTTGTAGTAACACCTACATAGGGAATAAAATCGAGAAAAATTATGAAATCCTCAAAAAAAAAAATCAAGCAAAAGTTTTCCTAATAGTAAACTTGTAGTACTTGTAAGCTGCTTATGAGCCTTCTAAAGATACATGATTGTATATGAGGTTATCCATTACTTTTTTAAAAAACCGGGCGCATGCATTTCATAACATTCACCGATTTCGCTGTAATTTTTTTCAGGAATAGTAGTCGATGAAAAATGTTGTTTCCCAAAATGTCACCCCTTCATGGGCCGCCCCTTTCCGAGTTATGATTTTTTTTAGTTAAGAAATTTAGTGATTTTAGGCTCTTTCGATAGGTAACCGTTTTACTTAGGTTAGTTTGTTTTGAATTTTATGGGCCTCATTCTGTTCGTATTTTATTGAACTTTTATTTAAAAGCAGTTTCAGAGCTAAATATTTAATATTGGCCAAATGCGACACAAAAATGTGTAATTATTTTTTCTTAAAAACCAGCATACTTGATGATGGTCGCCAAATTTATGGATTTCAACTAAAATCCTTCTATGACTCAATTTTTCCATCTTTTCATGATCTTTCCAAATTTTTTAGCCACATTTAATTTAGTCAAAAACTTCTAAAGTTACATGCGTCAGAATACATCCAGTTTTGCGGAAAACGTCATATTCACACCTCTGTAACTTTTGACGTTTTACTCCAAAAGCCAACAATTTTTGGAAGAAAATTTTTTATTGTCTCCCCACTACACCCCATGAAATACTTTTTTGGATATTTAGATCCTAATTGCGGAATAATTTTTTCTAAAACGATTTTTTCAGTATTTCACAAATATATCGACTTCAGGTAACCACATTAAAAAAAACAAGTATACATATGCGCCACTTTATTCATTAAGAGTTTGCCTTTAAGTCTATATAGTGTTACGGTCACTGAGTTATTAAACAGTTACTTTTGTGGCGTACTATACATGTGTATGTTTCCCTTCTCTATTCAGAATTTGTGCCTTTATATAGATTGTCATACCTGTGTTAGGTGAACATTTGTTTGTTTGCATGGTCGTGGGTATAGCTCAAGAGAGAAAAAAGGGGAAAATTGTTTTGGTCCAAACTGCGATAGCGTGGTATTGGACGTTGGATTAATTGTTTTTTTTTTTTATTGGTGTATTGTACTTATGAAGAAAAATGGTAATGGAGAAGAATTCATACTTGAATATGGAAATGTTTAAGGAGCGAGAATATTAATGCTTACATACTTATTCCTCAAACCTGTGTTACCACCGATAGATACTTTTGTACATAGATGTATGTATTTATATATACATTGTTACCAAAATAGAAAAGTACATAGCTGCAGTAAAATTATTAAATTTAAGTATTTGAATTAAGATAAATAAGAGGAAAGGCGAAAATACAAATTAAAATTAATTCCTAATTTAGAGACGGGCCTTTAAAGTTCAGGCGATAATATTATATTATATTTATTTATTTTATAATCCAAATCGGTGAGTTTTGTTGATCCGTTGTGTTTTTTTAACTGTTCTATTTATTTAATAGGGAAATATCATATATGAGTAAGGCTTTTGTCTGTACCGAGCCAGATTTCACTATCTAACGCCTACCGTTAGGGTGTATGGTATATAGGTTAGCGGCTGTTTATAATGACTTTGGACTTTAATAGCGAAGCTTCATTTATCCAGAAAGGAATAATAAGAAGTTTGTATATCGACGGAAGAAATTTATCCGTCTAAGATTGTTCTCGTCGTCAAGGAAACGGAATTTATCACCTACCCAGTGAAATAACTTGTCGGAACAATATTTTTCTGTTCATTAATTGAGTAAAAGTGACAATTTCTTTCTAGTTGTAGCTAGTTATTAAGCTTATTTAAATATTTTTTGGTTATTAGTTAATTTTTTCATATTACCCGATAGAATAAACCGCGTATACTCGTAAATTTCAAATAAGATTAAGTGGTTGAAATAATCTTTTTCATTTAAAATTAATTTAGTGAATTTTGTTTGATCAAATTGCTCTAGCTCAAGCGTTTTGTATGTACAAAGTGCCAAAGTGGAGAAAACATAAACTATTAATTTTTCAGAAAGCCATATAGCTTTGTTCATCATCATCCGGGGAGTACTCTTTGGCGGTGTAATGAGAGGGTGAGTTATTTTTTTTTTAATATATACAATTTTAAATTGTTGTTGTTTGTTTCACTGCGGCATACGTTATAGAATTTTTTTTTTTTACAGTAGGTTACACACAGTTGAAAAAATAACTTTAACTTTTAATGTAAGCCTTGCATTATGACTCATCTAATGCAAGTTATTATTAAATAGTAAAGTAATGATTGTATTAAAATGAATTTTAATGCAATTATGAAGATTTCTAAAGCAACATTTAGATTAAAGCTATTTTTAATAAAACTATGAAACATTTTAAAGCAACTTGCTAAAACGATAAATTTATAAGAACATGAAAAATGCATGCACGTGTTTTTCGTTTTTGAAATAAAATTCACTAAATCAAACTGACTAAATGACATATGTATACGCTGCTTAATGTTCAATAATTTAGTTTTCCGAATTCGAAAATGTTTGTTATGTTAAAGGTAATCTTTTCAGTTGTTAAATTATAATTTGTTACCTTGGGCGACCACGGAAAGATTAATTTTTGATTTTTCTAAGTAAACTGCAGAAAAGTTGGAGACTCTGGGAACTCGGGTCTCATCTCAAACAAAGAACAACTCCAGAAAAAACATGCTAACAAGATTTTATTATAAAATTTTATGGATTTTATAAAAAACAAAATCGTGGCCACAGTTACGGAACTTTTAATGGAACTTTAAAATTTAATATTTCTAAAATATTTTATTAATGCAGTTTTGATAAATTTTGATGCAGTTAATTGACGGTTCTTTTACAATTTGCTTTATATACCAATGGAATGTTGCACTAAAATTTAATGTAATTGCTGTTTTACAAATTAATGTAAATTGTATAAAAATCATTTTTAATGCAAGCTTTGTATTATTTTGTAATACAACCTTCCGTAGGATCTATATGTAATGCAATTTGCATTACATAAGCAATATTTTTTCAACTGTGCATACATTTTTGCTATTATTGAATCACATACTTTTATACTTGAACAATTTCATTATAGTAAATTTAAGTTGCCCGTCTTATTCGAAATTTCTTAGGATAATTGATTAATTTTAAAACTACAAATCATTTCAAACTATTATTTTTCTTTGGGCTAATAAACGTTTCATTTGTATAATGGAATTTAAAATGTATTAAGAAATATCTTTTTATTGGTGATGATGTGTGGGATTTGTGAATTAGGTACGAGTGCTAGCCTTTCGAATGTCCTAATTAACACGATAGATTTTGTGCATTTTATAACATTTTCGGTCACAAAGGACCTCCCTTTTTCTACTGCAGCTATCAGGAAGATAAAACGTGTTGGTTGCCGAAACAAGTGTAACAATAGATCTAACAGAATTGGAGTTTTAGAAAAAATTATACCGCAGTAAGGATCTAAATATCTAAGAAAGTATTTCATAAGGTGTAGTGAGGAGAAAATAAAGAATTTTCTTCCAAAAGTTGGTGCTGTTTGGAGTAAAACGTCAAAAGTTACAGAGGTGTGAATATGACGTTTTCCGAAAAATTGGGTGTTTTCTAATGCATGTAACTTTAGAAGGTTTTGACTAAATTAAATGTGGCTAAACAATTTGGAAAGATCATGAAAAGATGAAAAAAATGAGTCTATGTAGAAGGATTTTAGTTGAAATCGATTTTAGTGTCGCATTTGGCCAACATATTAAATATTTAGCTCTGAAACTGCTTTTAAATAAAAGTACAATAAAATACGAAGAGAATGAGGCCCATAACATTTAAAACAAAGTAACCTAAGTAGAACGGATACCTATCGAAAAGAGCCTAAAATCACTAAATTTCATAACTTTAAAAAATCATAACTCGAAAAGGGGCGGGCCATGAAGGGGAACATTTTGGGAAACAACATTTTTCATCGACTACTATCAGAGCCTTCTAGAGTATAAAGCCATAATCATTATGACGTATTTTTTTGAAGCTTTTTTAGTGGTATAACTTTTCACTGATTTCCATAGGAATCCATAGTAAAAATGGTGTTTTTTAGCTACAAGTTTTTCAATGAAAAACCCAAAATTGTTACAAAATGTTTATACAAAAGTGTTCTACATATCTTTAGCAGCAATTTACAAGAAGGGTATATTGGTATTAAGTAAATATTAATTGCAGAAATTTTAAAATTAAATTATTTCTAAAATATATTTTTCGAACTTTCATTTTGAAAAATACATCAAAGTTGGCTCTGACGAATTAAAATAATACTTGCTAAATTAATCTTTAGTTTTACTAGTGTACGTCAGATGTCTCAGATTTATACAGAAAAATACGAAAAAAAATTGTTTAATCACAAAATTATGACACGTTCTTAGTATTTCGTGAATTAGTGTTGCTTTTCCTACAATTTTTGAACTCAAATTTCCCAGGTGGCAATTTTTGGTACGATTTTTCAAAATGTTTACTACCCACTGCCATCTATGTATATTGACTTAATGCACACGATTTGTAGTAAGCTTTTCTTTTTAATTTGACCAGAAAGCTGTTGTTATGAACTTTTTTTTATATTTTGGTTTAAATAATTCAATTATTACAAGAAAATGAAAACGATTTACTTAAACGAGAGTTATATATGTTGAAATTCAAACATTTATGAAAATATTTCAGAAATCATAATTAAGGATTTGCAACGTTTTCATTTACAAATTTGTCTTAAGAAAAAAAGTGATTTCACATATGTTTTATGTGTTTTACTATGGAAATTTTGGTTTTTTCTTCGTTTCTAATTCCCTTATAAAAGCTTCGTTTTTTAGATTATGGCTTGTATAATCAAGGTTGCTTTGGTTTTACTATGGAAATTTTGGTTTTTTCTTCTTTTCTAATTCCCTTATAAAAGCTTCGTTTTTTAGATTATGGCTTGTATAATCAAGGTTGCTTTGCTACTATTCCTGAAAAAAATTACAGCGAAAACGGTGAATGTTATGAAATGCATGCGCCCGGTTTTTTAAAAAATTAATGGAAAAGCTCATATGATATGTCGTAACTTGAAGGGGTTTAGCAATCAGAATGATTTGATTTTTAAATTTTATACTTTACCAATTTTTTAGCAAAAAGTAACTTATATAGTATATACCTACAAAAACCTTTCTCCTCATTCAAGTTTGTACGAATATCGAATGTTTTCCTTAAGATTTTAAAGCTGTGAATTCACAATTTTACTTTTAGAATTTTCAACTTTGTTTTCTGTGATTTTTGGATATTTTTCAGAATTTTGATTTTATAAATTTGATACTGAGATTTAAAAGCATTTTTAATACAATTTTTTGAATTTTAACATTTTTTCGACACACCATCTCTACACAGACACATCCTGAATCTGACAATTTTTTCAGAAATAATCCATAAAAATATCCACAAAGTTGCCAAAATAAAATTTTACATACCTCTTATCTACAATATAATTTTATTTGGAATGATATCAAAGGGCCGAATGTCGAAGGGCCGAAATGGGTCGAAGGGCCGAATGGGTCGATGGGCCGAATTTTTAATATTTACTAATTTACATCACTAAATCACAATGAAATTATTTTATTCGCCTAAATAGAATGTTCCTTCACTCTAACGAATATAAAATGGTCTGAAAAAAAAAAATTAATTGGCCCTTTATTTCTAAAAAAAAAAAAAATAAACATAAAAATTCGGCCCTTCGACCCATTCGGCCCTTTGAAATTCGGCCCTTCGTACCCATTATATTTTATTTATACCTGTGAAATACTTCCCAAAATAAAATCCCAAATTTTCCGTATACGTATATGTAGTATATTTTATGTATGCGGTGGTAACTTAATCGCCTAAATGCCTTTCCAGTAAACTATTTTCCAAATAATCATCTTTTAGGAGAAACCCAATATTCTATTTAATTTAAAAGATCCCATTTAGGCACCTTTTATTAGTCAAAATGACTAAATCAAAAACCGTGCATTGGCTTTACGTTATCATTTTATGTAAAATTAAATAAATAACAGGCCCGTTCGAACATATTACATACAGTCAGTTGCATCAAATTCTACGTCGAAATCAGTTCAACAAAAATCAAAAGATTGACATTCGACTATGGTTGCTGGGATCTCTATCGTATAGGCCTTGTATGAAAAATATCACATGATCAATCCTAGGGGTCAGCGATATAAATAACAGGCAATGTATATACGGCCATGTTGCACCAAATTTCAAACACGAAATTTGTTCAACAAAAATCAGAAGATTGACATTCAACTATTCTTCTGTTCTTGGATTTCATTTTTATAGGCCTTAAATTTTAAATGGAACAATGGGATTGTCGGGACCGTATGGTCCATGCATCATACAATGGAGGGCGATCTCATGCACTCTTGACTGTAATAATTGCTAGGTGGGCATATAGAAATTTTCACTTTTAGAATTCATTCGAGTATACATACTTATGCCATACACTTTCTAAGCACTCCTTGCTTCGTCGTTTCCAATTTAAATACTCGAACAACTAAAATCTGGGCTATCTGATGTGGTTTCTCCCTTTGGAGGTTCTTAACAATTTCAGATCATTTGGGGTTTGCCGTAGTGTTAACGAAAAGAACAAACAAGCCGAATTTTCCAAAAGGGTTGATATTGATCACCTTTCTGTCATTTTGAACCTTCGCATGACGATGGCAGAATCACTGAAATGCCTGCCTGAACTTCTAAATTTGCACTTTGGTTAGCCACATGATCTGCAAGTCCTGGATATAATTCTGTTTGCAACGTTTTCTGACGGAAACGAACGAAATTCAAACTGTTTGCCTCAACTTGCAAATATAAATCTACTATCCACTGCTGAATAAGACGACCGGCATTAATGATTGGATTAAAGGAATTTCTAAAGGCAGGCCAGTTGAAAAGCCTTAGACTGCAATATGCTAATATTTTGCCGGATCCGTTGTATATCGTCATATAGCTACCCTCTCACCCCTTTTAGTTACCATCTCGGCTCTCCGTATAGATATAAAATTGCATATGTACGTACATATATGGATCCATATTAAAATGTTAATATGAATGAATTGCTTGGTTGAATGTTCATCTTTATTGTCAGGATAATTCTAATGACTCCATCATTGTTAGTTGAGTGTTATAGTGTCTTTGATCTGAGCGACGAGCTATTCATCATTTCTCCTTTTGCAGGATGAAAATGGCACGTGAGATAAAAAATCTGTGCATCAACATGACACGCAATTTTTCCCCCGTTGATGCGAACGCAACAGAGCTATTGTGAGATCTGATGATTTTCGGAAGCTTTTGCAATTCCGATGACGAACGACGATGGACTGTGTGGTAATGGTGGATGGTACAGATTTCGCAGTTGTAATTTGGTGCAACATGGCCATATATACGTTGCCTGTTATTTATATCGCTGACTCCTAGGATTGGCCATGTGATATTTTACATACAAGGCCTATACGATAGAGATACCAGAAACCATAGTCGAATGTCAATCTTTTGAATTTTTGTTCAACAAATTTCGTCGTTGAAATTTGCCTGTTATTCATTTTGATGACCCGTAGGATTAACCGTGTGATCGACCTTGTGACATTTAGCATGCTAGTTACTTGATTTACACAGCTTGTAGCGTAATATTCAATATTTAATACTTCTGATTTCAAGTTATACTTTTTTGGGATTTAATTGAATGAATGCAATTTGTAGAAACACATACATACATATTTTTTGTTATTTGGGAAGGATTTCACTTCGGTTTTTATTTATATTAATTATAACCAAAAAAGGAACCGGATACTCCCCATACATATTTTGCTAATTATTAGTTCTGTCGTTTTCAAGTGGTTGTCCCACTTTTTCTAACAAATTCGTATATTTCATTATAAGCCAAACCTCCTTCATTTATTATTCCGATTAGGTTTCTTACATACCGGAGGATCTGCATTGCTTGTATTTAGGACAGACCAATATCAGATGTGCAATACCCTCCACACTCACTTCCACACAACTCACAATCTTTTTATTCACTCAACCAACGTTTCCACAAGCATTCTTTTCAATTACTGTGACACAGCTTGAGTCTCTCGATCGTCCTCAACATTCGTATTTCTCATTTGAGTTCCTTTTTGAAATTAGTTTTCAAATTAGTAACGCATAGCTCTCCGTACTTCGTTCGTTTTATTAAACATTACTCATTATAAATTCATTCTCCCATTTTCTCCATAGATTTATCTGCAACTTAAGTATTATATCTCTTAAAATTCTTCCTATTTCTGAACCACTTCTTTCAATGTTATTGCCTCAGCTAATTTATCGGCTTCTTCGTTACCTTCGACCTGCCTTATGCTTACTATTAGTGATGTGCTTTTGTTCTGTTTTGCTTATTTTCTCATACGTTTTTAACAAAAAACACCGATTTAGCCTTCACTACTTACTGTAAGCCTATTAAGAACGGGGTGAAAACCAACATGGTCTTTAGTTAGAAATATGTTCGTATTTTCAAGCACAAAGCTATCTCAGTAGGTTTGTAATCGCCCTTCTTTGAAATCTTACTGCAATTTCATTCCAAATCTTATTTTTGATGTGAAAACAACTTTAGCGGCAGGAGTAAGTAAAAAATTGCATAGAAATCGGGTTACGGAAACAAAAGTTCCGAACAAAATATATTGGTGGTATGTGTGAATATCGACAAGAACAAAAAATAAATAAAACGTAAAATCAATGCAAAATTTACGCATACACATGCAATATAAAACATCATCCGGCATTTCAAAAACATCGTGAGCCGAATACAAATAAAAAATCTAAAAAAACGGTCTACTTTAATGTATTTTGTTGTAAAAATATCTGCTTATACTGCCGCAGCAGCAAGTGTTTTTGAAAATGAAATTACATACGATCAAAAGGGCCACAAATTATGCTTGTGTAATGTAAGTGCTCAAAAAAATTAAATTGAAATAGCGAGCTGTGAAAATTGCACATATACATACATTGATACATAATAAAATAATAATTTAAAATTGTTTAATCGGTAGGCTTTCTTAGTAGTATATTGCTCAATCTTATGCTGTTTGTGAGTTTGGTTATGGATGGTTTCGCGCTACCGTCTTTCCAGTTACAATGGTTTTACGGCCAACATTGCGCCTAAATAGAACCGCTCTGTTTAATTTATTTTAAACTGATCAGTGATAAAGCGATGCGATTTTGCATTGTTCAGCGAGTGTGCCGCGGCCATTTACTACTGTGTAATCTTGAACAAGATTGCCGTGTATGAGTAATGGTATATTTTAAAGCATGCCAGCAGGTTTAGGTGATCAACTTAACAGAACTGTGCTTTGCTCATTCTCAATTAATGTCTGTAAATTCAAAATAGCTCAATTCAAATAAAACGTACTGACTTTTTGAACCAAAAATGTAACTTAGTTTAAATACTACTTTCTTAGCCTTATCGAAATGGCCTGAAATGATTCAATAGATATTTATACAAAAATGTTTTCACATAAATCGTTTGCGAGTTGAGCGTGAAGTGGCTCGTTGTTTTTTTTATAATCTTCGCTTGTCTCTCTTACTGTGATCCACTCTCTCTTAAATTCCAGAGGAGATTCACCCATTTTCGACAACAAAGTATGTATTGGGGTTGAATTAATCGCCTGCAGTATCCTGGCACACGTTACTTTCATCAATTGGCTATAACAGTCTCTTTCAAACTAATACTAACTGTATTGGTTTGAAAGAGGCTTTTAGCCAATTGATGAAATTAAGGTGTGCCAGGATGGTGGTACTGGAAGCGATTAATTCAACACCAATACATACTTTATTCTCTCATACTTTATTCATTCATACTAGATTTTTCATTTTTGCTTTACTCTAGCTAAACAAATACGAAAAAAAAAAATTCATTCACATTTAGCAAATCCGCTTATTACTTAATATTAAGCATATTGCTGAATTATATATTCACATTTAAATAAAAACCTAAACACAAAATTAACTATTATTATACATATTTCAGTACATATTCTACTTTCGCCTTTTTAACTATGAATTGTTTTGTAGAAATAAATTAAGCATAAAATATGCGTAGAGGTATTAAAATAATGAATCGGAAGTCAAACTTCGGTAAGGGATAAATAATAAACTTCCTGAAAATAACGGAAGTGCGAAAAGTTAGACAATTATAGTTTGTGCAAAATACTAATTAAAATCACAGATCTCGCACATAAACTAATTGAAAAAATTGGAAACTGGAAACACCATTTTTGGTTATTTCTATTTGTTTATGTTTTTTGTTACGAGTATGTTTAAAAAAAAGTCACATATTTTTAATACAAATTCTGTAATTTCCCTAAAGTTGATTTACATATATGTAATTGAAATTTAAAAACCTCCTTAATAATTGTACAATTGAAATTTACACATTTTTTGGTTTTCTGTATTGCGACTTGCGAGTTTAAAAAGTGACTCGCAACTTTTTTTAACTTTTTGCTTGCTAGGAAGTCGCAAAAACGTTCGAGCATACCAAAATGTCATTTTCAGCTCGCAAGTTGCTAATTTGCTTGCTAGAACGTATCGAGCATCTACCCCATTTTAGACCAAGTTTTGATTTGCTAGTATGTTGTGTTAATGAAATTTATAAAAACAAACGCACACACAAAAGAAAAATGGAAAATAACAAAAGAAACTCGAATCAGCTCGAAGATTTTTGTTTTTATTTTTTTGTTTTGTTTTTGTAATTCAATAGAGTTGATTGCAATTTTTAATTTAGAGCTGAAAGTAAAAGCAAAAATGTATAATTTTTATATAATAGTTTCTAGATCGGCACTGCTTCGAATTTCCTTATATCAATTTATTGTAGAGCTTAATATTTTATGTTGTTTTATTTAACACATTAAAGTAAAAATATAAAATACAAAAAACATAGGGAGAGTACTTTCAATATTCACGTTACATGTATGTTGGGTTAAAATGTCATGACATCATCTTTGAGGCTAAATATTTCTGTGCGACCGACTTTTCCCAATGTTATATAATTGCATACCATAAATTTTCAATGATCATCATTTTCAAAATACAAAAAATAAAAAAACAAATCATGTCATGTAGCAAAAAATACAATGTCATCGTATGAGAACCGCTTGCAACAAAGGAGACCTGGGCAGCTAGGCTGCTGAGATTGTTAACATATTCGTGCCTAACTTTCTTTGCAAAGGTCTAACTTACAGTACTTCGCAAATTTTTATGTGTTATGCCAAACAAAATAGTTAAGTGAATTTAAATCCGGAGAATACGGTGGTCATTGTTTAATATAACGTCGATAAAATCCAGGAGTAACTCCAACTCCATCCATAACAAATTTAGGTTTTGGCTTCTGGCAACAATTCGAGCTTCTCCGGGACCTCTCTCTGACCACATACGATTATTTTGATGATTGTATTATTATTCAATTGGAACATCTTCTCATCGGTAAAACCGCTTCAGTAATACTTTTCATCTTTCGAAACGTGCGAGCTTCATATTATCCGTAAGAATATGGACTTTTTGAAGCTTATACGGATAGTTGTTAAAGTTTTCTTTGGCTATTTTTGGAACTGTATCGTGATTTACATGAAAACTCCTGACTACGACGGTTATTCTGTGTTTACAAGTCATTTTAAATTGATGTGTGTTTTCATGCTGTAATTGAATATTTATATAAAAAAGGCTAAACGAACAAAAAATTCAAACCGATATGATTAAAGTGTAAGGTGAATATGCTACTTCATATGCAACAATAAATAATTGGGTTGCTGAATTTAAACTTGGTCGTACAAGCATTGAAGACGATGCATGCAGTAGACGTTCAAACAATGCATCAACATCAGAAATCATTGAGCAAATACATGTTATTATCCGTGAAGATCCAATGTTTCACTATGCATGAAATTGTGTCAAACAGATTGACAGCTCGCGCACACCGGCGCTAAATTAAAATACATGGATTCCCATAAGAGTATGTATAGTGATTATCGAAATTAATGTTTAATCTGCTAAAATGTCCATTCTAGAATGTTTGTGTTTGTTATTGCCTGCATCAAATACAGTTGGGTCTGGGTAACCAATGGCAATTATTGCGTATAAGAGCACTAAAACAAAAACATCAACTAAAATGCCCTTTTGCATAATTTTTTCTTTGCTGTTCCTTGCGTACGGTTCTTTGTTGAAAAACGAAATGAAAGTTGGGAATGCGTACTTACACACTGTAAAAAAATCCTCATTTGGCATAATCAAACTTCCAAAATCAGAATCATGTTTAAAATTTTTAAAAAAGGTCATCAGAACAATACTCCTAAAATTTTCTACAATTCTTCAATAAACCAGCTGTTCTTAGTTATCAATATATACATTTGCAGTTTGATTATTTAAAATGATCAATTGTCGATTTTATTTGAGCAAACAAATCATCATTTTTCGAACCTGGTAAAATTTCTTGAAGAGGAATTCCGTTTAATTGGTCCGTTGTTTAATAAGCATTCTAGCAAAAGTTTGGGGATGTTTTGTATATTTTATGAGAAATTGTTTGATTCGATTTAAACTGTTTCATCCAAAATTTATTTTACGGGTATGAAATGTCGCCTTTGTCATTTTAACTTTTAAATGCTTGTTTTGTTTTTTTAACATTTACTTTTCCTCAACCAACAAAATTTCACACTTTCCATTTCGCTTCTGTAAAAATTACAATTTTGCTCGCTTGTGAGCCATATCTCATAATCAGTTTTATTTGAAAAAATGGGATCTGATTCTATAGCATTTTCAATCTCATTCTCATTTAGATTTTCTTCGTCAGCTGAATCGGTGTTTCCTAAACTCAAACTAGGTATGGCGCCAGAATATAATTTTTTTTTACCTATATAAGCATTTTCAAAATGTAAATCGCATGTAACAGGATTTTTAAGAGATCTAATTATATCTCAACGAAGGTTGACAATCGAATGATTATTGCTTTGATTTATCTTTACCTTACATAAATCAAATTAGAAAAAATTAATTTTGAACATACTGGACCCCCATCGGTCAAATAAATATGTAAGGATGAAAAGTTCATTAAAAAAATCAATTTCGATCAAATACCCATTTTAAAATCAATTACATCTATTGTACATCCACTAAGAGAGTATATATTTACTAAAACCGTATTATCCTTTTACCATATACATCCTTGTCTTATTATATTTAAATCGAAAACCAAATATTATCCTTGTGTCTATATATAAAGGATATATCTAGGATAAATCCCCTTATTTATCTTTTAATTTAAAAAGCAAATCGCAAAAGATATAAAAATTCTACTTCTTTCGTATTATACCAACGCATCATCACATCACGACGAGTTAAGTAAAATGTTAAATCAATCAAAGTGTCAAATATTTTGTTTGTCAAATCAAAGTGATTTTGCTCTGCTTAAAATCGGGATCGAAAATTAATTTATGTTTGTGAATACATTTTTGTGTGTGTGTGTGCAAAAGATGAACATGATGATGGGATCAAATTACGTACAACACAATTTGTGGATAAATGGGGCGACGATTTGTAATATGTGTTCAGTTGACAAATACTTCTATATAGAGAATTTTCCTTGAGGCGGTCCAGCATGGGAGCGCTTAAATTTTATATGGAATATGAAATAATAATTATGCGCTTTATATTTAAAGGGTTAGGTACACAGTTATTTTGTTTTTGGGGTTAACCGCGTACCAAATAATTGACATCAAGATATATGTAACCAATTATTTCGATGAAAATTACAATACAACAACACCACCAAAAAAAAAAAAGAAAGGATTGCAAGGATATTAATATCGCCGCGTCATAAAAATGTAATTTAGGGAGAATATTTTATTGTGTGTGTCAAAATATTTATAATAGAAAAATAGTAATAATAGACCAAAAATATAATTTTTGTAAGGGTTAATAAATAAATAAATCGAAAGTTAAGTGGTTTGAAATTTGACACAATTTCATTATGTGCAATTCATGTTGCTAATTTAATGATGTATTTCTCACGGTTCCATATGATACTGCTTCGTTTGATGTTGACTAAATATGTAAAAAATTATTGATTAGGTAATTTACTAAACGAGTACAGAATAATAAATTGGAAAAAATTAGTGTTAGAAAAATGTGGATAATAGATCTAGTATAACCTTTTTGTGGATATGGATTATAATCGAAATAAATTACAAGGCAACAACATAATACGTATACACAAACGTAAGGAATATAACTCCTCGTATACTCATCGTATATGTGATGCGATGATGATGATGATGATGATGGGGTAACCGCACCATATTATCATATTTATTATTAAAATTATAGGTTAGCTAAAATATGTGTGTACAGTAAAACCGTATCGAGACTAGGATTAACATATATAAATTTATTGTTTATACTCTACTGTAACCTTTTCATAAAAATACAAAATTTTTTTCTTTTTTTCAATTTTCCGGTTATTCATGTGAGATAATTGAAATTGAAATGTTAATGCCATACATTATTATTGCTTTTTATATAATATTTAACTGGTGGTTGGGTGTTTTGTTGTTAGTATATAGATGAAAAAAAATGAATTGGAAAATTTGTTTGTGTGTGTGTATTTGTTTTTTTTAACAGCCATAATTCACTTCAATAAAATAATGATTATCCATTTTATTATCATACAACTTAATGAATAATTTAAAATTGTAGTTGAAATGATGCAATTATTTAATTTGCGAAATGTCTAAATTAACTGGTTTACTTCTCAACTGCAACTAAACCTTAAAGTTACCAAAGTTGTTAAATGTATCCTAACAATTTGATATGAACTTTAGATTTTACGTAACTCGATAGAAAACGGCCCAGGACCCTAAGAGAGTCAGACGATCTCGCTCTAGGCAATTAATATCGGTATTTCTGAAACTATACTCTCCTTGAACACATATGGTTTTTATTTTCACGTACCCCACCGATTCCACTTTCGAATATTTTGTGTAAATGTAAATTTAAAAAAAAAATTCAAATTTTTTTTTGTACGCTTTCTAGTATTGAAAAAAGACGTACTTTATCTATTCAGACATAGAAAAACGTAATCCTGTTAGATTTTGTTTAATTCGCTAGTGTAAAATGAAAGGGCATGCAAAATGGAGTAGCAACGACCAGGAAATACTACAAAACATAGTTACTGAGCATCGAAATCAAAACGATCGCACAAACAAAATAGGGGAAACTATCAAAACCCTGGGTATCTTATGGAATCCGATAGAAGATATTTTCCAACTTAAAATCAAACCCCTAAAGAAAATTGCTGACCGAAACTTCCAAACTATTTGTTCCTATAGGATGGACGCAACAACTATGGGCCTTAGAGGTCTGCCACTGAATTGGAAGCAAAATAGTTTTGCTATGTTAACAACAGTAAAACAACAAAGATGGTTAAGACACAACGCAAATACAAACAGGAGAACTACACGGGTTTTCCGATCACTCAAAAAATATCGTATGTGTATGTACTAGGTGAAATTGAATAATCAATTTCGTGGAATTTTGATTAAAATATAATAAAATATATAAATTTATCAAAAATAGATAGATAATAGAATTGAGAATGTCAAAATCAAGATCGATTTAGTAAACTTTATTGAGAAACTATCAAATCCGTTTAAGCATTGCAAAACAGACCATTTGCTACACATGTGGTTAAAACAAAATAATTTACTACAAGAATCAGTTCATTTTTTAACAAATTCAGTGGGTGTATCAATGTAAAATGGTGAGGCTATATATGATGAGCAGTGTACGGCTTGCTTCCTCTTAAGTTTCAAATCAAAAAAAGATTTGAACACTGCGATATATTCTTAACGAAATGATGGATGATATGAAAAATATACAAACAAATCCAGAATTACTTTCACATTTCATTAATGGAAAATTATGGCAGAAAAAACTGCTCCACACCCTAGTGAGATTTGTATTCCTTATTTTTTATTTACTGATGATTTTCAGATAAATAATCCTCTAGGCACGCAATTTTAATCAGTTTGTAGATAATATTTTTATTGGTAAGTTTATAAAATCTCAGAATCTAAAAAAACTTTGGAAATGACGCCTGCTTAGCTCATTTAATAATTTTAGGCTTGGTCATTGGTGATAATTTGGGTATAAATTCAATTTGTGATTTTAGCAAATCCTTTTCAAGTACCTTTTTTTGTTGCTTCTGTAAGGCGCCGAAAATAGAGACAAGTTATATGGTACTTGAGGAAGATAAATATTTACGTAATATCCAAAATTATAATGTAGACGTTGATACAAATTATTTTAAAGAATCCGGAATAAATCAGAATTCTCCTTTAAACAGAATTAGTTCCTTTCATGTAGTTGAAAACTTTGACGTAGATATTATTTGGCATTATGATATTTGCACGTTGTTGACCTTTTTTCGTTAGAAACATTAAATATTAGGAAACAAACGTTTAATTATGGTTCGATTGAAATAGGTAATTTGTCGAAACCAATAACGTGACGCTTAACAAAGGATGATATAACGGTAATGCGACAATTAGTATGTGAGCATAATACAAGTTATGTAGAACTATTCACGAAAACGCTTAAACCAAAGCACCATGCATTATTGCACTATCCAACTGTTGTAGAATTTTCCAGTTCACCTAGGCATTTTTGGTGCTTTAGGTTCGAAGCTAAGCATTTAATATAATAATTAAACAGAAATGTTTGCGTGTTTCGCTCAAAGGTTACTATGATTTTTCGAACTTTTTTTTGAATTTTTGTTTTGAATATTTGATGTTTGTAGTGTCGCAAATTTTGTATCTGAGCAGCCTAAGTGATGTAGGTGTTGACCTGTAACAACAAACTCCTAACAGAAAATGTTTCTGGTTCGATGCTCACCAAAGTACCTAATAATTTTTTTTAATAATATTTTTATTCCATAACGGCATTTCATTGTTTCAATACGAATTGAAAAACATAAAATTTTGTATTTTAAAACAAGGAATATATTATGTATATATCACAGATTGTCTCACTGATTGACTCCGGAACGCTCGCTTTCCGGAACGTTTGATTTCATTTTTTTGAATTGGGGAAAACTTTTTCTTCAAACGATGCGTATAACTACAAAAATACGATAGCTGTTTGTGCCAAATACATTCATGCGATATACTTCAAGGAGTCAGTTCTAGATTTTACAAGCTGCGCCTTACTGAGATAATGTTAAGATACAACTTACAAATCTGTCTTTTACCTAAAAAAAAAATTGAAAACAATTTTGGAGGTCCCTAACGGATAATTATAAATTGTACCCGTCCTAGGACGGGCTGTACCCCCTAGTAAAGAAATAAAAGCCTATGCAAACGTTATAGCGTCTAGAAAAAATATTTTGTTAAGTTTAGCAAAAAAATGTAATCTGAAATCCTCGCTCTCTTTAATGTCACCAAATGAAAATAGTTTTGTATTTAAAGATAATTACCGATTCAACAAAACTAAAATTAAACAATAAGATGTAATTGCTTTAAGCAACATAAATTTCAACGAACTAACTACAAAAATGGGTTGATTCTTTCATTGTTTAGGTCATCGCATATTTGAAATAGAAGAGATATTTGTTTTGAAAGAAACTTCCGAAATATTTCTGCTGGCTAATGAGCTTTTGGTGAATTCATTTATGAATTACGAATATTTTATATTTCCCAAAATTTTTATTGCCGAAAAATTTATCTTTAAAATTACAGATTTTAATTGCTTGCCTTCCAACATTCATTGTACTGTAAAAGGAAAGCTTATGATTAAATTAAAAGAGTGCTTTTAATTTATAATGCCTATCGAAGTTATTTTAGTTTTATTTCCTATAAATAGTAATATTTTGCAAATCTGTAATAAGTACCTAACATTTAATATAGTTAGTAACCAATAACCTAATAACTTAATCTATTGCGCGATTGAACAAAATGGCAGAAAACGATCAAGTAATAACTTATTAATTACTTTCAATGGAAGATGAAAACGAATATCATTTGATTCAAAACTATAATGTACCGAGGAATACCAAGGAATCAGATCAAATGACCCAACCACATATCGATTCATCTACGGGATCACAATAGAATGTTCATTGACACCAAAGGAGAAGTGTGACATAAAAGAATTATTGGAAACATGGAATCGAAGCATTCTCTTTCGAACATTTTGTGGTAAATTGTCCAAAAATAGTGTTCTTGCTGTTATATAATTCTATATTTTATTAACATATTCAGACGAATTAATTAATTTAAATGTAATATACAGAATATGAGCGACCGACAAATACAAAAATTTGTCAACAAGTACAACCTTAAAATAGGAACGGAAGTACCTACTTCTTGATTCATAGCTAGCTCATGCTCCGTTGCCATTTTTTTTTTAATGCTGGTAATGGCTTTATTCTTGAATCTTTCTACAAAAGAAACTAACAAGAAGTGTTCAAATCTTAACCTAAAATTATTACAATTTTAAATATTAACCAATGTACCTATTATTTGTGTTCACAAATTAATTAATTTAGATTATATGTGTAACCTAAACATTGATAAATTTACAGGTTCATCAGTCAGAGTGGATCTGGTCTTCTCAGTCGCCTAAATCGCGGTTGTTTTAGTATATCCCTGGCCAATTCGTTGGGATGTGCTTCCAGTTTTGAGTAATATTTCGAACTAAATTCTTTAATTGTTTCTTTAATGGATTTAATTCCAAGGTATGTTATATGAATACCATATGTCCATATAGGTCTGATTATCACTTTATATAGTAAAACTTTGTTGTCTAATGACAGCTGAGATTTTCTTTCCATCAGCCAATACGTTTTGGAAAACGTCATTTTTATTTGGTTGCGCTTTGCTTCAATATGTTTTTTCCATGTCAGCCGTCTATCCAGGTGCAAACCTAAGTATTTGACCTTGGTTTGTTGAGGAATATTTGTATCGTTTAGTTCCCGCAAAGCAAATCTTAGACTTAGAGTCTTAATAGATCGATTTAATTTCCTTTTTAATGATGGTGATTTTGTTTGTTGCCATTGACGGCGAATTTTTCGCTTTTCCTGGATAAGTTCCTGAATATTATGTGGCAGTTTATTAACTTTTTCAGAACTACTTATGACGGGTGTAGCCTTTTCAGCTGACAACGCCAGGGAATCTTTCAAATTTTCTGCTGCCGTATCAATATCTGCTAGTGTGGTAAGAGGAATATTCAGTAGACAATTTTTTTCGACTAGCCACCTGCATTGATCCCAATTAGTTCGCTCGTTTGTAAGACGTTTCGGAATTTCAGATCGCCACCCGCAAGGAATCGATAAATTGCTGCTTTTTAATTGCATGTTTTGGAGGGCAGTAAACAGGCAAATATTAGTTGCTTGGATGTGCTCTTTTTCATACTTGCTGTGTACATAATACTTTATCTTTTTTTTTGTAAGACGGCAATGCCACCGTGTGCTTTTCCGTCCGGGTGTTGGGTGTCGTATACTGAACATCCGTTAATTTTAAAAAAAGTTTTATTCGTGAAGCATCCATCCATCATCATCATGAAATTTTGGATCGTTTTGGTTAGTTTATTTACGGTTGCATGAATTGAAACTTCTTCTTCAATAAAATTAACTTTTGCTTTCGAAGCGGCACCTTTCAGATTGTTTGCATAGGAGATCCCAGGTTGCGCAAAACTGCTGACATTTGTCCCCAAATTCTCGGTTTGTTGAACAACTGAAGTTCTTGGCGTCAAAGTTCTTTGGTTGTAATTTGCCGTTAGCACTCTTTGCTCATATCACAATTTTAGATTGATTTTGCGCTTTAAATCCAAGTATACTGGGCGCCCTCTATAGTTTGCGGTGTGATTTTCCCCACAATTACTGCAGCGTTTTATTGAAGGATCATTGTTCACCTTATTGCATTGTTTTGAATCGTGAAGTTCACCACATACATATAACACAAACATCGTGTAAGATACAGTAAGCTTTGGTGTGGCCATATTCTTGGCACTTGATGCACTGAACTAGTCCGGTCCCCTTCTTGGGTTCCTCAACCGAGATTTTACGATAGAGAAAATATCTTAGGTTATATATATCGCGCCGTTTCTCTTTTCCTGCATCTGGTTCTAGTTCTAGGCGAAACATAGGTTGAGGTATTTTTTCGCGGTTTAGGATATTTGTAATAGATTTGGCATAAAAACCGTTTTCCCTAAGAGCAGAGTGTATTTCGCTTACATCTACGGAGCTCGCAATTTCTCTGATGATAACAGTTAGCCCCTTTTGACTTTTTAGCTGGTATGTGTAATATCGTTTATGGACTTGGGCGAACTAATTTACTAAGGCTCTGAACCCATTAATTTCGAATGGCTGTACATCTTTACTTCATTTATCTTACCCCTCTTGAGTGAGGTAATGTAAAATTTTGAATCGGTTAATGACTTGATTTTTTTCACAAGCTTATTATTCGATGCCTCTCTTAAGTAAATTGGCGGCGGATTCTCGTCCTTAGCATTATCTGCTGTAGCTTCGAGAGCCTCTACCTGTAAACTGGAATACCTGTTGCTCAGAGGTATTTGGTCTGCAGATTGTTCCATCCTTGTCGCTTTGCTTCTACTAGCGAGTTGCGCGGATTTTGGACCTCGTTTTCGCTTGGCTTGAACAGTAAAGTACCTTTCCAATCCCGTTTGCACTAACTGTTGTTCATTACACTGACCTATGTCACTATCATCATTTTTATTATCGGTCGACGATGAGTTCGTCGCACTAAGTTCATTATTTTTATATTCATTTAAATTACAATTTATTAAATTTGCTGTTAAAGCAATTTTTTTCTGCGGTGGTTGTGTTGCATTAAACGGCGGTATAGTTAAATTTGTCAATTGTGCATTATTGATTGTTTCAAATTGAATTCCGTTGCAAATTGAAAACGATAAATACCAAAAAGATGAAAACTCCAGTACTTACGATGACGTCTCAATTGATGTTCATAATATATTGTAAAAATCCGTTCAAGGCAGATCAATTTTAAGTATATATAAATCTACTAAGAAATTAAATGAAGGGCTCAATATCGTTAATAGTCGATACATTAATAAAGTACGCCTGCTACAAAACGGAATTTGAATGAATGTCGTTATCGCACAACAAATACATATCTGCAAGATAATTCAAATATTTCCATCAGAATTTATAGTATGCATTTCAAGTTTTCAATAGAAATCACCAGCAAATTAATGATCTTATTTTTTTTCTTGGATAGGCGTACTACTACCCTTAACAATCAGGCCAGAAGCCACAAGGCAAGGTGTACGATAAGCATTTTAATAACTTGCGGCAACTTAAAACTAGTGGAGTTATTCCAACACGAAGCTACACAACAAAACCACCTTGCTCAAATTTGACAAAAAATATTCAATTGATAATATCAGAAACCAAATAATAATGAAACGTATCACGCAGAATAAAAAAATAATAATAATTTGGGTAACTTCCCATAGAATATGGGTAACTATTTGAGGTACATCAGTCGCAAATAGCTAAAATACTCCTAAAATGCACTATAGTTAAATTTTCAAAATATTAAAATATTTATCGATTTCAACAAACTATTCTGGATAAGGAAGATTTAATCTTGGACGTTTGAAGATTTTTGATATCTCAAGCAATATATGGATGTAGTGTTGTCTTTTTAATAAGGTAAGGGTTCTATAAAACATCTGCCTTACACCATAATATCTATTAATCCCTGTGGGCTGAGATCCAGTGGTGGACATTTGAAGATTTTTGGTTTCTTAAGCGATTTCACACTTAACATTAATTTATATTTAATATTTGTTAATAATTATATATAACTTATCATGAATAACTAGAAATTGGTATATTTAACAATCAAATTTTCGGGATGAAAAATTCATTTTGTTAATTTTGTGAGTTTTTCGGGCTGACAATTAATTTATATTCAATATTAAGCGAGGACAGATTCTGAAAAGGCATTTTTCGTCTGAAATCGGGCTAACTTCAAATACATTCTTCTTTATCAAGCCTCCTGGACGTTATTAGAGCTCTGCACGATTTTGTGGCCATTGCGGATTTTTAACAGTCCAGGATTTACAACTGGCTTATAAATCCCCAAAAAAGTATTAATGAGTAAAAATTCTCAGCAACATTTTATTTTAAGTATTTTGTCCGTTAGTCGCTTATTTTACAAGATACTTTTTCGAATTTTTTGTTTTGAACAAAAAAAAATATAAAAAAAAATTTGTAATTCAAATCTCCCACAATTTTGTAGGAATGACAATTTGGGCGCGATACACTGCAGTTAGTGTCGATTACAAATAATTCGCCGAACTGCATGAACTGTGACATATAAATTCATGTGTTACCCCAACAAACAGAATAAATCAAAATAAACTTACTTTTTCTCTCGTTTTCCTGCGCCCGTGTCCCGAAATCCTTTTGCAAACGGATTATTATCTATTTTTAGTTGTGTTATCTGCAAAATGAACAAAATTAATTATTGTATTGAATCAACACAATTTTTAAAAATCAATTTATGTCACCTTTTCATTTTGATATGCTGTTACGGCTATAAATTCGGTTTCCTTAAATACATAGGTTCTAAATGTTGAGTATGGTAATTTTAGTATGTCATTAGCTCGCACAAGGTGAAATCTTGGTTGATATTTGTGCATCGAATTTAGTATTGTCTGTAAGTATACAAAATAAATTAAAATTGATTAGTCTAAATTATTCAATTTACTTTAATTTTCATCACTTTATATAAATTATAATAATCATAAATAAATAAATTAATTTAATGTTTGGTTTTTAAATTCAAAATTATAAAGAAAAATCACACCTTATATATGTGCGATCATAAAATTATAGATAAACCGTATACACTTTCACTTTTAGATTAATTAATGATGTGACAAAATACATAAAATTTTGATTAATGCGGTAGACAATTTCACTTATATATGTATATGTATAAGTGAAAGTGCGATAATTAATTTGTTCCACACAAATTTATTATACAACATGATGTTTTTATCTCATCTCATCCGTGCGCGCATAAAACGAGACGATGCACACACAACATATTATATGCAAATATAAGAACCCAAACATGCTAAATATCACCTTATTCACATCAGGCAACTCGTCGACTGCTAATTGGATAAAACAAAAACAAAAAATTTTTTTTTGCTCGTGTGTTTCTCTTATCCCAAATCGAGAAATATATTTTTGGAGAAGGACAATTGATAAATTTGAATACGTGTATACAAACAACAACAAATTACAGAATTTTTATTGATCGCGGATAAAAATAAACCAGCAAAAAAAAACCGAAAACTATTTGGGTTTTTGTAATTAACAGCTTTTTAAAACGTACATGGTGTTTGTGGGGTCTCAGAGTTGAGACTAAATAAATTATTTCGGAAATGCCATTATTACAAAAAAAAAAAAATTTAAGATGAAATCTAAATTTGGTTAATTTGATTGTGATTTCAAAGAATTCAGGTGGACCAGTTTATTATAGATGTGCGGTGAGATGTTCGAGGGATGTGATTATCTGGTGCAATTTTTTATTATTGATGATTAATTGGGGTTTCGCTATATGGACGGTTATTGTTTGTTTTGTGTGATTTTCAGTTTGGGAGTGGGAATCATCTTGTTTGATTTGGATTGTTTGTTTTATTGGTGTTGTAACTTTGTCCAACACTTTATGGTTGGATGAGTCAGTTTATATTAGTTATATTCAGCAAACAGAAAGAATTTTAACTGGTGCACGTGGTTTAACACTAGTTATAGGGCTATTTTGTAACTATCCAAATATTCAGTTATCAAACTTTACAAGATTTTGCGAAGATCTTTGCATTGTTATTGAGTAACCAAACCTACGATTTATATTTAGGGTAGCGATGAAATTTAAAATATGCTCCGAAAAAAATCGTTTCTGCATATGAGGCTGGTAGTAAAATAAAATCTAAAAGCTTCATATAAATAAAGCTTAAAATAAATAGTTTCGAACATCAAATGCAATATTTTCAATCATTTAAATTTTAAAAATTACAATTAGAAGGTCTTTCAAACCCCATCGAATATTTAAACTCAATCAAATTTTTAATTTTTAAAATCTGGATCCATCTTCAAAAATATTTGTATTAAATTTAAAATTTTCAACAATTTTCCAAATTTTGAATATTGGTTTAAAAAAATAAATTAAAGTATTATTTTTGGGACAAAGCGCTCCAAACAATAAAATTTTGTAAATTTTGTGCTGCTCATATAAAGTCAGTCATACGCGAAACAATTCTGATGTTCTTCGGATTGTTTGTTTTTCCCTGTGGTGCCTTTTAGCAGTATCTGCCTTAAAATATTTAATTTACAAATATAAAACAAAATTATCACTCGAACCAAACCAAAACTAACCTCAATTAGGTAATGTTATTGCCACAAGAAAATGTCAATTCAGCTTACTTTAAATGAGTGCGTTTATAATCTTTTTGATAGACGAATTGATAGTAAGAATGTTGAAGTGGGTCGAAGAGAGCATTTATGGTTCATAGTTTTGAAAATAGTATCGCTTAATTCGGAAACGGATTCGTTTAATCCGAAAACCCTATAAATAAGGTTCGATTTGGAAAGATCATACTCACAATCATTAATTATTTTTGTCAGAAAACGTTGAGGGCACAGATTTCCAAATTTATCTAAAGCTAAAAATAGGTGAGATGTTAATTTAACTGCATATTTAAATATCGTAAACTTGTTTTCCTGATTCAGAGCACAATCACAAAGAGGAAAGAGCCCAACGGGATGACTTGCATAAATCTGGTACGTTATTTCACTCTATAATTATTAATTTTCTGCTCGTTATGTCCTTGCCCACTCAAATTAAGCACTGATAATTCGACAATATTAATTAAATCACTATTAACAAAAACAGAAAAGTTGTTAACATCAATGATTTCAATTAAAAAACGAAAAATACTCGTATAATCATTATATGTATCATCAGCATTTCGCTATAAACTTGTGGCAAGCACTCTCAATAAAAAATGACAACTAAAACGAAATGCACTCTCCCAAAAAGACTTTTCGTTAGCCGCCTGGTGGTTAATAGCATAATGTAGCATTATTTAGTTTAGTAAGAAATTTAGTCGAAAAAATCGACAAGAGGCATACAGCATCAAAACAAATTTAAAATATGTAGTAAAAGAACATTTTTATAATCTTTAGATTTTCTTTGAAGAATGAGAAAAATTTGTGCCTACATTTCCTCAAATTGCAACAAACAAAAAAAAATCTTTAAAATTTCTAAAGTCCGAAAATAATTGTAATTTTTGAAAATTTCCAATATTTTGATAATTAGGTTAAGATATTGTGAAATTTTGAATAGTCTAAATTTTCTAAAATTCCTTAACACATATTTCAGGAACTTCAGAATTTCTGGTTTTATTTAAGTTTCGTATATGATTTTCGACTATTTGATTTGACCCATCAAAATTTTCAAGTTTTTCAAAAGTTAAATAAAATTTTTAAATTTAACAATTTTGCAACTTAAGAACTTTATGCCACGAAAAATAAAAATTGCTTAAAAATTATGGAAAACTTTTAACATTTTGAATATTGCAAATTTATAAAAATTCTTCTAAATTCGATAAAAATGTATCAAATTTTGAATTTTGCTTTAAAATAAATTTTATTTTCAACTAAACAATGTGAATTTGAATTTCAACGAAATCAGATTTTACGATGTCGCGTCGTAACAGCCTAAATGTAACCAAATTAATGAACAGCGATATTTTATTAAGTTTTACTCAATTTGAAAATTTCTTCAAATTCTAGAATTTGTCCATCTCTAGAAAAATTTAATATTAAATAAAAAATTTAAAAAAATAAAAGATGAAGTTGTTTTTTCAAATTTTTGTTTGATATTAAACATTTTAGAGTTTGACAAAATTTTGGAATTTAAGGAAACTAAAAATCTTGCAATTTAGTTTTTGTAATATTTCTAAAAAGTCTGTTAAATACGATGGAAAAAAAATTTTGAATTCTCTAAAATTGTCAATATTCCATATTCCTTAATTTTCATCGTGTAATGCCATATCAGTTGATAACTTCTAAAAAAATTAATGTTGTTTGATGTTTTACATTTTATAAATTGGGACTTTACAATTAGATTAATCTTTTGCTTACTTAATGCTGTTTGCCTCATGTTGATTTTTTCGACTAAATCATTGACTTTCTAAATTATGACCAGTTCATGCCAGTTATCCATAGATGGCATAAGGGTCAATATAAGGCAAGCTATGCCTGGCTTTTCATAATTCTAAATAGCGACTTTTGGAACGTCAACTATAAGTTATTATTCATTGACGGAAATACCCAGGCCTACTGTTTGAAATTTCGTGTAGATACTTTTCGCTTCGGCTTGCATGCTATTTAATTTACATTAGCCGTATTGCTTTGGTAAATCCAACAATGATTTAAAAGAAATTACAACAACAATTGCGTTATATAAATCTAAAATGATTTAGCTAAATCATTTTGGATTTATATAATGCAATTGTTGTTGTAATTTCTTTTAAATCTTTGTTGGATTTACCAAAGCAATACGGCTAGTTAATATGTGTCTTTTAGAATTTCTCAATATTTCGTACATAAAATTGTCTACAAAATATTAAATTAAATTATTGTCGGTAAAATAAAAACTTATGATTTTCAACGACATAGATCAGTTTGTCCAAAAACGGAAACAGATTTTTTCAGCATTGCTAAAGTAAACTAAATGGTTCTGTTCGGCCAAGAAGTTACGGCCCACAAAGTGGGAATCGTGGTTGCAGCAACATTAATGCGGTCTAACCCAAGGAAGAGGGAGGTAGAAATGGATAATATACCGTGAAAAATGTATCTAAGACCATTAGAAAAATTGAGGCGAGATGTTTTATCATTAGAGCGCTTTTCCATTAGGTGACACAATAACCATAAATCGTCGCCGATACACCACCGATTTATCGGTGCCGAAACACGGATTCGGATATATTATAACCAGACGATAAATCGGGGACATTATTACCCTGTTGTGTCGGACCGATAATTGGTTAACATCCTGGCAGATATTTTTGTTTAATTATGGGATGTAGACAAAACCGTTTCATAATAAGTGCAAAATGTATAATTTATTTACATGCGACATGATAGTAGATACAACAGGTAGTAATGGCGACTAACACATGACAGTAGCTTGTAGTTTTTTATCACTACCAATATCGGTGAAGACGATCCAATGGAAACGCGTATACCGCTATTATCGTTATTGTCGAAGTCAATATAACTTTACTGAGTGCTAATTAATTTGATTTGACATGTAGCTTATTCGAATTAAATGAAATCCTTCCTGCTGTAAACGAATCGTCCGATTTAAGTGACACTATTTCCAAAATTAACGAAAATTATTCTGAATTGAACGAAACCTTTTAAGGAATAAATGAAACCAATTTCGAGTAGAATGAAGTTTTTCACAAATTAAATTAAACCTTTTCAGATTTATGTGAAACCAAATTAAATAAATTTAAAACCAATAAATGCATTGTGAAATAAAACACGCACTGATTCTCCTATAACATGAGCGGGAAGTGTTGATAAATTGAGAAAGGCCATGTTCTTGCCAATTTAAATTAAACTATTGACGATCGTAAATTAAACTTTCTTTAATCGCATTGAACGGAATCTAACCTGTTTTTTTTTGGAACATAGTTAAAATCAATTGCACAAAATCTAATTTATGATCTTAAAATTTTATAGTTTAATTTAAATTGGTAAAGGGTTATTTTAATTTATTTGTCGGAAAAAGTTAAAGAGTCATTGGAAAAATAATTTTAATTTAATCTGCAAAGCAAACAGGAGGGAAGAAGAAACCTTTTATGATTTTGTCCTGCGAAACAATTCTTACATGATATCGTAAATTTTGGATCACTAAATTTGGTACCTTTAAGCCATCTAGCCGATAGCGGAAAAAATACCGCCAACAAAAAAAAATGTGAACATTTTTTCGATTGTTTGTTTTTTCTTGTTGTGCTTATTAGCAGTGTTTGCCTTAGTTTGGACTTAAACAACGACCATTCATTGTGCTTTGAAAGGATTAAATTCCGTTTAAAATTGCCGATCGATTGATTCAAAATATCGTTAAAAGACCAAACCAAAAATATTTAATTTAATATTATAAAGCAAAATTATCACTCGAACCAAAACAAAGGAGCACAAAGGAAAATTTCAAGTCAGCTTACTTTATTTATATGAGTCCGTTTACAATCTTTTCGATAGAGGAAATTATAATAAGAATGTTGAAGCGTGTCCAAGAGAGCGTATCGAAAATCATTTATCTGTTGGACTTTGTCGTAAAACAGTGGAAAACTGTGTAATGTACTATGAGAGAATCTATTTTAGAAGACGTGATCAAAGGGAGGGTTGGAAAAGCCGCAGCTAACCATGGACTTCTCCAATTTCTTAAAAAATAACCAATTTTGAGTGATTTAGGTGTTTATTGACTTTAAATTTATTTATTTTCGATTCATTTATTTTGGAAAAGCTTTTAATCCATGGTTTCATTCATTCCGTACATGTTTTCATTAAATTCGGGAAATGTTTCTTTTAGTTCGGAAATACGAATAGTTGGTGGAAATAGTTTCGCTTAATTTGGAAACTTAACGTTATATTCCTGATTTAGAGCACAATCACAAAGAGCCCAACGGAATAAGATTTGCATAAATTAGGTACGTTCTTCATTCTATAATAGTTTATTTGCTGGTCGTTTTGCCCTTGTACGCCAAGCTCACGCACTGACAATTCGACAATGTTAATCAATATCAGTATAAACAAAAACAGAAGGTTTGCATACAACAATGTATGTATTTCAATTCAAAAGTGAAAATTATTCGTATAATTATTATAGCATCAGCATTTCGCTACAAACTTGTAGTAGAAATTAAATTTTTTCGTAATAAACAGTATAATGCAAGCACTCTCCATAAAATGACAACCAAAAACGAAAATCATCTTCGCGAGGTGACTTTTCGTTAGCCGTCTGGTGGCATAATGTAGCATAATTTAGTTTAGTCAGAAAATTAGTCGAAAAAATCAACTTAAGGCACACAGCATAAATTACAAAAAATTCTGAAATTTAGTCAAAACTATAACTGACGAAAATTATTCGAACATTGAATTTAAAATACTTTTCAGGAATACTTGCTCACTTGTAAGGGTTCGTATTTTTCAGTTCGGTGATGGGAGGAATTATTCCATAAGTTTAATGACTTTCGCCAATAATATAAACGTCACGGCGAACTTTCAATAATATAATTTAATCAGAATATAAAAAAAATTGAATATTCCAAAATTTTGCCAAATTCTCAAAACCTGAATTTTAATAAATCAGATTATTTGAATTTTGCAAGTGAAATTTGAAAATTGTTAAAATCTGAAAAATTCTATAATTTTTGAAATTTTTGAATGGAGTTCTAAAAATTAATGCCAACTTTCACTTATTGTGGAATTTTAAATCTAACTATTACCTAATATCTTTCTTAGTTAAAACTAAGTAAGATATTCTGAAATTTCAAACTTTAAAAATTCGGAAAATTTGAAATTAACAGTTATTAAATATTTGTTACTTCAATTTTCACAAATTTCGTTTAAATTACATTAAATTTAAGTTAATCTCCTCTAACAAGAGCGAAATCTTGAAAAAAACTCAAAGTTTGGCAAATTATTCAAAATTAATTTTTGATTTTCATGGAAGTTCCGCTAAAAGTACAGGACTAACTCCTGAATAAGGCGAAATTTTTTGTCGAACTTCGAGTTTTTATTTAAAATAAATTTAGCGTCACATTTTATTTTATCCGATTAATATTTTATTCTCAAGAATTGTAGAGATGTGTTGAAAGAAACTACAGCTTGTGCACCATTCTCAATCCAAAATTTAGAATTTTCCTACTTGAGAAATTAGAATTATCTTTAGACAATGGACTATATTTGCAATTTTATTTTATTTTTATTTTTTTGAAATTCCTTCAAATTTTAAAATTTTGTCTAATTTTTAAAATCTGCTTAAAAAAAATTTGACAGTTTCCAATAAAAATCTAAACATGTATTTTTAAAAAAATATTTTACGAATTGTTCAAAATTTGAGAGAGCCTTCGTGTTACTCTCCCAAATTTAGAACAATTCATAAAATTTATTTTTAGTTGTTTTAAGAACAAATAATGATTTCTAGTTCAGATTTTTCAAAAAATTCTCTCAAAATTTGAATTTTAATAAAACATTTTTAAAACGATATACAAAAAAAAAATTTTAAATTTTGAAAATTTTCAGCCTCAAAGAATTTATATATAGAATCCTAAGAGCTTTAATTTGTAGCGATATTTTATTAGAATTTATTAATGATGACAGAATGGGTTTTTAAAGTGCTCGGAATAAATAATAAAACGTTCAATTTCAAAATTGATCAAAAAAGCTCAGTTTATGAAATTTGCGAAATTCCGCAATTTTGTTTTTTTAAAATTTTGAAATACGAATTTCTAACAATTTATAGTTAATAGTTCTAAAAATCTGTAATGCTTTTAAACAAAGTTGTTTCAAAATGCCCGTAAAGAAATACATGAATCAACTTTCAATTTAGTTTACCAAAATTCGCTGGAAGAAATTACGACATTTTGAAATTGTATAGTAAGTAAATATTACACTAAAATTGTTAACAATTTTTAAATATTCAGTACTGTTCAATACTGGTAGGGCCGCGCCTAGCGTGTGTGCAATGTGTGCACCGCACACATGCGGCCGATTCCAAAAGGCGGCCAAAAACTAACTTTTTTTTTAAATTATTAACTGAATGCCCATGCATTGGTTGAAAATTGAAAATAAACAAAGTTTTTTTTTCAATTTTTCTAAAATCAAACGAAATTTTTACAATTCTAACTGAATGAAAGCAACCCTTCAACGCTTTAACAAGTATTGTAGTACACAAACCTTTTATTTCAGAATCTAAAGATTTATTGGTACCACTTATAAAAAGATAATTCCGAGTTTTTTGCAACTTATAAAAACATCAAGGAATACTGTAGGGGCACCAGATAAAGAACTTTTATCTGCTTTAGCTAAATATTTAGATTATGACCTCCTGAATACAAAAATTATGTACAAGACAAATTATGCGACCTTACCTGTAACACACAAAAACGATTTATGGAAGTCTGGATGTACTATACTCTCAAATCCTTCTTTAAACTTAGACTAGGACTTTTATATTTGTGTAGTCATTTAATCTTTCCAAACTAGAAAGTTGTATGAAAGTTTGGATTTATGCAGTGTGATGTGGAAAATTTCATTCATCTAATACGCCTAGACATCATAATTCTCAAATCCTTTGGCAAGATTCAATGCTGACAGCAGAAATTGGCTTTCAGTTTTACTTTGACATTCTCCTTTTCGCCTATAGGTAGAATCTAGGTAGGAATAGGGTGACGAGACGTCCTTGTTTCTCTGGACGTGTTGGATTTTCAAACTTCTGTGGGCATTCAGAAATATGTGTTACATCGTCCTGGGTTTTAGATAATATTCCCTCAAATCCCTAAATTTATTAGCGGTAACGCAAAATTCAGGAGAGACCAGAAAAATATTAATTTCAACAAAATTTAATTCGAACTCCAGCCCAAATGACTGGCCCAAAAATCCTTCAGGACGTTATTTAATATGTTTAAGACTAGAAACTCTTTATATAGAATCGGCTTAACATGACCTTATGGCAGACAAATTTTTCAGGTGTTGCAATATAAGGTTGGAATTTTGGAACTATTTATAGAATTTACAAACTATTAGAATAATAAATTTCACTAAAATCTACAAACAAATATAATTATTCCATTCATTTGATGCTGGAGAGTGAGAAGGTAGGCTGAATTAGCTAAGTACATACAAACAAATTTGGCGAACATCATTTTTGATTTAAAGTTTCAACCCAAAATATCCTGAATTTAAGCCATGTTTTAATTTAGAAATTCGACGCTAGATTATATGGCCGAAGCAATTTTCCAGAGCCGCAAATAATAAATTTTATAATAGGAACTACTTAAAATCCATCCACAAACGTGCCACCTAGTTTAGAGGTTTGGTTGATCAATTAACAAATCCGAAAATAAGGTGACCCAAGAAATTTTCAGAGCGTGAATACGGTTTTGTATTAGGAACTGATAGTAACGAATTAATAACTGAAATATAAAATTTCACTAAAATCCATTAAAAAACGTGCTTCCTTTGTGCTTTAACCTGGAAATGTACTAAGGCCTGGAGTGGTTGTGGAAGTAAACAACTAATTTTTCTTTGCAAATCTAATTTCATCAAATTTGTTTTCTAATAACCAAAGTGTCATTATAGTGTCTTGCAATATTTATTGAATTCTGGTAATATTTTATTTAAGAAACTTCATCTGCCCCAAATGGAACTGCTCTGTTTATGTACAAATTCTATTGATATTTAAGCATTATATTTGATAATCAATGAATTAGTTGTGCCCCTCCAAATTGTAAATCAAGTTAGCGGGTTTAATATTTTTTCTAGAAGAAATTTCATCACGTGCATGTTTCGTGACAAGTCGTTCCACCAAACCAATTTTCTATAGCATCTATTTTTAAATCACATAACATATTTCGAGACTTAATAACTGTCCTGTTTTTTTAAGGCAATTTTTTCAGACTTCGTCCAGGATTAGTCATTTTTGACCTTGCCACCCTAGGTGCCTACTTTAGTATCGTCTGGCAATGACATTTCTTTAAATTGTACCAAAATATCTTTCAATTCCCAAAAATTAGCTTTGTGAATATGACGAACATGATCGCATTTTTAACATGTTTGAATTGGAACATATGCCAAAATTACGCTTTTGAAAATGAAAAGAGTTTGAAGTAGAGTAGTAAAATAGATAAAGAGCTCTAAACCAATAAATTAATCACTAAAAACAATTTTAGTATAATTTGCTGGATCGTGATATTTTTAAAAACATCAACAATTATTTATGTCTAATGTCTAACTATTGTATTTCGTATGTACTCCCTTCTGACTAGAAATACTCTTCTGAAAATTTGAAACGTACTCTATTTAAAGTTTTCAGAGCGACAGCACTCATATTAACTATCAAGAGGCGGTCGAAAAATGTTTGCACACAAGCGACCGTGTACTTAGGCTTGGGCCTGAATACTGGTTCAAGAAAAATCAAAAATATGACTAAAATTGTACTATTCTTCTCTTCTCTTTCTGTACTATTCATTATTTAGAGCTGGTTATAAATGTATGAACTGAAGTAATAAAATAAATTATACTTTACTTTCTTCAAGTCTTCCGCATTTTTAATGTTTGGTTGTTGTCACCGTTTACAAAAAGTAATTATGATCAAACGGTTTTTTTATTTTATTAATCAAAAGTGTGAAAATCGTCTTTCACAAAAGAAATAAAAAAAACTATAAAATTGAGTTCATAGTTTGATAAGAGATTAAACATAAATATTCAGACGCGCAGACGGATTCTATTTTTGAAATTCAATTAGTATAGTAAATTTTAAATTAAGATTAGACTATGAGATTATTATACATGAAATATGTCGCTTCTTTTGATCTTTTTTTTATTTAAAATGTAGATTAAAAATTAAATTATTTAAAACTATTTTTGTAGGTACATACATAAATATGTAAATATGGGAGAGATTAATTAAAATCGCATACCAAGTGCAAAAATATTTTAACTGTACCTCTCACATAATATATGATATGCTTAACAGAGTGTATAAATACAATTATATTTTGTGTGTACCTATGTATGTACAAAAAAAAAACTATTTATAAAGAAATATAAAGATTTCATCACCAATCTTATCGAAATGAGAATATTTTTTTTAATATTATTTTATTTAATAAGACGCCGACAACATTTTTATATATTAATATAATACAGTGGTGATGAGAATATGTATATGTATAAAAGGCATATAACTATCTATAAAGGTATGGTAATGTTAAGTAGTTCGATATCACAAAAAAAAAAATATAAATAAAATTAAATTTATATAAAATAAAATAAAAATCCGCCTTTGGTGGCATTTTATGAACAGTAGCCGTCTTAGAAACGATAAAAGCCAATAAAGAAATGAATGAAATTAAGGAAAAAAAAAATAATAATAAAAAAAAAGTTAAAAACATATATCTCTTTTATATTTATT
Organism: Tipula helvola; assembly: GCA_963556165.1. Lineage (NCBI taxonomy): Eukaryota > Metazoa > Arthropoda > Insecta > Diptera > Tipulidae > Tipula > Tipula helvola. The sequence goes on from OY744481.1 coordinate 310,023,096, forward strand.
CTTAAGTTGTCTGTTAATGGATGCGACATACAACAAAGCTATCACAAACGCACTAAAATATAAATTTATTTTTATTCTCTTCTTATTTAAATAATGAAGAATCTACAAAACTAAAAAAAAAAAAACTTAAGAATAATATAATTCAACGGATTACACAGAAGTGACGAAATATTAATGGATTAAATAAAAAAAAAAAAATTTTTTATTCTTAGGAAAATAAAGATGACTGTGAGAATTTAATTTGACAAATTATTACCCATATTAGTATAAGACTAAGTCCACCCAAACAAAAATATAAAAAGTGATTTAATAACGATTAATAATAAACTTAACTATTATTAGTTGATATATGTAGTTGGACAACATGGCACATTAATTTCTGTTGTAATACAACTCAGAGATCATGTAATCTGATTGTTTTACAAATAAAAAAAAAAATCTTTTCAAACTTCATTCAAATTTGGCTCAAATCATTTTACTTTCAACTTTTCAGTCAATTGTTTTATTATTTTAGTCGTTTGTACCATTATTTAATTTCAATCTAACGGTAAATTTTAAATTAAACTGCCAAACTTTCATACCATCATATTGTTTTCAAACTTCAAATTTTTCTTCAAACTTTTACTCATCAATTTATAATAGTTTTAATTTTTGTTTTACGTTTTGCTTCAAAGAAATAATTGTTTAAATGCATTTTTATATCTGAATTAATATTTTACACGAAATCAATTTACATTCAAATTTCAATCAAATTGCAAATATCAAAGGATTATTTGAGATATTTATAATCGCTGAAACTTAAATTGTCTCATACTGATTCAATATCAAAATTTCAAATTCACATACATATTCAAACAAATTTGTTAAGTTTACTAAAACAATTTTTTAAATTTTAAATAGATCATGTGCATTTGACCTTTTTGAACTTTGTGTTTAAAAATTTTATTTTACAATATTTGAACAATTTTCTGACCACATACTTTAATTTTTTGTTTTTGTATAAGCAAAACTTAAATGGTTGGGATCCAACATGCTTTCTTATTTCAAATAAAAACTTTTAAAAAATTGAATGAGTCTAATTTATTTGAGTGAAATTTGAATAAAAACTAATATTTTAATGGTAAAGTTCAAAATTTAACTGTATTTGATTTGTTATTAAAGATAATTTGAATTTTTCCTCGTATTAATTTTTTAAATCAAATCAATTTATATTCAAATTCCAATCAAATTTTATGTTATACTTATTGTATCAAATAAATTCAAACTATAATCAACCTAACTATTCACAAGCATTCAAAAAAACTCAGATTTCAAACTTCTTTAACTGATACATTTTCCACACAAATTGGTTCCAGTTTTATTCAAACTACTATCAAAAGTTTAAAAAAAATTTTGTTTTTAGGACTTTATACAATTAATGTAAAAAAGTAAGTGAACGTGAAAAATGTAGAATCAACATATCGCGTCTTTCTGTGAGACTGGTTTAACCTAAAAACCAATAAAACACGTTCGGCCACACGTTGATGTTCGGCCCTAAAGCGTATGGTATTATCTGTCAAAAATCTCGTTTTTTTTGCATTTCTTGAAAAATGTTGTTAATGTGAGTTAGGACCGATATTCACTAAGCCATCGATATGAAGGTTTCCACTTTCTACTCAAAATTTAGATTAATAATTCGACTCAAATTTAAATTTTGTATTCTATTCAAATTTACCTAAGCTAGAGTGAACCGCAATCACTATACCGAATTCGACTGAAAACTATTTAAAAAAATTGAAAGAATGAAATTAGTTCTCTCCACAAATCGTTCACTCCTTTAAATTGAGTGAAATGGGGTGACATAATATCCTAATGTATATACCTAATTTAGTTCAAATTTCACTCAATTTTATATATTTTGTACGTTCGTTTCTAAACCTTATTTGAGCGAAACTTCTATTCGGAAATTGGCTTTAGCAATTTCAATTTTTTTTTTGGTATTTTCTTAAAATTTTTAGGTAGTAAATTGAGCAAAATTTGATTCTGTTGAAATTAATTAAAAAAAGTTGTCTAATTTAGGCGAAATTTTTGTATGTGCGATGTACATATTGAAATCAGCTTCCGTTTTCGATTCAAGTGTCCGGTTTTCAAAAATTAATCAAAATAATCACTCAATATTGCACCCAATATTATTTCGCGTTCGAATGACGTTAATGGCTGCAGCTTAAAATTTATTATTTAAAATAAACGAATTAAAATTTGAAAACCGAATAAGGAATAGAAAGAAAAATATTTGAGTGAAATTTAAAAACGAAATGTTAAATTTTGTAGGATTATTTTTTCACTCAGGTAAATTATATTGAATCATCGGAAAATTATTTTAATTGAGGCAAAACTACAACGAATTCCTACAATGCCGCATTTTTCAAATTTTACATAACTTTAGTTCGTTTTCGAACAAAATTTTTAAAGATTGTAGCTTTACAAGTATTTACAAAAAAAATGGTAGGTTAGGAAAATTTAAGTCAATAAAATTTGGCTTGCAGTTGGTTTGAGTACTATTTTGGTAAACTTGAAGCAAAGATCCAAATCCAATTTACCGTGAAGACAAAAATAAACCGGAATGTTATTAGTTTCAAATTTATTTAATTTAAAAGAAAAAGTATTTTGAGTGGAATTTGTGTTGAACATGTCTGCATGAGCTACTAATAACACGCTAGAACTACAAAACAGAAAATTGTTGGGTTTGCTATTAGAGACAGTAAGTTCTATTTTTTAAAATCAACTTCAATTGTAACATTTTAAATTTGTTGCCAAAATTTGAGTGGAATTTATATAAACTGGGACTAATATACGAGACAAAGAATATCAAAATTTGACTGTTAAACAAATTTATTTCAAATATCAATCAAGTTTCACTGAATTTTGCGTATAATTTAAAAATTGTTTTAATCTAAAAATGGCTTCCAAATTGATGACTTTAATTTAGTCACATTTGGAAAACTTCAATTACTCCGCAATTTTTGTTAAATTTCACTCAAATTGTAACCAATTTTAGCTGGTTCAAATATTGGTAGCATTTAAACCCTGAGATTGGTCAAATATTTGGATATACAGATTGAATAACTAAGTAGAATTTGAGTCAGCTGAACAAAATTGTATCAATAAATTGAGCGAAATTTGAATAACAACTGATATTTTAATGGTAAAGTCCAAAATTTAATTGAATTTGGTTTGTTAATAAAGACAATTTGAATTTTTGCTTGTAATATTTTTTTAAATCACATCAATTTGTATTCAAATTCCAATCAAATTTTATGTTATTTTTACATATAAAATCAAATAATAAATTTTCAAATTAAAATCAACCAAACTATACTAAGTATTATATAATTAACGTGAAAAAGAAAGTGAACGTGAAAATATATGAGGGTTTTCACTTCCTACACAAAATTTAGAATCATAATTCGACCCAAATTTTAATTTGTGTTCTATTCAAAAAATTGAAATAGTGAAATTAGCTTGAGTGAAATTTGATTAAGAATTAAGAATATAACGCTTGAATTTGGATTGACCCAATTTTAATGCTATTTTTGAAAGCTACAATTCCAATTCCACTAACCGTTCACATCCGTAAATTGAGTGAAATAGTGTGAAATAATATCCTAATTTATTATAAATCTTACTCAATTTTATTTATTTTGTACGTCCGTTTCTAAACCATATTTGAGCGAAACTTCTAATCGGAAAGGTCGTTCTACTTTAGGTAAAATTTGTGTATGTGAGGTGTAAATATTGATATCAAATTCCTTTTTCAATTCAACCGCCCGGTTTTCAAACACTAATCAAAATATTCATATTGCACCCAATATTAGTTCGTAATTAAAATTTGAAAACCGAATATGGAATTGGAAAATAAAATATTTTAGTAAACTTTAGGAACGAAATGCCAAATTTAGGCTATATTTTATCACTCTAGTGAATTATATTGATTCGTCGGAAAATTTTGAACGAAATTTGAATTAAATTTGAGATACATTTTGGATATTACTATAAAAGACCCTACAACGCAACATTTTTCAAATTTTACTTAAGTTCGAGATTGCTTTGCAAGTATTAAAAAAAAAATATGGAGCTTACTAAAATTTGAGTCAAAAGGAAAAAATAATAAAAACTTAATAAAATTTGGTTTGAGTAAACTTGAAGCAAAGATCCAAATCCAGTTTACCGTACAGAGAAAATTAAACTGGACTGCTTGCTTTTCAGCTTCAAATTTATTTAATTTAAAAACAAAATTTATTTGAGTGGAATTTGAGTTGAACATGTTTAGTAGTTAATACTAACGCTAGAACTGCAAATCAGAAAATTGTTATGTTTGCTATTGGAGACTAACTATGGAGGCTATTGGTAAGTCCTATTTTTTAAAAATCAACTCCAATTGTAACATTTAAAACTTCCTGTCAAAATTTGAGTGGAATTTATATAAACTGGGACTAATATACGGGTAATATCATTAAACAAATCACGAAAGAATACCGAATCAAAATTTGACTGTTAAACAAATTTATTTATAATGACAATCAAGTTTAACTCAATTTTTCGTTTCATTAAAAAAATTTTTAATCTAAAAATGGCTTCCAATTGATGACCTTAATTTAGTCAAATCTGGAAAGCTTCAATTTCTCTGCCATTTTTATTAAATTTCACTCAAATTGTAACCAATTTTAGCTGGTTGAAATATTGGTAACATTTAAACCCTGAGATTGGTCTAACATTTGGATAGACAGATTGAATACCTTAGTAGAATTTGATTGAAATATAATATTGAGTAGAAGGGATCCGAAATTTTATAGGTCATTTTGTATTTTAGAGGTCATTATGCATTTTAGGAAGCAGGTTTAAAGTAGGTAATTAATTCGTTTGAAAATTTTAGAACTTCTTTTAGGCGCTTATAAACTACAATAATTTTAGAAATTGGTCGCAACTTATTTCCTAACTAATTTGGGATTCTCAAAACTCACCCCAATGTCGGCATATTGACCCTCAGTGAAATTTTGATAACGGTCAAAACTGTAGCCCCACCCAAATTGTGAAATCTGTGAAATTTTAAATTTGTTAGGTTCTACTAAATTTCTAAATTTCATATTCAAATTTTATAAAAGAAACATTTTTAATTTTTTGTTTTAGTTTGACTTCGTTAGTTTCTTGATGAGACTCGAAATTAATAAAGCAAGTATATTAAGAAAGAGAGGCACAGTAGTTCTTATATGGTATATTAATGAGATTATTGACCAAATTTGCGATATTTTAAAGATTCATACATGTCGTATAAATATAAATCACGCAAGTGGCTAATAATTTTAAAAAAAACTGTAAATACCATCACCTATCTTGAAACCCGATAATTTATGATTCTGAAATTCTATAGAAGCATAACACATTAAATACACGAAAAAAAAAACACAAAAGATTTAATTATGATAATTTAATTCAATCATTTCACTACTTTACAGTAGTAAAATGTTTAATTTAAAATTTATATCGACACGTTCGTATATAATATGCGGGCAATTTGAATAAATTCTCATATACTTAACTATATTATAGCAGACTGTATATAAAGTGTTAATGTGTTTTGCTGTTTTTTTTACAAAACAAAATATATATTAAATGTATCACGATAAGACGGAGACGATGTGGAATCCGCGCAATGAAATATTATACGTATTTTAGTTTAATTAAAATTAAAATAAATAAAAATAAAATTAATTAGATTTTTCAAGGTTAAAGCACCGATGTGGTTAATATTAATAATCAAACCAAGTGTTTATTAATAAAAATCCAAACCAACCAAATAAATTTTTTTGTTATTGTAACTCGTTTTATTCGTATTTGATTGGGTTGGCTTTAATTTTTTTGTTTTGTTGTTTGAAATAATAAGAATTTAATATTTCATCTGCGGTGGTGGTCTCACCATTAAGATTTTTATAAATAATTTTTTTTTTTTATCTCGAATAAAACGCAAGATATTGTATAAAGAACTAATATAATTAATGTACAGTAGCTTAAGGTGTGCGCGCGCGCAAGGTAAGATCTTTATATCATGTGCGGGAGGTCTTCCAACTATAATTTTATAATTATACTATATATATACGATTTGTTTTTATTACAATTGAATTTTCATGTAAAATGCAATTTTCAAAATCAAAAAAAAAAAAAATCTGAACGCTGCTTCGCTTATCTTAATTCAAATTAGTAAAAAAAAAAAATATTTCTTTAAAGTGAAATAATTAAAAGATAAAACTAAAACAACAACAAAAAAAATTAATTCAATTCAACCGTCCGTTTTGCTTCTGCCTTACTTACATATTTTATATACAATACAAATCGTCTTTATATAAAAAAATATAAACGTTACAAAACACAAATCCTATCACACCAAAAAAATTAATCTTAATTTTTATTTTTTATTTTAAATAAGTTTTTAACTTTTGTCTTTCGCGGTGGTCACCGGTAAAAAATAAATGAGCTAATAAATAACCTGTGTATATACGTATATGTGTGAGACGACTTTTTAGTGATGATATACCCGATGATACTTATTGCTGCTTCTTCAATAATTATATTTATAAAAAAAGAGCGACCTTAACAACAAAAAAAAATTAAAAAATCTCTGCGGACACAAACAACCTTTAAGAAATTATTACGATATTATTACGACCACTGCTGCTACTATTACAAAACTAAAAACAATAAAAAGAAGAAACAACCAAGATTTAACTCTTATAGTTTTATTTTATTATTCCTGTTTTCTTGTGTGGGAAATTATACGATTTTTGATTTGAATTCGTGTTCTTAGTGTGGTCGATTGGTCTGTTTTGTGCTGTGTTCGATTACATTATACTAAACGTATGGATGGAACAGGTGGCAGTATTTTAATTTCTGTTTTTTTTTTTTAAACATAAAAACCGACATGCATTCTATAAGGCAAGGAATAAGTGTAGTAAAAAATGTGCAGCACACAAAACCTATAACTAAAAGATCTAAAAAAAAATAATTTACAAAAATTATGGTACACAAAAGTGTACTACACTAAAGTGTCCTACACTAAAGTGTACTACACTAAAGTGTACAACATGAAAGTATATCACACAAGAGTGTAATACACAAAAGCGTACCATATCAAAGTGTAGTACACAAAAATGTAGTACACCCAAGTGTATTTCATTACAATCTTTCTCTTCGAACGTTGGCAATGTTGTGAATCAGGTTCAAAAAGTGTAGTAGTTCAATGTGCAGTACACTAAAGTATTGCACGTATTTTTGTTCAATTCCCACCATAACCAATTAACCAAAAGTTTAGAATATAAAATTACACAAAAGTGTACCATAACAAAAGTGTAGTCCACAAAAGTGTAGCACACAAAAAGTGTAGCTTGGAAAATGTGTAGTACTCAAAAGTGTTGTATGTGAGAAATTTAAATTTGATTGATTCTTAAGAGCTATAATATTATGTATTCAAAAAGTGTAGTGGTTGCAGTACATAATTATGTACACTAAAGTGAACACGTATTCGATGTTCAATTCCCACCATAACCAATTAACCAAAAATTTAGAATAGAGAAATATGTATATACAAAAGTGTACCATAACAAAAGTGTAGTCCACAAAAGTGTAGTTCACAAAAGTGTAGCACACAAAAAGTGTAGCACACAAAAAGTGTAGCACACAAAAAGTGTAGCACACAAAAGTGTAGTATTCGAAAAATGTAGCTTATATGGAACAATATTTAGGGACCACCCCGATCTTGATTTACGTCATATAAAGCGCGCAAAATAAACAAGTATAATTCAAGGTGCTAATCTAATCGCTCGATTAAAACAAATTATGTTTGTATATTTACACGTTACGTATAAGCTCTGAAAGTTCAAAAACCTGAATCCCAATTTCTGTTTTATTATTTCTATAATCCATTATAATAGAAACAAAAGAATATATTTAGAAAACATAAAACTTGTTATTTTTATATAATTAACTATTTAAAATTTTCTTAAGGGGAGGTCCTATACATAATATACGAATATCTATTTTACATGTATAATTTCGAAAATTTTCAAAATCTTGTTTATATATTATGGCCAATAATAATTAAACACGAAACAAAATAAAACGATTATCATCCACATCTTCAACGTGTATCTATTATTATTATTTTTTTTTTTTACTTAATTAGAAAAGTTTTGTATTCTCAAACGAAATAAGTTCATTCATAAAACGGCACAGTGTCGACGATGAGCGTTCAATTAATCACATCGCGCGTTTTTATATTTAAAATTTTTATTTTATTTAATTAATGAAAAACAGGTTGTTTTGACATAATTAAACATCTATCGAGAGAATATACAATAAAGAATAAACTTCTTCCTTTTCTCAACAAAAATTATATTTGGTATTTTTTGGCTGGTTGGTATATATATACAATTGGTATTTTTCATATAGAGTTTGCAACAACAACAACACAAAAATTAAAATTATTAAGAATAATCACCACCTTTCAAAAAAAATACCCAGTGTTTAGAGACCACCAATGTTGGTTGGTTGATGAGTTAAACAATGAAATATTGTTGTTGTATGCGACACTACTAAATCTAACCACTTAGCTTATTAACTATTGTATTTCCGGTTAAAAAAAATTTTTGTTCGTTGTTTTTCTTGTATAATAATGGTGTACAACAAAATGAAAGTAATATAAATGGCTGCGATAATGATGATAATGGATATATAAATTTGGAGATAATTACGGGACAATTAACAACTATTATATACTTTATTATTATTGTATGTATGTGTAAATTAAATTGTACATAATATATAAAAATATGAGAGGTGTTTGTGTAGTTGCAAAAAAACTTTGTTGATATCATAAAAATGAAAAAAAAAACATTAAAAAAACTGTTCTTGTCTACAATATGCTTCATTTTCAATGAAATAGTTTTTTTTTATGAATGAACATAGAAATCATCATCATAAAATTAAAACTTGAAAACACAATCACCATTCATGAACTTAAGTACCTACGCGAGTAAGTATTATATCTTATGATGAATGGATGTTACGATCTTGTCTTGATACAGAGTTAAAGTAGTATTTTTTATGATTTTTTTTTTAGGTTTTGCTTAATTAACGCGTATAGACAATGTGCTCACAAAAACAAGATAGGTAAATCATATATGTCGACAATTAATTTATAACACGTTTAATTTATTTTAATTAGATAATCTAATTAAAATATTTCTATATAAAGTGGATTTTCTTGGAATTAGCTATAGAGGTTCAGTGTGTGTTAATGAGTTTTAATCAAATTTACACGTCTGATAGTTGATGAGATAGTTTAGTTTAAAAAAAAAAACGTGGTGGGTAAAAATGTTCACTGCTTCTAGATTGGTTTTTTGTGTAGCAAATAGCAGACATATATAAAATGCGGCCAACAGAACGTTTAAAATATATAATTGCTGATTAACAACGTCCGATCACGCTGTCAAGCCAAACTGAGATATTTAAGAAAGCTTGGTTAAAAGTTGTTAAGGAAGTAAAGACCACCATACCGAAAATATGCGAATAAGTATGTTTGTGAAGTTCTTTAAAGAAGTTCATTTAGAGCTCAAAAAATTTTGAAAAATTCAAATATCATAAATTTAATCTAAAACCCAAAAATTCAAATTTTGGTAAACCTGCAATCATCGATATTTCAAATCAGAAATTCAAATTCTGCATTTTTCAGAGCACCCCATATCACCCCAAAATTTGGGCCCTTTGCTTCTAGAAGAAAAATTACGTTTGTCATACAAAAAGCATGAAAATATTTGATTTCCCTCATTATTGACTACTTGGTCACACGTTATAATTAATTTAAAAAACCATCCACCGCTCAATTGTAGACAAAAAAAATTGGTAGAGATAGCTGTAGATTCGGTCCAATTTCAATAAATAACAATTTTAGGAAAAAAAAACTTTTCGATAATTTTTTTAAATAATTGTAGGAAAAACAACGTCTGTAACAATGTCCGCAAAGTAATTATTGCGCTTGAAGGGTTGCTAATAAAATGGAACGAGAATCATTAAAAGTTGATTGGTGCCACTGCCAGTATTTGTAAAGAAAGTGTGGCCATAAACTGTTAATTTTAAAAATTGTACGGTAAAACTTTTTTCTAATTTAAATAGTTTATTGAAATAGGGAAAAGCTGAGAGTACGGCAATATTGCAAACGAAATGCAATGATGGGAGTATTTACGGCTAATTTGGGGTGCTCAAAGAAGTTGGTTTTTGGTGCCATTAAATCTTATAAAGATGCTGGGTATTTCGAAAATAGACCCAGAAAAGAACGACATAACCAATTTTTAGGCAACTTAAATTTTCGTTTTATTTTCATTCATCAACTACCTCGTCATAAGCAAAATTGGTATGTAGTCGCTGATTAAATGAAGAAAAAGGAATTTTAATTAGGCATGCACGAAATATAAATATAAAAGGCAATGGCGTTGTTTGGGTTACCTCGACCAAAACCTTGTAGTATAGCAACGTTTAGTGCACATACATGTATAAGCTTTTTTTTGAGTCTATTGATTTAAAAGACCTCAAATGGTCAAAAACAATTTGTTTTCAAAATTTTTGTTCCAATAACAACTTTGCTTCTCTTACTTATTTCTTTTGGAAACTTCCAAAAATGTTCAGTAAAAACAAAATCTGTCGTATAATTTGGAAATTCTGCAACAATTTCGAAAACACGTCTAATCTCAAAATCTCATACATCTTCAAAAATAATCTCGATAACAAGCAACCCTGGAAAATTTGAAATATTTCCCCAAAAACGTTATCTATAGAACTCAACATCTTCCAAATTAATCAGTCTATAGCACCATGCTATGAACATTTCGGAACAAATCACTAATCCTGTAACATGGCGTAGTGCAATCATCTTACTTTTCTAGAAAATTCTAGCTCAGATATTCACAACAAATTTCGAATATTCCCAGAAAACCCGAATAAATTTGGAATCTTATAATAATCTTGAAAAAGAATAAACCACTAAAGATTTCGATAAATGACTTTAGAAACACATCTCTGTAAGATCACAAAACAGAATACTACAGTAATAGCGTTGCCAGACTACAGTTTAATAAATCCGATTTAGCTAAACTGGTTCAGGTTCACCAAAAATTATGGTTGCCACACCACAGCTAAACTCGAAAATTCACTAAATCCGATTTTTTAAATCGCAGTGTGGCAATTCTATTACACTGAATCGAACTCTAACCAAAACTCAAATAATCGAGAAATATAATATCCACTACATACATACAAATAAGCTAAAATCTTCCTATAAATCCTATAAAAAGTATTAAACGAGTTTACAGAATTTTTTCAAAATTGCGGCAAAAGGTAATTATTCAAGATATATCCAGCTACATACATACATAACTGTGTTTCCCTACAGTTGCGCCTTTATAAATTGAGTTTTCGAAACTCGTCGCTATGTAAAAATGAGAGATACATAATCGGCACTCAGAGGTTACCCGAGAAGGTGACATTGAAATATGAATGGATTACAATAACTGGCAATTTGCTATTGAGTCTCTTCAAAAAAAGAAACCTAATAAATGAACCATGGCCTTATTTTAAAAAATATAGATGAGAGTATAGCAGTAATCGTAATGCTATAGCAAGCCAATTAGCAAACGCTAAATGACCCAAAATATTTCTTGTAAATTTAGAACAGGAATTCTTTGAAAACAAGGTGTTAATGCAACAACTTACAGAAGTCACTTACTGGGTCTTAGTATAATTAGACCAACCGATTCCCGTACTAAATTTTGTGGAAATGTAACTCGACGATTACTTGGTCTTTATAGTAAAGCAACATATATAAAACGCTTAAGTGGTACATTTCTCCTCTAGCACTTAAGGTTTTGACCACCTAAGTAACTGCCAAATTTATATTTATTTTTATCATTGTAATTAGTAGGGCAACCAAAAATATGCACTAAAAAATCATTTTTAAGCTCTTAAAATATGCTTTAAAAATGTTGAAATATGCATTCAAAATATGCTCTAAAAAACGGAAAATATATGTTCAGAATAATTGTTTCTTCAAATTTGATAAAAATGACTCCAAAAACACCTTACGACAATACAAAAACACCTTACGACAGTAAAAATAGTATCGCATATAGTTCACAACGATAATGCCCGTTGCACATTTCAGATAAGCTCCCCCGTGCATCCCTTTGCACTTTCCAGCTGATAAATACTCTTATACATACATACATTGTTTATTTTATATCTTCCCATTTAAATTTTTTATTTATAGCCGGGAGATAAGAATTTAGCTAAAATCGCTTAGCTTATAGCTTGGCTGAAATGTAGAACAGACCTAAAAATTAATAAAATAAGGTGCTTGCATATTTTTTAATTTAAATTATCGTTGCGATTTATAACAAACAATAGGCTTAAGTTTTCAAACAGAAAGCTTTGTCTGTTTGAACGGAAAACGCTCTTATACATACATTGACAAACTTCACTCCACGTCAAAGGAAGTGGTGCATATTTAAATGCCAATATTTCTGCAACTGCATAATTTTCTGTTTTCTTCTGGGATGTCCCCGTTATGTTACGCAAAATATCGGCTAATACAACAAATCCGTGATTTTTGTGAATTACGCTGGTAAGTTTAACTTTAATAGCATCATCTATTTCGCCTTGCATACTGTTTAATTGTGCTTAAGCTTCTGTCATGATTTAAGGTTGGCCAGCAAGCTGCAGCCTTTTACTGAATTGTCACATAACAGCTGTTTTGATATTTTGATTGAGGCTGCCTCTTCATCGTCCAATGCGTTAAATCCATAAATAATCTCTACAAAATTATTGGCAGACAACTTAACAGCTACGAGCGAAGTTCTCCATCATGTGGTTGTTGGCTGTGAAGGAAGTGTGAGCCCAGGCTGTAGTTCTTAAAAATCTCGACTCTCGACGGAGCTTTTAAAAAAACTTTTTTGATATTCGAGATAAGGCGGGTCAACCTTAGGATAAAACCCTTTTATGAGTTTACATACACGATGAAGACAGTGAGCAAGACAAGTTATATGTGTAATTTTGGGGTAGGAAATTTGTATTGCCCGGGTCTTCCTAAAGGCAAACTCATTTTGATATTTACTGCTTGCAGCAGTGCTAGTTGCGGTAAAAGGGAAATTTAAAAAATTAAATAAAAAAAATTGTTTGCGATAAATTTTTTATAAAATTTGGAAATTATGTAAATGATTTTGACAAAATATGCTTATATGACACAAAATATGTTCTTTTGGGGAAATTTTGGGTGAAATATGCAAAAATATGCCATTTTAGTAAAATATGCAAAAATATGCACTAACAAGTAGGGCTTAAAATGCTTAGTTTTTCATGAAACGAATTTGTATCTTGCTCTTTTTAAAATTCGTGCACTGGAAAAAAATATGTTATTGCATATTTTTGGTTGCCCTAGTAATTAGTAAATAAAATATATTCAATAATGTAGTAAACGTTTTCAGTTTTCTTTAAAATTATATAGGTACCATATGAGTCGAAGAGACTCATCGCATGCGTAAACACAAGTAAAATGTCCTATGCTGATTAGGGTTAAATAATCCAAAACTATCAAAATCCCAAATTTTGATAATGCCATCTCTAAAAAATATAGAAACGCATGGATATGCTTAATTCAACTCCAAGATAAACTGCAGTAATATCGAAATTTTTAAATATTCTAGAAAAATTAACAAACACCACTTAAAAACTCATATAATATCGAAAATATCGATCTCGTGTCACCAATTCTGTAACAACAAATAATTACAGTGCTTTTTGCAAATTTACTCGAATAATCTCAAATTATTTTAGAATTCTAGAATAATCTTAATATTTCGTTTTTTTCCGAAAATCTCGAATACACTTAGAATAATAGAATACTCTTGAAGAACTTCAATGATAATCGCAAAATCTTGAATAATCTCGTAAAATCTCGCATAATTTTTATACATATATCGTGCATTCCATGTCGAGTGTGCTACCTAAACATCTGAAAATCAGACATTTTGTTTTGGGCCAAATTGAGCACAGATTATCCTTGAAATATTTTCTTTATATCCAGGAATTTTCGTGATGGTGTTGTTTTTCATTATAAAATGGCGGGCGGAAAAGTCTTAGAAAACAGGGGTTTTCAACATTCGATGCATATTTTATCTTAGCTGTTTGAAAGGATACAGTCGTTTGCTTACTATAAACCTGACAATTATTATTTTTAAGATTGTTGAACATGAAATGTTAATTGTGGCTAAAAGTGGTAATTACAAAGATCCCCTATTAAGACTGGCAAAATACAACTTTTTTTTTGTTTTTTTTTCTTGGCACATTACTACTATTACCGTGTTCCTGATTACAACTGGCTTTTTCAGTACCAAACGAGGCAATAAATTCACCAACACTATCTCGAGGACCATCTATGTTATCTGCGTTAAGAATTTTCACCCAGATCATAACAGATGCGATCGTACGTTCTAAACAATCCGGTTAAATTCTGTTCTGAGGGAAAAACAGTAATGGTTGATGTTTGTGATATATTTTTCTAATTCCTCTGTCAACTACTTATTGACCTGTTTACAAAGAATTTGTTTGGAAAAATTTGAACATCACAACTATAGGATTTTTTTTCGGGAATTTAAGAAATTAAGAGTATTCCCGCTTCCCGGGAATGTTGTGAATATCTCCCGGGAATGCAGAATCCAATTTCAAGACTGAATTAATTAGCAAGACTTAGGTGAAAAGTTCAACACTATAAAAAATTAAGACATATTATTGAGTTTTAGTGTAAAGAACTGAATATTATGTTAGATAGGCTACATCCGCTGGAGTACTTTAGAAAGTACGCTGGAATGTTTCGTTAATAAAAATAGTACATACTTATAAAATTACAAAAGTAAAGTCACGTTCTAATTCAAATTCTGCACAAAATTCAAAACAATATTGCGACTAGGAAGTACGCAAGGTAAATGTTTATCAGATATTTTTGATTCGTTTAACCCATTTGTTCCCACACCAATAATAAATTGTGTAAAATATTCGTACTTTAAATATTTTTTAACACTCAAAATCCTTTCTCGAAATGAATTTTTTTTTTAAATATGATAATAAACTAAAAACCATATATAACGGTAAAATACAAATTGAAATTTGACATTAAATACCGCAGTAGTGGCGTCGTAAAGTTAGTGATTTTTCTGTACCCATACAGGTACAGTGGGATCAAATGGGTTAATTATGTTACAGCAATTGCTTACTACTTTTTACAGAATGGATGAATTATTAGATTATTCATTTTCCACTGATAGTGAGGATAGTTTCAGTGAATCTGATAAAGTAGAAACAGATGATAGTTTATATTCAGATGAACAATCCTTCGATGATTATAATGTTCGTTATGCTGAAGAAGTTAATCCATATATCAAAAGATGGAGATATTTTGTATCAGGATGTTCCATTAGCATCAAATAAGGGGAGATTAACTAACAGTTTTACACTAAATTTGACGCCTGGAATAACAAAATACACCGCAACCAGAATTACCGATATCACGTCAAGTTTCAAATTATTTTTTACAAGCCTAATTGAAAAGTTAATTTTGAAAAACACCAACATGGAAGGAAAGAGGAAATTCGGGGAGAAATGGAAGACGTTAGCGTTCAACGAATTATATGCTTTTTCGGCTATTTAGTTCTAATTGGTGTTTAGAAATCAACTATGAAACGATTAAAGTCTCTGGCATGAGAATAGAAGACGGCCGCTGTTATGAGCAACAATGTCACTGCAAATTTTTCAAAATATTTGTCGGGTGTTGAATTTTGATGATTTAGATCAACCTGTGCACAATATGTGGAACAATCTTTTTTCAAAATATTATAATCCATCAGCAAAAATCACAATTGATGAACACCTGTTACGGTTTCGCGGTAGATGTAAGTTTAGGCAATACATGAAAAATAAACCAGCAACATACGGGTTAAAATTCTGGATAGCAGCTTGCGCTGAAACAAGTTACCTATACTATTGGAAAATACAGTTATATTTAGGCAAGCAACCAAATGATCTTCGAAAAGTAAGTTGGTGCTAAAATCGTTTTGGATTTATTAAATGGATTAAAAGAACATATTGTTACGGTCGATAATTCTTTTAAATCTTTAAACTTGGATCAGGAGCTATGGAAAAAACCTATTATAATGGTCGGGAGAGTAAAAAAAAATAAAAGGTCTTTACCACCTGAAATCCTAAATTAAGATCATGGCCTCAGTATACTTCAGAAAGTACCATATTGGTTTCATATGTACCAAAGAAGTATCGTCTTGTAATTTTACAGAGCACCAAACATTTCACTAATAAAATTGACACTACCAACGATCAACGAAAACCAGAAATTATTAGTTACTATAATGCAACTAAAGGTGGGGTAGATGTTTTGGATAAGATTGTAATAACATATTCAACACAACGCCAAACCAGAAGATGGCCATTTGCAGTTTTTTTGTAATACTCTTCTAGGCACTTCTGCATAATGCATTTGTTTTGTATAAAATTGTAGACTTGGCTTGGAGCAATAATAATTCACGAAACAGACAACGTTTTCTAGATGCATTGGGGGGATTGATTGAATCCCATTTTCAAAATAGAAAATATTTACCAAGCTCAAGTTTTTCACAGTCTATTGTTTGCAATATTCAAGAGAGTAATAAACCATCCACCTCAAACAGAACAGAAATATCGAAGAAGAAAAAACTTTGTTCAAAATGTCCCAATGAGAAATTAAAAACGACATTGACCTGCAGCAAATATAGGAAATATATTTGCAAGTATTACATAAAGTATATATGTGCTGATTGTGTTACTAATATTTAAAAAATAATAAAGGAGTAATTAATTGGACGGCCACATTTTACATTTGAACTGAACTGTTCTAATGATATAAAATGTATATAAAATTGAAATGTTTGAATTAAAAATATATTTATACACCATTACTAGGGCTTCCAACCGTTAAACCGACCAAAAATGAAAACCGGGAAAAACGGTTGCATTCAAGTGCGTATTTATTAAGTAAAAATGAATTTAAGCTTTTAAAAGAAGATGACCAATAATATAGTGCAACGTTTGATGAGTGGACCTCTATTAGAAACATGAAATATCTTAACGTTAACGTGCATTCAAAACCATCGTTTTAGAACTTGGGATTGTGTCGAGTAACAAAAACTATTCCAGCCGAAAGGTGTGTTGAAATTGTTGATGATAAACTGCAACAATATGGTCAAACTCTTAATTCTGATGTTATTGCAATAACAATGAAGCTTCCGTAATGAAAACGGTAGGAGATTTAGCGAAAAACACTACACTATTTCAACGAAGTGCATACAAATGAATGTTATAATAGGTGTGTTTTTTTATTCAGGCCTGTTCGAGTTCGCGATATAATTTATTGAATTTAGTCAAATTAATAACAAATATTTCCATTTTTTTTAACTGGATAAGGTAGATCTAAATGTTTTCTTTATTTAACAACAAAAATTCACTCGATATGTATGTTAGTTTTTACGTTACGCGGTTGTTCTGTATAATCTCTCCAATTGTAGAGTTTATAAAGAACTAGGGTAACACAAGAAATCTAACAAAAATGTTCTATGGATTTTTCCTATTAAATATAGAATAAGTTTTGATCTACCTTATCCAGTTAAAAAATTTTAGAATATTCGGTTTTAAACTGACTAAATTCGATAAATTGCTATCGCGAACTCGAACAGGCCTGAATAAAAAAACACACCTAATAGTACATTCCAAACTTTTTCCAGTCCGATTTTCTTTTTACTAAAGCATTGAACATCAAATTGGATATTACAAACTTAAAGAATATATTTCAATCTACAAAGATTTATTCGTAGGTAACATTAGAATAACCATAGAGGCAAAAATGTTACAAACATTTAAGTGGTTAAAAATTTAAATCGTCTTTCGACGAATTATTTATGAATACCACTTTAAATTAAATTACGATAACTTTTGTTACTAACGATAATGCTTCCGCCAAAGGAGGGCTTAAAATAGAAGGGTAGATATTACAAATATGCACATATCTTCATTCACTGTATGCTAACAAAACTTAAAATTAAATTAACGAAGGAAGAGTTGATTTTTAAAGAAATAGTGAATTATTTTTAAATTTTCTCCTATTAGCTATAGATACACTTATTCCAGACCCATCTAAAAAACTCGATTTGTCAACTCTGCAAAATAGGCCTCTTTCGGTGTGAACCTCTTTCCGCTGAGCCATTTATCCATGTTTGGAATTACGAACAAGAGGCCAAATCTGATGGATATAAAACCAGGGTCATAGCGAAGTTTAACCAATTTTGCTGTGGCTGCTGCCAGGGTTGGTATGTTTTAAACTCTTTGTTTTAAACACTGTTTTAAACAGTGTTTAAAACACCTTGTTTTTTTTCTTTTAAACAGTTGTTTTAAACAAAAATTGAAATGTGGGTTTTGCTGGTGGAAAATCTTTAAGCTTGCCGATAGACTTTCGCTGGAATTCTTATTGTGATTCGTTAGAGTCGTATCTGGTAAACTGGCCTGCTAAACATGAAAAGATTGGCAGAGGATATAGTTGCTTTATTGAAACCAATTACAGTGACCCTTGACAAAATACAAAGTAATAACTGCAAATTAGCAGACGCAATAGAGGTCTGGAAAGGATTGGAGCCACATTTGACTGGAAATGAACTGTTAAAACATTATATCAAAAGAGATACAATAAAACACTAACAAATGCACATTTTGAGGCATATCTTTTAAGTCCTAAGCCAAGAAAATCAGTTATTACTGCAGACGAAAGAGAAAAGGCAATGGATTTTATTGAATTAAATTTTTCAATAAATTTCATAAATACCACATTTATGAAATTTGTCGCAAAATTAAACCCATTCAGGGATTCACATTTTAAAAATTGAGTGCAGCTCACAGATTTTGAATGGTGGGTGTCAATGCAGTCGCTTTATCCGAATATTATTTCGAATAATAATTTGGCTTTGATTGGTCAGCTGCATACTGCTATATCGTCAGTCATCAGCTGGTATAGAAAGGATTTTTTCTAAATTTGGATTAACTCACACTGCTTTAAGAAATAAACTCGGAACTAATAAGGCAGATAAATTGGTTTTCGTTTCGCAGCAATTAATTAAAATTTAAAATAGATGTATAGGTTACTGCAGACATTATAATTTTTTAATTTTGTTGTATAATCATAATGGAGATATTTTATTGGTGTTTTTTATACCATATGTATATGTATAAGTTTCTAACTTATACCTTCAATAAAAAAAAATTAAATACGAAACAGTTTTTCATTCATCTGAATTTATATGTAGGTAACTTTATCTTTATTTCTTCCTAACCAAAAATATTGTTTAAAACAAAAAAAACAGTTTAAAACAGAAAAAAACATGTTTTTTGTTTTTTTTATTTAAAACATGTTTTTTACCAACCCTGGCTGCTGCGGACAAGTGAGCTGACACATTATCGTTTTAGCACAACACTTTTTCATGTCCGAACGTTTATATAGGATGTTCCGCACAGGTTATTTCGGATGTTTGCCATTTGAACAATCTCTCTAAACATCACTCGGCGATCGGCCAACTTCTTCTAAACGTATTGGCAGTATAAAGGATGCGAGCCAAACGTTTTAATTACATCAGCTTCTGATATCGCAAATAGTTTCAACCAGTACTTCTACACTATTTTTGCCGTCTTTCTGTTTTAGATAATTTAATTTATGATGAGCCGATAATTAATAGCTGTTTTTTCAGTCATTTACTTTTAATGAAATATTTCAAATTATTAGTTCTCTCAAAGATAAATCTTCAGTTGATAATTTTGGTTTGAGTAGTATAACTTTGAAAAAGATTGTGTTTAATATTGTTGATCCGTTTACTATTTTATTTAATCGTGGTATTAATAAAGATGTATTTCCAGAAGCCTTAAAAATTGCAACAGTTATTTTGCTGTTCAAAAATGGGGATCGCCTTTCCATATAAGCAATTATCATCCGATTTCACTTCTACCTATCTTATAATTTTTTTTGTTGAAAAAGCGGTTAAATCTAGGTTGGTTCAATTTTTGAATAGGATGAATTTTTTTAGCGATTCTCAATACCAATTTAAAACTGGCCTTAGTACTGAATCTGCGCTAATCGAATTGATGAATCCACTTCATGAAGGATTGAATAACAGTAAATTGGTGGCTGCTCTTTTTGTTGATATAAATAAAGCGTTTGATATGGTCGATCATTAGATTCTATTACGTAAATTATGGAATATTGACTTCAGAGATATAGTATATATAATTGGTTTCGGTCATTTATCACCAGTCGTTCACAAATAGTTCGCATTGATGATTGTCTGAGTAATTCTGTTGTCCTGGATGCTGGAGTCCTTCAGGGTTTCGTGCTGGGCCCAGTATTATTTTTAATCTACACATAATAATTCATCCCGTTGAAGTTATCCATCCAGACTTTCATCCAAGGAACATTTGAAATTACCTCCGACAACACATTCAAGCATAAAAACCTATACGAGGCATTTTTTCTACACTATTAAAGTGTATGAACTTTAAAATCTAATCCAGACTTTTTATTCGAGCGAAACAATCCATCCCAGAATTTTTATTTATTATAAGATTATTTTTCTCATACAGTTAAAAAAAGTAAAATAAAAACACAAAGAAAAACCTTCTGATCAGGATTATCCCTACGTCATAGAATTTTCGCTTCGTCAATAAACGTGTTGGCTTCCCTTAATTAAAAATGAATTAAAAAAAAATTTTAAATAATTCGTCTGATCAGGATTATGGTGGGCCTGGAAATTTGATAGTCGGTTAAGTAGGGGCTTCCACTTACTACCTCTTGGCAATAAATGTTTTTTTTTGACTTAGTTAAAAATGAATAACAAAACACATTTAAGAAAATTCTGCTGCTTAGGAATATAGTGGGCCTGGAAATTTGATATTTCGGTTAAGTGGCTTCCATTTACTACATCTAGGCCAATTTTGAACAAGGGTTGCTTGTTAGAATTTTTGCTACATCAATAAATGTGTTTCTTTCCCTTAGTTACAAATGAATAACTAGGCTCCTGCTTAGCCGACATATCAAATTTCCAGGCCCACCGTAATCCTGATCAGAATAATTTTTATAAATTTTTTTTTATTAATTTTTAACTAAGGGAAGGCAACACATTTATTGACGAAGCGAAAATTCTATGACGTAGGGATAATCCTGATCAGAAGGTTTTTTCTTTGTGTTTTTATTTTATTTTTTTTAACTATATGAGAAAAATAATCTTATAATAAATAAAAATCCTGGGATGGATTTTTTCGCTCGAGTAAAAGGTCTGGGTTGGATTTTAAAGTTCGCATACACTTTAATAGTGTAGAAAAAAAGTCTGGGACGGGTTTTTACGCTGGTGTTGTCGGAGATAATTTCAAATTTCCCTGGGATGAAAGCCTGGGATAACTTCAAGGGGGTATTAATTCAATATTTAGGCAGCATTTCAAGGGGAAGGTTTTTGCATTTGCAGACGATATGGCATTTGCTTACGACGGTTCTAACTATTCTTCGGTAGTATTTAGTATCAATTATGATTTAGGAATTTTAAGTTAATGGTTTGCAGTTCATAGATTATTACTTAACCCAAAAACTAAATCTATGTGTTTTAATTTAAATGAAAATCGTTCGATTTTGAATGTCCTAGAATAAATTCATGTACTCCTGGGTGCATACTGATTGAATCGGTGAATAATATCAAATATTTGGGTTAAATTTTGATTTTCGCCTCAATTGGAAATGCCGCATAGATGATTTAGAATAAAACCTTCATGCTTCGGTTAGGAAGATGTACCTCCTTCGAACACAATGTCCGCTGTCGGTTCTTAAATTATTCTATCATGCATTATTTGAATCAAAATTGCGTTTGTGCATTTCCTGTTGGGGTAGCACGTATTACGCGGCTTTGAGACCTTCGGTTACATCCCAAAAATATATCATTAGATCAATGTTCTTCAAAGCTCCATTCTTCCATTGAAACACCTTTATGTGTTGAAAGTGCTAAAAATTTATTATGAAATGAGTTGTAACCGTAATTTGGATTGTTATACAAGCATCTAAAACGTACCATCTGTTCATAAAACAATAAGTCACCTCAAGAATTTCGTAATATACTCAATCTAAAAGAAAAATTGTTTCGCTCTTAAAGGGATGGCTATTTGAAAATTGCACAATTGATTTTCTTTTTGACGTTGCTGTTTAATTTTTTAATTATGTTTTTAAGCAGTAACTTTTAATTAAATTTTTTTTTGTTTTTTTTTAATTTTTAATGAAATTCACGTTGCTTGTTAGTTTTGTTTATAATCATTCAACTAATACTTTCACCCCTAACATTTCTCAAATAAGTTAAAATTTTGAAATAATTGTCTGACCTGTCGGCATCATTGCCATTAGACAGTTTCTAAATTTTTTCTAGCTTCTTCAGGCTTCACAAATTACTTAAGATCTTTTTGAATTCTATTTTCTATCTCTTATAGAAGAAAATAGTAATATGTGATTGACCTGAAAGTTGCAGAAGATAAAACAACATAAATAAATAAATTTTAATTCATTACACATCCACTTCCTGTAATAATCAAATTGGCAGAATTCAAATTACCAGCGTCGTGCCTCAAAAGCTTCAAAAGAACTTTCCAGGCCGTCAGATGATGAAACCTCTGGGTTTATAATATTGCCTGCAATTTTTCGTTACGTAAAATGTGGCATCATAAACAACACGTAATCTATTTAGGCAGTATATTAAATATAGAAAAAGTGTAGTACATTTTTCTGTACTACACTTTTGTGTAGTACCTACACTATTGTGTAGTACACTATTGTGTCGTACACTTTTGTGTCGTACACTTTTGTGTAGTACACTTTTGTATAGGACACTTTTGTGTAGTACATTATTGTGCAGTACACTTTTGTGTAATACACTTGTGTGTACTACATTTTGAGCACTACACTTTTGTCAAATAAATTTTGGTGTGTCTTTAGTTAAATCTAATCGTAACAACAAAGTTGCATAGGAATTATGGCATCCAATTTTTGGCAAAAATATGATTCCGGAATTTTCGGATTTGAATGCTCTCGATTCCGGAATTCCGGTGTCAATTCCGGAATTGATTTTTTTTAAAATAATCTTTAATTAAAAATTAAACATCAAAATTTTACGAAAAACAACAAATTTCTTCTAATTATCCTGTTTTTATGTTTTTTTTTTTTCATTAAACCTAACGGACCTCGGTTGTTTCATTAAGCAATCTAACGTTTTAGTGGCGATATTTCCTGCTGCTAAATACGCTCTTTCAGGCTCGATGCTGGGTGATGGTAAATTTTCATTAACATTCTGATGAATAGGGCCTCCAGGGCACCTGAATCGCCCCAAAATTAAAGTTGTTACATATGCGGCTAGTTCGCTATTCACAATCCGTAAGCGTTTACCTACACGTTTTCAGTATTCATCATTAAGCCTGAGGGACGAGCAAATTTGTTATAGCAGAAACACTAATGTCGCTTTCGATTCGCCTTAAGTGGTGACCAGCGAAAAATTATAAACTTAAAAATTAAGAATTAACAAAACTTAAAAATGCGGTAGATAGCATTTCTGTATTCTCGCCTGGCGAAAAATTAACGTCACTTAAGAAATTTAACGAAGCTTCGTTAAATTAGATCTGTCACTTAAGGAAAATTAAGAAATAAATGTTAAATCCTAATACATTTTTGATGCGGTAGATTCGAAGATTTCCATTTCATGCGAATTTATTTGTATTTATAAATTTAAATTTTGCTTTTATAGGTTATTGACTGTGGTCTTAATTTATTTGTTAATTTGGCAACATTTTTCTGCGGATGTTTTTGTAAATGGAAAAAATGGAAAAATTTTGTGTTTCGTATTTGTGAATTTAACATTTTTTTATTTTGTCACACAATAAAATATTTTAAAAAATTCAAGTTTATTTCATTCGAGGGAAAAAAGTTTTATGGAAATCAAATGTCAAAAAATAATGTAATCGTTCCACTAAAATTCTTGAGTTTATAATTTTTCGCTAGTTGGAATGTCAAAAAAATTTAAGAAAAATTAATGTCGTTAAAATTTTTAAGTTTATAATTTTTCACTGGTTTAGCCTTTACCCTTCTCTGAAAAAGCAAAAATTTCACTGCGAATCGAAAAATACAATCGAGCGGCCCGTTTTTACGTATGTGTGCGTGTGTTTGACATATGTAAATATTTTTGAACTTAACGATACCAATTTGAAAAAATGAACGTTAACACCAATTTAATGTTGGTTTCGATTCGCTTTTTCCACCTCTTTCAAAAATCAATCCGTGAATCGAACATGAAAATCGAATTGCCCGGTTTTTTATGTGTGTGTATTTTTGACGTCTTGAAAATATTATTTATTTGAATTGAAACAACAAACTGACAGTTCTAGTGAAAATGACAGTATTAGTTAAACAGGGGTAAATCTGACAAAAAATCGAGATTTGTAATCGAGCAAAAATTTTACTCGACGGATTGATTTTATTAGGCGACTCGTACAACTTGACAGCAGAAGATCAGTCGATTGCGTCACAGATTAAAATATTTTGATGAATCGAAAACGACATTAAATAAACTAGCAAATTGAATATGTTTCACTTTATAACCTTTGCTTTACAAATTTAATTCAAAAGACTAGCAAGCATTAATTTTCTTAGCGGTAATCAAAGGTGTGTTTTTTTATTCAGGCCTGTTCGAGTTCCCGATAACAATTTATTGAATTTAGTTAAATTAATAACAAATATCTCCATTTTTTTTAACTGGATGAGGTGGATCTAAATGTTTTCTTTATTTAACAATAAAAATTCACTCGATATGTTTGTAATGTTTTTACGGAATACCGGAATTCCGAATTGTGGAGTTGGATGCCCTAATAGGAATATAATAATTATAATTAATATCTATAATAGTAATAATTATTCTCCTACACTTTAGCCTAAAATAAAAAATTAGTAATGCTCAGTACATGGTGTGCGGGAAGCCGAAAAAAGTTGGTCTAAAATGCCGATAAAAACTAGCATCATATATAAATACAGCGTGTTCTACAGTGTCATAATCCATTAAACAGAAAATCGTACCTGAACATTTAACAAAGAAATCGCGAAAAACGCGATTTTTTTTAATTTTAATTGAAAATATCATTTCGGCGGCGAATTTAAAAAGGAAGAAATTAATGATGATACAACTTTAATACTTTTTTCTTAATCTGTATTCTTTTATCTACAAAATGAACGCTATATCAATATTTTGCGATAACTAGTTTTTGTTTTACAACCAAAACTAGTTTTCTTGAAACAATACTAACTCAAGGTCACTGTGTACGTAAAGGTGACAAAAATTTGCCTAAAAATTTTTGAGTTGGTAACGTGGAGGAGAACTGCCTTCAAACGGTTTTTGGAGGAATCGATAGACAATCGTCAATCTTCGGAATTATATGCATGGTGCATTGTGAAAACCAAAACACGTATAGAAGTGCAAACAGCGAGTGAATTATTCTCAATTGATTTGAAAAAATTCGTTAAATGACGATTATGATTTATTGCTTCATATAGATCCGAACATTTGGAGCCAAAATATTCACTTGTTTTAAATCCTTTGACAAAGGAATGGATTGCCGCTGCGATAGTTTCAGGTGTCGTACCATAATATTCAAACGATTTTGAGAGATTTCAATGTGATTGAATGGCGCAGTGACATTTGATGGTTGATACATTGAAACAGGTGTTTCTCATCAGATTCAAATGTTAGTGGTAAATATTCTTCAGTTTGGTTTAATCTTTCCGGAACAGGAATTTCATCTGAATGCGGCAGCGGTATATGAGCATATGTCGTTGCAGTGTATGTCAAAGTACCAATTTTTTTTCTTGTTTGTACCGAGATCATGTACTTGTGGATCTATCAATATAATCGGGACACCAAATGACATTTTGGCTTCAGGTTTTGCCATTTATGCAGATGGAAAATGCTTGCCGTACAAACAATAGACGGCGTCCAATTTACACCATTAGTAACATTTTGTGAAAAGTATAGTCGATATAAATCAGCGGTTTCATCAATATTTTGCGGAGATTGGTCATAATTTTAAATTTTTTCTCACATGTAACTACAGCATTTGAGTTTAAAACATCTATTCATATTTCATAAGATTTCACAAACCGATTTTCACTTCATTATTTACCTAAATGAAAAGCTTTTTATTTTTAATTTTATATTGTAGTTCTTATTTCTTCCTTATTGTGACAATTTTTTAAGTTTTTTAGAAATATCGATTTCGAGGATAATTTCTTCTTCGGTTTCTTTTTTACTATTAGGTTTTGGATACATAATTTATGTTGAAGCTGTTTATCTACTGTTGCTGTATGTTGTTGTTTGGCACATCCTTTGTTTTTAAGTTATGGATAAAATTAAGTCGTAATTTTTATTGGGTTTGGTGTTGATTTTGTCGTTAACTACATTGTTGTTGTTTTTGTTTTTGTATATTTCCAGCTTTTCTAACCTATCTAATTTCGGTCCTTTTTGTTCTGGGTAAAATGGTTAAATTTTTGTTGAATTTAGTATACCTATTTGACAAATTTCTTTCAACGTTCCGTACCATGCATAAAATTCCGAAGATTGGCGATTGTCTATTGATTCCTCCAAAAACCTTTTGAAGGCAGTTCTCTTCCACGTTACTAACTCAAAAATTGTTAGGCAATTTTTTTTCACCTTTCCGTACACAGTGGCTTTGAGTTAGTATTGTTTCAAGCAAACTAGGCGGAGTATTTTGATTTTCGGCATTGCATGTTAGTGTATTTTTGGTTGTAAAATAAAAACTATTTATCGCAAAATATTAATATAGGGATGATTTTGTAGATAAAAGAATACAGATTAAGAAAAAAGTATTAAAGTTGTATCATCTTTAATTTCTTCCTTTTTAAATTCGCCGCCGAAATGAATTTTCAATTAAAATTTAAAAAAATCGCGTTTTTTCGCGATTTCTTTGTTAAATGATCAGGTACGATTTTCTGTTTAATGGATTATGACACTGTAGAGCATGCTGTATTTATATATGACGCTAGTTTTTTTCGGCATTTTAGACCAACTTTTTTCGGCTTCCCGCACACCGTGAGTACTACATAGGCCACACTTATTAAAAATTAAAATGAAATATGCTGACTTAAGGTTACTATAACAATCACGTATAGTAAACAAAACTGTAAAAAGTGTAGTACACAAAAGTGTAGCTCACAAAAGTATAATACTAAAGAAATGTGATACATTGCGAATTTATTATTTTACACAAGGAATTTTTTAAATGCCACATTTTATGTCTTTATCACGTGCATTTTAAATTTATAGAAATAGTTTTTTATTATCGAATGGGTTGCAATTAAATCAGACATTTTAGTTTGTTTGTTTTTTTTTTTTTTTTGAATCGTGCAATTTTTTATATATTATACACTCATATATTTAAACTGTCAATTTATGAATTATTTGCTAGAGAATGAAATATCTCAATCCAAACATGGGAATTTTCCTTGAAAATCACAACCACCATCATCAATATTGTATTTATGTACATATTGTATTTAGCTCCAATCCATATTACAAAATATAAAAAAAACTATGCGCGGCTACATACAATTTATAAAAATTATGATTGACATTCAATTCCGTAAAATATCAAATAAATCAAAAACAACAACAATTGCACGCGCATAAATATTTTTTTTTTAATATTTTTATTATAAATTTATTGAAATATTTAAATCATTTATAAAAATAAAAAAAAAATTAAATTTGTATCGAATTCATTTTTTTTTTGTTTGTTTTTTTTTTGTAGTCAGATCAAATCTAAAAAGGAAATGGAATAATTACAATAAATTTAACAATACGTACGTACACACCAAGTAACAAGAAGTAAAGTGGTTTTCTTTCGCTTTTATACCATTTTTAACAATTTTATTTATTTATATGTTTTTTTTGTGTAAGAATCGCGCGAATTTTTTTTTTTTTTTTTTTGTATGTTTGGTTTATCCATACGAATTAAATTTATGTATATATAATAATTTTCTCATAAATTTGTCAAGAATATATATAAAAAAAAATATATAAAGTACCAAGAAGATGATGATGATGACGATGTTGGTAGCAACAAATTGCATAGCGCAAGTTGATTAATTATCACCGGATACTCGTTGTGTGTATACGAGATTATATAATATATAAACGTACATATATAGGTATAGGCAGGGCCTTTCAGAGCTAGCAGGGGGCCTGGACCAAATTATTAAAATGGGACCCCATAAAAGTAAAATAAAACAATCTTAAGTTTATATCACATGAATTCATTTTAATATTTATTAGAATTTATTAGAAATTATTAGATTGAAGCTTTTCTCGCTTTATTATTAGAAAATTCTCTAATGATTTGCTCAAAATTAATTTTTCTGGCCATGTCGTGGTTAATGTTTAACATTGCCAATCCATTTAACCGTTGATCTGCCATTGTTGAGCGATGAAAATGTTTTATTCTTTTAAGAACACTGAAACTCCTCTAGGCTGAAGACACAGATGCAGGAATACTTAAAAATATTCCTAAGACAATGAGACGATTCGGAAATAAACCAGCTAAGTTTTACTGAGAATATTTTCTAATAAATTTGTTGGTGTCGGATCTGCATTGAAATTAGCTGCATACATTTTTTTAAGGAATTTTACCTCATCTAGTATCTCGTTTGATAACTCACTCGTATATTTTTATTGCAAACGGTTTACTGCAGCTTCAATTTTTTCATCAGTCAAATTTGGAAATGACCAAAGAAAACCGAAAAGATTGCAGATATTGTGTGCAGATTGAAATTGTCTTTGTAAGCCAGCTATTACGGAATTAACTATTACGTTAAACACATTTATCCTGTAGTATTTTTCAGCATCCGATTGTGTCCGTATCGTTCTATTAATGGCAAAATCACATGTAACTCTATATTCACGTGCTTTAGCTTTTGCTTTCGCAAATATTTCATTCCACATGCCGCTTAAATTGCGAAATCTCATTACTAGACTTTCAATATTATTTTGCTCAATATCAAGTGTAGCATTTCGAGCTCCAATTACCAAATTTGTCTGATGCAAATCTGTCAAAATTTCGAGCCATATCATAGAAAGCAAAACAAATTCAAATTTATTTAAATATTTCTCAATTGAGTGTAATTCAACGATTGCGTGTGGTGGTAAATTAAAGGAATGCATTTCATTTAAATCATCTCGAATAGATAATAGATTTTTGGCTATTGGTTTTACTGCATCTATTCTAGCAGACCATCTAGTTTTGGAAATCGAATGAAGAGACATACGGATATGTTTCTTTAAAACCTCCCATCTTCGCGGACTACTGCTAAAAAAATTATACATTTTGTTGTATAACTCCAAAAAATTGTACAGCTTCTTTACACGATTCAGCTGAATCGACTCCAACAAGATTTAATGTGTGGTTCACACAGCTGGAAAAAATACAATTAGGATTACGCTTCTAAGAATGGCTTGCACACCGTTTAGCTTGCCAGCCATATTTGCACCATTATCATATGCTCGGGCAATACATAAATTAAAATTTAATTCCATATCCGACAAAATTTCAAGAATTCTGGCAGCAATTTCTTCTCCGGTTTTTCCAGAGAATGAATCAATGAATCAATGTCAAATTTTAAATTGTCACACATCTTGTTCTTGTTATAAAGACAAAATACTATCGAAGATCAAGCGCAAATGAGAAATCTATAGGAACAAAAAATTCGGGGGCCCCTTCAAATCGGGGGCCCGTGCCGTATGGCCCGGCTGGCCCACCCTCTGATTGGCCCTGGGTATAGGTGACAGGTTTCTAGTTTTAAATCTTATCTTAATCGTTTTAGAATAAAGCTACTTCAATCTGCTACTATACGGTGGTGCATACAAAATAAAATAAATATTAAAGACATATCTAATTTCAGGCGGCCTTAAAAAAAAAAAAAAAACATAACAAAATTTACATGTAAACCAGTTATAACTTTTCAGACAAAAGATCTAAATAATAAAATTTATTCTATTAATTTAAAATCTTCTTCAACCACACAATAAAATTTATTGGTAACGATATACTATATATAAAAAGATAAACATACAAATTAATTAGGTACCAAAGACCATAAAAAAAAATTTAATTTTTTTAATCATAAAAACTTTTAATTTCTCATCACATTAATACAAAATAAATAATTTTGGCTTTTTATTTTTAAGACCTATATAATTATTTATATCGCAGCTACGATTTTTATTATAATTCCAGGAATAATAAATAAATTCATTACACTTTTGATTTCAGATATCAACATGAGATGAGTCAGATGTTTGTGCATCTGTCAAGTATGTTCACATTTGAATGTCGCATATCTAATCCGTCTTATACTTGTATACAAAAACAAATATGAGTACAAATTATTTTTCAACACTTTACTTGAGATAAACTTAAGATAGATAGCTATAGTTAGATGTATACTGGTATTATGACACAAACATGTCGCGATATCAATAATAAAAAATAAAAAAAGCTTTAAATACTTTTTAATCACATTTATATAGAATTTATTTTAGAATTAATAATAATTATTATTACTACCATTAAATCACTTTAACAGCATTAAAAATATGTACAAACCAAACTTAAGATAAAGCAAGATCGTATAGAATAAATATGCTGTAGGGCAAGTTTTTTTTTTTTTGCTGTGTGCTTAAGAATTCGCGCGCTGTTACAATACGTCTATATATAATTTGATGTCATTGCTCATGTTTTGTGTGTGCAGTTTGAAACGAGATAATCATGATTTCTTTTTAAATAACCAATTATTGTTAATTTTTTTTTTTAAGTCGTATATGTATGTAATTATTATTGTAGTTGAATGCGGAGTTATATGCGGATAAAAATTAATCAGAAATTGGTTATTTTGTCGCACCATTAAGTGAAACACTTGTTGTTTATGTTTATATAAATCCGTATTACATATAATTTGTGTTTAGTTTGATTTCAGGGGCGTACCCAGTCACTTGTCATTAATTTGTGGAAATTATTTTGAATTATGTGCATATACATTTTACTAGCCTAAACCAGTATCAAAAGAGCTTCCCAGCTCTAAGCAGGGTTCAAAAATCGATTCATGTGCAAGTGATAACTTTTATGTACTACACTTTTTGTGTTCTACACTTTTGGTGTACTACACTTTGTCTGCTACACTTTTGTGTACTACAATTTGCTGTACAACATTTTTGTTTGCTATTCTCTGTTACACTTTCAGCGCCGGTACGAGGTTGTAAGGTGTATTCCGCCAGTTTTATTTCGGCGCTCATTTGCAAAAAAAAATTTGAGATAAATAAATTTAGCGACCAATCTCCAATTAAATTTTTTAGATAGATACTCCTTCACAATTTATCTATGAGTTCACAACAGATTGTGCATAGCATGCGAAGGAAAATTATGCATAATATGTTCAACGGCTGGACGACTAGTAGACATGGTGGTCGGGAATTATTGTCTCGAGAATTCTCGAAACTTTATAAGAATATTTGAATTTCGTTCCTCGAAAAATTTTATTTCATTAATATCGGGAACCCTTGCTTCTCGAGAAATAATGTTTTTATCTCAGGAATTTAAAAACACTAATTTAATTTGAATTGCAATAATATAGTCCTCTTTAACCCGTTAAAGTAATTGACCAACATTTAAATAAATATAAATTAGATTAAATCGTGAACGGATATCATTCGATTAAGAAATAATTTGTCCGAGAAACTTAAGATTATTCAAATCAAAGTCGAAGTATAGAAAAAATGAAATTCACCATTATTTAACTTATCAATTAATTTTTTCACTAATAATATCGAGAGTACAGGACCGACTTTGATTCCAAATGTGACGGCAAAAACTCAAATATTAATGGACGTTAAACATACTAAGAACCGATTCTATATTAACGCGTTTTTATCCCAGCTCGGAAAGCCCGAATGAAGAAGAGAAACGAAATTCGTCGGGATATAAATCGCTCGGTTTTCGAGAAAGAAAATCGTAATCTTTAACCACTCCAGTGGCATAACTTTCAATCTCGAGCCCCCGCAAAATTTTGCTTGTGCTCCTAAAAATGCTTCTTCCAATCTATGTACAAGTACAGATTTTACTTTGAGACGAGAATTTGCGTGACGTCCTTTTGTAATTAAAAAGTTATTTTTTTCTATTTTTAACGCCTCGCATTATTTAATGCATATTATCTGCTTTCGAGAGTAGGATTTAAGAAATTGCACTAAACGAGCGCCAATTGTAATCTTTACAAGTTTATATTTCTTATGAATTTTGAAGGTGTTAAAATAATTAAAAAACATTCTAGTTCCAAAAACGGAATTTTGAAATGCCCCAACACCCTGCAGGCTATTACTCTCCAAAAGAAAACCTCAACTGATAAGCAGTGAAAGATAGTTTATCTATGGTTAAAAACCTTTACCATTGACCGGTAAACTTTGTGATTTTCCATTTACCGCAAGTTTTTACCGGGAACTTAAATTTAATTCAAATTTTGCTTAAACTCGCTACTGAATAGAGAAATATAAAATTTTATGACGTGAACCAATTAGTACTGAAAACGTGATTCATTTCCATGGCCTTCAATAAAATGAAACTTCTTGCAATTAACTCAACGCTATGATGATTTCTAAATACATCAATAAAGCATCACAAACTTTGCATGTAATTTGAAAAATATCAGAAATTTCGAATTTTCAAAGTATCTATTCTAGAAAGTTCTCAATTGTCGAATTATCCGTAAGTACTATGCTATTTAAAACGCAAATAACCTGGACTCGTGAATAATTTCAAATAAGCTAAGAAATCGAATAAATATCGAAATGTTGGCCTAATCTCGAAAAATCTTCTAACCTTAACTATTCAGATTTATATGGATATCTCTGCAACTTCCCATACATAACTCAAAGCTAGGCGCAGCAGATTGCCATACAAAATTGAAATATCTCGAATAATTTCAAAAATGTCGAAAACCTTAAGAGACATAGAATAAACTGAATCTCAATTGATCTCAAAAATTTCAATACTTGATATTAATAAATAATTTCGGATAGCCTTTTACAAAAATGTAGAAAACTCACGAAAAATTCGGAAAATTTGTAGAATTATCGAATTATTTGGTAAGTAACTTCTACGCCAAATGCTACTAAACAACGATGTGCAAAATTCAAATGAGATTGGAACTCTTAAATAGAATCGGATAATTTCGTAAATATCGAATAAGCTGACTGATTCGGTAAATTTAATTTGTATTTACCGTTTAACGGTCGGTAATCAAAAAGATTCGGTAAATGAGAAACTATATGTTGAAATAATGCTAATTCATTATAGAGACTGACTGATTTGGCTCAAGTGTACATTGATTCCGTTTCTAAAGACAAAGCGCCTGTAACGATGGATACAGGGAATTGTTTTCAGTCGCGATTAGGTATTTTTCTAGGAAGAAAATAAATCAATATAGCAAACTCTAAAATCGTTAACGTTTGATGTTCAAAGCTTTGATTACAAACGAGTTAATTCTAAATCTAGATATGTATCAGAACCTAAAGGCATTTTTATCTATATGGAGTCAGATTATGTGTAACTACTCAACCATTCACGTTCAGCAGCCGAGGATACATTTTTGGGCGCAGAAAATTCCTAATTGCGACAAGAAAGATTTGTTCTTCCTTTGAAAATTAGACCACCGCCTTTCAATACACTTTTACTAGAAATTTCCCGTTTCGAAAATTTGAAAAAACGGCTAATTTAAGATTAATCTGTGCTAGCATCTATCTAATCTTGGACTTGAACTAATATTCGAATCCTTTAAAAATCCAGTTGTTGTGGATTCTGCGGGTAGCTAGCTAGTTACACCACTGACCACTATTGTCGTCACTTTTTTTTGAAATTTTGGCAGTGTGCAATTAATTTAAAATAAATATTACGAGAATGTACATATGTATATTGCATTTCATGTTTATTCTCTTTAAAAATGCCACACAACGATGAACTGCTTGCTTTAACTACTTGCTTTAACTGTGGAATCTTAAAGGTTTAATTACTTTGACGTGGACACCCATCGAACAGATATTTATTGCAAAACAGACCAATTTCCCATGGAATCTATTTTGGCTTCACACTAATTAAACTAATTAGGAAATGTGCAGACCCCGGAAGAACAAACCTCAGTAGCTCAAATAGGGGTTATTTGAACTACACGTTCGGCTCTTATATTTTTAATGTCGATATTGATTTCTTTTGACTTTACACCAATTATTTGGTCTAATTATTTTGCGTGGTAATTAGCCAGTTACGAAGCGCGTTGACATATTATATCGTCTTAATACAAGATTATTTTACAATTTTTACATTAATCTAGCAAGATTTAACAATATGTATGTACTTGGTTTCAAAATTACTCGAGACTTTTGACATTATTTGAGATTTTTTATAGATAATTTTAAGAGGTTTTGGGGAACATTCAAGAATTTTCAGAATATCGAGATTATTCGAAATCATTCTAGAATTCTAAGAATTTTCAAAATTATTTAAATTTTTCCCGGCATTGATTTGGTTGATAAAGCCATTTGTGTGGCGTTGAGTTAAATTATTGGATTTGAGAATTTTTGGAGATTTTCAAAATTTTGCTAAAGCGTTTCAGAGTAATGACATTATTCGAGTTTTTAGCTTCACTTGAATAGCATTGATGTTTTGACGGGGATGGACTAACTTGACGAGCTGAGATTATTCGAGAATATATTTGAAATTTTTAATAATATATTATGATGATTAGCGTATTAATTGTTGCAAATGATTCAAATTTCATTCCTTTACTGTACTTTTGTGCATTTTACAATCTAAGTTTTTGGTACATTTGGTTTTCGTTTATTTTTTTTTATTTTTTATTTTACTGTCAATTAACAGAGCTAAAACTATCGCCCAAAAAGAACAAATACTAGCCAACTTCACACTGATTTTTGTGTTAATTAAAACAATTTAAATGTTAAAATGATGTTGGTGTAGATACAATTTTAATTGAAATGGCTTCACATAATCTCATTCTAAGCTTATGGGAAAATCATTTAGAAAATAAAAATATGAAGGGAAGCTAGATTCATTATTTTTAAGTAGAAAATCTATTGTGCCGTTTGAATTTTCCTATGGTGCGTATTTATAAAAACTAAGTTTAAAACACTTTACACTAGTTTCATACTGTTGTTGGTTTATTATTTTCCTTAACACTTAAAAATTCTGACACATTTTAGGTGCTAAATAATCGATCTATTGAAGCAAATGTCTCAGAATATATCAAAAATTTTCAAAGCGCACTTATAGAAAAAAATGTTGTACTAATCGCGATAAAATTTTACTATTTACTAAGTTCTGTTAAGGATTCAGTGGCTAACATGTCAAATATTATTTATGGAAACAATTTCGGCAAATAGTGTACGGATACCAAGATTTCTTATACTGATTGGCTGGTTAGGACTTGCGTATTCTATTTGCTGCCGTTTTGACTGGCTCGATTTTCACTTAGAAATTTTAAGGAACAGGGAAGAAAAAAAAAAAGAAATTTTCACTTAGAAATTTTTTTTATTCTTGCATAAATCGATAAATCTTGATTTATTTTTTTTTTTGATTTTTTTAATAAAAATCAGATAAAAGACAAACCCTGGTGTGGAGTAAATCAATTTTACAATTATGCAACCGTATAGGGAAAATCATTGGTCTAAAAGCAGCCTACTCTAGTGTACTGAAAGAAATCCCAAAGACACAGCCCGGAGAAGAGAATTTGTGACATACATCGCAATACTCTCGTTAAAATCTAATATATCGTCGCGTCGGGCAATTCTCAGCCAATCACATTCCCTCGCCAAATTTTAGGAAGCAATACGAAAAGATATTTGATACGTGAAAGGAAGCACCAAGTTAAGAGTTGTCTTTGACCGTTCAGCTAAATCAGCAACAAAAAGTTCACTCAATGAAACATTATTAGTGGGGCCAGCCAGATATTGGAAAGATATATCGTGCAATTTTCATGCACCCAAATTACCACGTGTGAGACAATTTTTTGGTCAGAAAATGAATAATAACCCCATTATATCAGCATCAATTTGTGACTTATGGTACCTACAGCATCAGCAACGTTTTTTATTATATAAGGCCCTTTTACTATTTCGCCGCTGATTATCAGCAAACTAAGTTTCCGCACAAGAGGCGCATTTAATATAAGAACATTGTTTTCCAGCTCTAAAGAGTTGAACCATATACTGTTGAATTCTATTTATAACTAGTAGATAAATTAATTCCAATCGTTCTAGCTTCACCTCAATTTATTACCACAATGCCTCTAGCACCCGAGGTAAAGCCAAATTTTTTCGCTTAGGCGTTCTGGACAACGATTATAATATCATAATAATCTGTGAGACCTGGCTTATTGCCAATATGTATTCTGGAGAATATTTCCCACCGGACTATGTCATTCACAGGAAGGAGAGATATGGTTTTGACACCGGAGTTAGAGGGGGCGGGGAATTGATTACTGTTAAAGTTTCTATCCTAATGAGTTGAGTGCCTGTCATCCTAGTCTCGACGTCATCGACTCATATGTGCGTCCTACTGATCAACTTGTAATTGTGGGTGACTTTAATCTGCCCGATAAAGCTTGGCTTGATGTTGATGATTTATTTACATCGCTTTCCGCTGATGAAAGGGAATTATACATTATCGACTACTTTGCTAGCATCTCAACTAAGCAGCTAAACCGTACTAGCAACAGTCAGGAGAAATACCTTAACCTGTTATTTGCCAATGACGTCATGCAATCCGAGGCTTCATAATGTCTGGATTTCACCGGCTCCCAGAGCATCTACCACACACCAATTATGATAAATATTTTTCATATATGTAAATTGTAAAACTGATTTTTTTTCTAACAAGTTTTATTTTAATTTCAGAAATTCTGATTGGGGCTTTTTACAACGTAGCGGTAATTTAAATGACATCGTTTTAATGTTTAACGACATTCTCAGATGTGGTATTGAAAGACATGTTCCGTTGATCAAAAAACTACCCGGCTTTCGGGAGCCATGGTACAACAATAAGTTGTTAAATCTGGAGAATCGCCGAAATAAATTCCATTCATTATACAGACGGTACGGGGTTCAATTTTATCCCGATTTTGATAAAGCCCGTAAAGAGTTTAAAATCGAGGAAGAATTAACATCAAGTCCAAAGGAATTCTGGAGTTTTATGAATAGTAAAAGCAAAATGGTTTGGCAAATTATTTAGCAATTTAAACTACAGACAGTAAATGGGCGTTGTTTATACTGATTTTGCGAAAGCTTTCGATAACATCGACCACCGCTGATCACCAAATTAAAGAGCTTAAATTGTCAACGCATCCCAATTGAATGGCTGCGTTCTTACCTTTCCGCCCGCTGGCAATCCGTTAGGATTTTGGATTCTAGTTCCCAGCTATTTCGCGCGACATCTGACCTACCTCAAGGAAGTCATATCGGCCGAGAGTACAATAAAGCAATTATATTGCAAGATATCGATGATGTTCATTGATAAATGATGCAGATTTCATGAATGGAAATTAACATTTATCAAAATCGATCGGCGGCAAGTGGTCGAAAGTGCTTATTTGGCCAAGAACCGTAAGCTCGGTCTTTATTAAATTGTAAGCTTATTTTTTGTATGTCGAAATTAAAAATCTCTCGGATTCAGGCTATGAAGTTTTGAGAAGGGCATGCTGATAAAAGCTTATTATAATGGTTCTGTGGCAAATTTTGTATCGCCTGGTTTAAAGAAACTAAAACGATTTTGGATTGAGGCTACATAAGCTTTTGATATGAGCATACTAACAGCTTATTCCTTGCAAAAATTGTTTTTCTAATTCTGGGGATCAGACTATCATATCCTATAGTATTTTGACTTGCTTTAAAAATTTTGCTATAGATTTCCATTACATCATCTTCTATTTTTTTCGCACAGTACCAATTTCATATTTATAACAAAAACATAGCGATTTTTATGACAGTTGTGAGATTGTAAGTCATAACTACATAAGCCACTTTCCCATCCTGATCAGCCTCTACTTGCGTCGTAATGGCATGAAACTTTAGTCCAAGGGCTTTGCCGGATAACGAAATTTCGCCCACGTGGAGGTGTCCTGTTGAGAGTTAGTTGTACCATAAACAAACCGCAAGTCTATTTAAAATTAGGGAGTTTTAGGCTGTGGAGGTTGAAAGTCCATGGTTGGGAGCTCGTTATAAACAGACCTTGGCTTACCTGTGGTTTAGAAATCCTGAGTTGAAGGGGTTTGACTTCCACGTTTGGAAGTTTGTTGTATTATAAACAGCCTCAGGCCTATCTAAGCTTAAGAGGTTCCTGATTATAAGGTTTCAAGATGTGGGAGTTCTGGGTTGTGGGGTTTAAGATCTTAGGCCTATCTCAGGCGAAGGAATTCAGACTTAAAGCGATAGGCTGATCCCCAGATCGGAAATTTCTTTTTTTGGTAAGGTTGTGTAATTTATGGAAATCGTTTCACGGTAATTGCCCGAAATTTTATCTTTTGCTGAGAGCCGTAAGCATGAGTGACATTTTAATTTAAGTTTTCGTCTGATGTGACGACACCAAAAATTTCTCGAATTTAAGCCATATTTCAAACAAAAATTTAAGCGCGGTAAGCTCGATTCTTATTTAATTTCAAGTTTTTCTCTGCCAAGAAACTAGACACCTTTCGGATTGAGGCTGTAAGATTTTGATATGAATGTACTTGCAGCTTATCCCTAACAAACATTTATTAAACCCGCTCTTTGGCAAGTAACCGAAATTTCATAATAGTTTGAGAACCGTAAGCTCGATCCTTATTAGATTTCAAGCATTTGTCATCAAAATGGTTTCCTTATCAAATTGGTTCTGTGATAAATTATCGAAATTTCATCATGGCTGAGAACCGTAAGCTTGATTCTTATTTTAATTCAATTGTTCGTCAGTTATAATGAAACTGAAAGTCTTTCGGATTGAAGCTATAAGGTTTTGATATGAGCAAACTAACGGCAACTAAGTTGCCAAAATGTTGACATTGGTCGAGAACCATAACCTCGATTCTTATTTTAAATCAATTTTTGGTCCGGTTTCGTCAAGATCATGATGAAATTTCTCCAAATTGCAATGGACTGTTAGTATGTCCATCTCAAAAGCGTGTTGCCCTAATCCCCTTTTAAAACAAATTTAGCTTCACACACGACTTTATGCGGCATATTTTTATTAGTGTTGCTTAATTAATTTTTTTTTTTGATTTTCTGAGATAACTTCACATACATTATTTAGTGAATAATTGAACCAGTCACCATGGCCTGATCCCTATGGTGAGAGTATTGAATTTTTCCGGAATCATACGTTTTACAGTCCATATAAATTATTTCAGCAGAATTCAACCAAAATCTGAAAACTCGCACCAAAACTGAGATATACGGTTCCATGTCAATCACCCTAATTATAGTACAGCATATTTGCGAGTTGGAGAATATAAAAAGAAAAAAATTAACACGAAAAGCCCATGGGTCCGAGGCGTTCGATGTTGAAAAGCCGTATGTCGGAAGGTCGAATGTCGAAAGGCCGAATGTCGAAAGGTCGAATGTGTCGGAAGGCGGAATGTCGAAAGGTCGAACGGACGAATGTGTCGAAAGGTCGAAAGTCGAAAAGCCGAATGGGTCGAAAGGCCGACTGTCGAAAAGCCGAATTCGTCAAAAGGCCGACACACATTTGTGATATATACTAACCCAACGAATTAAGCTAATCACAAAGTAACTTGAAACATTTGTAGTAGAACTATCAGTAGAAGCGATATTAAGTGCAATTCGATTCCTCTGATCTGTGTTTGCAAGGTTGGCGAAGCAATTTCCATTATCGTAAATATTAAGAACTTAACGGAAAAAGTAAAATTCGATAGACATTTTATAAATTTTAATTTTAATTTGGTCCGCACTTTGATAATAGTGTTTCTTGATTTTAGTTTTCTGGGTTTTTGTTTTTCTGAATTATTTGTGTGTAGATTTTTTTTTCTAGATTTTGTTTCGGGATTTTTAGTTTCTGTATTATTTTTATCTAGATAAGGTAGCCAACTCAATGAAAAATTAAAGTCAATCAAAGTCCTTTCAACATTCGGCCTTTCGACACAATCGGCTCTTCGACATTCGGCTTGTTGATATTCGGCCTTTCGGCCTTTCGATATTCGGTCTTTCGACACATTCGGCATTTCGACACATTCGGCCTTTTGACATTCGGCCTTTCAGCCATATTCCTTCTCAGGCACTTGGATTTTCAAATACTAAATCCCTAATTGTAAAAACGCATCAGAATTTGTTTTAAAAATCAATGAGCAATGTCAAAACGTATTAAGCGCAAAATAAATAAAATTCAACGATCAAAGACAACGCGCGATCTCTTAACGTTTTGTAACAGTATACACATAGCCATACACACAAACACACACACACACATATATTTATATATCGAAACAAGAAGACAACATAATATTTACCTGTGTTCAGTTTAAATTAAATGTTACTAACAATGGTACACACAATAGGAGGCCCATACTGGTTAGTATACATAAGAAAAAAAAAAAACAAAAAGACCTTAAAGACAAAAAGATGTTCCGAATCATATTAAAAAACAAATACACATAAATATATAAATTCAATTTATAAAAAAAAAAAAAATTCTTCTTATGTCTCATGTCTTTAGGTTCAGCGCGTATTTCTTTACCAAAATTAAAAAAAAAATCTGATTCTTTTCTCTAAGCATACAACATATTTTTTGTTTTTGTTGTTTTTTTTTTCGTTTGGTTTGTTTTTGGTCAAACGGGCGCCACATTATTTATGTTGGATGTATGTAGGACAGATTTTTTTTTTTTTCTTCAGTTTTTA
Source organism: Tipula helvola (assembly GCA_963556165.1). NCBI lineage: Eukaryota > Metazoa > Arthropoda > Insecta > Diptera > Tipulidae > Tipula > Tipula helvola. The sequence continues at coordinate 310,064,318 of OY744481.1, forward strand.
TGTTATTTATTTCAATAAAATAATTTTTAATTATAGAATTCATATTTTGGATGAATTCTTTTTTTTACTGGACCAATATAATTATTTGGTGGGAAACTTGATCATGTTTCCGAGATAAACTATGACAATTTTTTTTTTTTTTTTAAAGACAAAGTGTCATATTTAATGTTTGATCGGTTTGTTGTACTATATATCAGGTGATTGATGATCAAATTTAATTTTGACTATTTATCAAAATATTTATTATAAGGATGCGCGCACATATTATACTATGCTTGCATCAGTTGTCATTTGAAACATAAAACATAATTTATTTTATATTAAATTTTATATTTTGAATATGTTTAATAAAGAAAAGGAATTTTTGTTTTATATAAATTCCTGAATAGTACGGAATTTCATAATTTATGTATAATATACGGGTTGTAAACAATTTTTTTGTTGAAACAAAAATCTAGGGGTTGGTGCGTATACTAACGTTTACAACATTATTACCTCGCTTTTTGTTTTGTACACTAAATATGGTTTCACTTTTCAAAATGTTAATTTAACCCATTACCGCAAACGATGGCTATGGCCGTCCAATTTTTTTTTGGTGATATGCAAGCGAATTATGGCTATAGAAATTTTTTATGATTGTATAACGTACTAACATAAAACATATTTTCTTGTAAAGTTTGTGTGTGAAAGACCATACCTTGTTTGTTGTAAAAGAACAGAAAATTTATTTATTTATTTATATATAACAACAAAAAACTATATCGACAAGATAATATCACTTAATAATAATGATGAAGAGAAAACCAAATAAAATAAAATAAATAAATACTATAAACAATATACTTTAAGAACAACAACAATATAATAATAAACTATACAAAACAAATATACAATTATGCAGTTCGTTTAAGAAGAACAAAATGATTCATTCGCGTTTTTTTTTTGTTTTTTGCGTTACGTTATGTCTTCTGCCTTGTGCGTTTTCTTCGTGGTCTTCTTTGTTGTGTGTTTTTGTAGCTTTTTTAGCGCCATCAATTTGCAACACAACAAAACGATATTATCATATTATTTTAATTAATCATACATACATAGACTCTCTTTGTATATGATGTATTTATCGTCGTATATTGTTTGTTGATACAACATAAAAATTAACTCCAATTACAACATAACTTTTTTTTTTTTTTTTGTAGTTTTATTTCTATTGCGATCATTATCTTAATGATCACCTTAAAATTTACTGTATTAGGTAGATAGTTGTGTGTTTGTTTTGTTTAAATGGTTTGCCGCGCGCCGCACCAAACAGGTGGTGTCTACTTTTATATTGTACTCGTAAAAATTTATTTTAATTAAAACAAAAATTTTATATAATTGCGCGATTGTCATATATACTCAATCTCAAATTACTACATACAATCATTTCCCAGAAATATAAATTTACATTCCGTCATTTTATTTCTTATAAACTCGTATATGTTTGTATGTAGTTGGATTGAATTACTGTAATGCTCTAAATGCGTGCGAGATAATCAATCAATCAATCATAAAAAAAAACATTTAAATTTGGGTTTTCGAAACTGTCAATTTTAATAAAGTTTTTTTTTTGTCAAAGACAGTGGCGAAACAGATAAAATACACAGAGGTTATTTGCGAAATCAGTTTGCAAATTTATTTTTCTTTTATTTATTTCTTCATTTCAACTACAAACTTAATAATAACACAAACAAACTTTGAACTAATTAACATATTATGGTTGAACGAAATAAAGCTCTGTTAAGAATAAAAATCTGTGATGGAGCAAATAAACAATTTAGGTATGCTATTTCAAACAATATTTGGCTACTATACAGTGAGTTAAGTAACATACATTTTCCCAAAACTATACAATGTTAGTTTAGAAGAATCTTTCAACATTTTCTAAGTTGAGCAGCCAAGTTCGAATATCCCTCTCAAATTTATGTTTACGTTCAATCGTCAGAATTTTGATCAGATGTGAAAAAAATACGGTGCCATGCAAAGATAAAATCTTCTCGATTTTCATCTTTGATTGTGAAAACTGTCACTAAGGATAAAAAATATTTTCAATAGAATTTATGTACTGCACCGACTACGTTTTTCCTAGTGTTATTGAGATGAGACTTCCAATTTAGTTGAACATCCACTGTTAAACCCATATATCTAAACTCAATAACTAACTCAAGTGTAAAACACTGAGATGAGTAAATATTAGTAACACAGGAGTGAGCATGGTATTTCATAGGGTAACCCGAAAATTAGTGTTAATCAAATCAAAACGCATAACTTTAGATTTAACGCTAAAATCCGATGTTGATAAAACCGGGCTGGGTACGAAATCTCTCATTACAGAATCTCTTTTACAAAATCTCTACTACAAAAGTTCAAAATTACAAAATCTCCTAATTACAAAATCTCCTAATTACAAAATTTCTATTTCAAAATCTCCTAATTACAAAATCTCGCATAAAATGTTCCCCGTAAATATATGAAATCGCGCGATTATATATATATATATATATATATATATTTATATATATTATATATATATATATATTATATATATATATATTATACATATATGAAAAGTTATCCCAAATATAGAAGGCGTCTTCCTTCTAATTCACCAGAACGTTTGACCCGAACGCGATGAAATATTCCTGTTGATAACCGTTTTATAATCCCATATTCCCATACAATGCCTATTTAACCTTGAAATATAACGCACGAATAATGTCGAGTCGAACTATGCTCTACTGTTAAAGCAATTAAATATATCCATAAATATATAACTAAAGGACATGATTGTGCAAGAGTTCGGGTTCAAATGAACTCCTTAAATAACCACTCAAATGAGGTTCAATATAATGAAATATCGCAATATCTAAACTGTCGCTATATAAGCTCACAAGAAGCAGCTTGGAATCTACAAGAATTACTCATTCGAATTAGAGTTTATCTGAAGCTCGCGAGCATATGCAAATATGCTACCTAAACCTTTGAGATCCTGATTTTTGACTATCCTGACAGTGTTTTGCCGTTTGGTGGAAAGGTAGTTGTGTTAGGAGGTGATTTTCGGCAAGATTTTCCAGTAGTAGGAATTGGCAATCAAAGTTCAATGGTGAACGCTACAATTAAAAAATCACGGTTATGGCGGCATTTCCGTCCATTTTATTTAAAAAGAAATATCGAAGCTATTACTGATCCTGAATTTACTGAATGGTTATTAAATATCGGCAATGGTAACCACGTATCTGCCGAATTAAATAAAAACTCGATATTCGTGTGAAGTGCCAAATAAATACGTCTCAAAGGATTAAATTGCTGATGTTTTTTTGGAAATCGTTCACAACCAATGATATTTCTTCAATATCGCAGAATTCTATATTATGCCCGAGAGCTCAATGAAGAGGTGCTTGAAAAATTGATTTCCGAAAAGCATACTTCTCATCCATTGGCACAGTAAAATATGATGATGGGACATGTGACTTTGACTTGCAAATAAATTTCCCAGTTGAATATCTAAATTCTTTCAACCCTTCTGATTCCCCCCCCCCTCCTCCCCCCCCCCCCCCGGCACACACATTTTAGATTTAGAGAAATGTTGCATAGTTATGCTCCTAAGACATCTATCTATAAAAAATAGGCCAACTAACGGTTTTAGAATGGTTGTGAAGGATTTTAGTCGAAATTGCACAGAGAAAAATTCAAATCTGTCATTATGCAAAAAATAATAGAGGGGAATACTAAATTTTAAAAGAAAGCGCCTCTAAGTTAGAATACTACTGGGGTTTGGCCGGGATGTACAGTCAGAAACATTCAGATGTATACGGCAAATTAAAATCAACGAAACACTTTTCTTTTTTTTTTCTTACTTTTTTATTTTATAAATACATAAATATGAAGTAAATATATGTGATAAGTGATAACATTATTGATAAAAAATAAAGTTTAAATATGATATCTTCTGTTTGGTTTTTAACTTTATCTTTAAATTTCCCTCTAAATATGAGCCGTATACATCTGAATGTTTCTGACTGTATGTTGTCCGGAAACTATCGGTATGTAGTGTTTTGCGGCATAGTCTACATGACGTAATTAATTAATTGGCTACTCGTGTAGACAGTGTCAGTAGACAATTAAAAAAATGATGTCGATAAAGTAGACATATCGACAATGTAGACAATGCGTCGACAATTTCATAAAACGAGTAAAAAGTTTTGATTTATTACTTATGTGATTTGCAATACAATAAATGTATAATAAATTAGCCTATAAGGAGCTTTATCAATAGAAATAGGCGAGAGAGTACAACATTTCGTTATTTACCGATAAGTATTCAACCTATATATATAATTTAACATTAATTCTACGAGAGTATGACCGAAATTACATAACAAACCCGCTTAATATAATACGAGAAAACTGCAACTGCCCAATAGTTGTACCATAAGAAATTTTACTCTAAAAATCTTTAGAATTGCAGAAAATTAAAAAAATAATTTCGATAACTGCAATTTGTTGTTTGTTCGAATTCCCTTTAAAACTATTTCCGTTAAAATAATAACACGAAAGAAATGTAATCAACTTCAAAAGGTGGTTTTATGTACATAGGAAAATAATCGAGCATTTATTTGAAATAAGCTGCAACAACGGTGACGTCAAGAGAAGGATAGTTGGTATTCCATCAAGCCAAACAAATTTAAATCAAATTGTTTCATACCGGGAACGATTAGTAAAAGTTACACATGCATCATTGTAAAAGATTAAAAAATTCAAAATTATAGACTTTCTTTTAAATTTCAAATTGCGATATCATTCGCCAAGGGACCAAATATCCAAATATGAAACTCGATTCCTAATAATTTAATTTTAATAATTGGCATTTTAAAAGTTTAATTTTTAATATTTTTTGAATTTTTAGTACTCGAGAGAAATTCCGAATTTGAAGTTCGTTTACATTTCAAATTACATAAACAATCGGGAAATTGAAATAACACGAATAAATCTCAATAATCTAATTTATGGCCCTATTTGGGTTAGGTTCTATGCCAAATTCAATTATTTACTTATGGTTTGAATAGTAAATATTTTGTAGCTTAAATTTTAGTTTTTACTTAGATTTTATTAAAATTCTAATTCTCACCCTTCTGAAAAAAATTTCCAACACTATATGCAATAGTCTTTTACCTAAGCTATGTCATCCAGGTATGGTGATTCTGAAAATTATGAATTTATCTTCCAAAAGTTGCATCAAAATAAAATTCAACGCAATTCTCTATTTAAACTTAGATTATGCCACTAATATAGGTGTTGTCATTATTTTCAAATTTTCTGCAAGTTAATCCTTTAATGTGTTAGGTTTATTGTGAATTTCGCCATGTTAATCCTGCCAAAATAAATTTGAGTCGAGTCGACATTTCAAATAACACAAATAAATATAAATCCAGTTCCTTATATTATTCAAATTTAATGCAACTTATTGTTTAAATTTGGCATTAGTACATATGTAGATTAAACTTATTTAAATTAAAATTAAATTTATTTGAAATAAATTTAAGGATTTAACAAGGAAGGAGCTCAAATTTAATTTTGAAAATTTAATTCAAATTCCGATCCATCCAATTCACTGTCAACAAGCAATCGCCGAAAATTCTTAAAACTTGGTAAGTTTGTTTAAAGTATGGGTCATAAAATACAACTCAGCTCGTTTAATTATTGTTTAACTTCATCAAATATTTTTGACATTTAATTAATAACAAAGTACACTACAATGCAGTTAACAATAAAAAATGTATTAAAATTGTTAATGGAATGCTTACGGTACATCATATAAAAATCACCTGCACATGGACAATTTCCGCTGTTTAATCTCCCATAATATAAAATATTTAATAAACAGAACAAAGACCGAAACTCCCGACCTTCACAAAAGCAAAACCAAAAAAAAAAAAAAAGAAATTCAAAAATAACAACAACAAATAAAAACTAATTATTTTAATTAATCAACAAACACACATCGATATTTTGTAGGGTGGTCGACCATATTCTAATGAATATTCAAAAAATAAAACTTGATTCTGAAGAAAATCATTTTTTTTTTGTTTTTATTGTTTTCTATAATCAAAAATTTAAATAACCGTTTTTTACTTTCGTTTTATTAGTCAAATAAATAGGGTGGTGATTAGTGATTACGGATTAATATTAAAGTACGACAATTCGACATTATGTTGTCCAGTACCAAATATAGTTTTTAACAACAAGTATTTTAGTTTCTCTGGATAATTACAAAAAAAAAAAAATAAAAATAAAAATTTAAATCTTTACGATCATAAATTAAATTATATAATCAACCAAAACAAAATTAATTTCTTTGTATAATCTATAAGATGTTTTTTTAACGGAGTATTTATAGATGAACAGGTTTTCGGTCGAAATTGGATAACGTTTATTAAATATTCTATGGGAATCGATATTTTTTTTGTTATATAGCTAATAAAGGTTAAATTTTGACTAAATATTGAGTTCAATATGATATACACAAATAACGATTACATGCAAAATCATAAAATCATCAACACACAAAAACCAAACAAAATGTTATATTGTAAATAAATAAATTAATAAAACAAAATATTTTCATATTAAATCATAAAATCAGCAGATGCTATCGTTTTAGCTGTATAGCGTAATAATACAATAATTTGTTTATTATTTTATTGGGCGCAACAAAATGCAATATTATGCTGTGTTTTTTTTTTATTTTTTCAACGGACACGATCAATATCATCTCCTACATATATACATACATCTCACAGGCGGATATAAATGGAGGTTATAAATTAATAAAAAAATTAGATACGGATTCACAATTTATAATATAATAACAAATAAAAGTAAAATAAAAAAAAATTTTTGTTTGTTTTGTTTGTATACATAAATTATTATTTAATAATTATTTTAATTATATAGTTATCAATTTGGCAAAATGGATGAAATTCCATCTGCTTCCGTTTTGTAAACAAATTGTACACAAAATTATATAGTATATAGACTAGATGAAGCTACCCAAATTGATTTTGTGTTCAGGTATAATAATACGTATTACGATCTTGACGAAAATGATGGAATGAGGGCGGCGTCGGCTCGAAATCGCTTTAAACAAATAAGCTTAGTTAGATAGAAGCGCCAATAAAATTATAATGTTGCACAAAATGTTGCTTAGTATTGCATATTGTCCCATATATGGTTTATTTATAAAGATTACTTGCCCTATGAACGTTAGTGTATTAAAGTGTTAAAAGTGTAAATATTTAACAAAATTGTACACTTTCTACACTTTTCACCAACATCGTTTTTCATGAATATATATAGAACAATTTGGATTGAATTAAATGTCAATTTAGCTTCACACCGTCAATAAATTGCTACTTAGCTAGAATCTCAGCTCTGTGTAGAATAATACATATCGCAAACATACTGTTAAAGTTAGCCGAAAGTTGCCAGCCGAAAGTGAAAAGTCGATAATGCAGATTGTATTATTCCAGCCGAAAGTTTCCAGCCGAAAGTAGAAACCGGCAATGCAGATTGAGGTATCCCAGCAGAAAGTAAAAAAAATCGGTATTGCAGATCGCAAATAAAAAATGAAGTCGATATCAATCGGTAGTGCTTAACCTAAAAACTACTAAGGAATGAGAGGATGCATGATTATCATTGAATACCTTTCTTAATATTCCTATATGGCAAAACCTGGCTGCAGTACCTCGTGAAAAATTGTGGAAAACTCGAGAAACTCAAAAAAAAATTTTAATTGGAATAAAAAGAGCCTCTAGAGTGTTATGTCTAGAGATGTATTTTATTGATGTGACTTGTCAATAGCTATCACAGGGAAAAAATTCAGTTCAAGTTTCCTGTCAGAAATCGCGGAAAATTCTAATGATTTTTGGGAAATCGAATTTTCCGCGATTTCTGACGGGAAACTTGAACTGATTTTTTTCCCTGCGATAGCTATTGACAAGTCACATCAATAAAATACATCTCCAGACATAACACTCTAGAGTCTGATTTTATATAAATTTTGTGAATTCTTCTGATTTTTCAATGTTTTCCGCGATTAGGATAAACAAAATTTTCAACGTAAGACTATTTACAAAATTGTTTATTACAAGCGTATCCTATTTACTTTCAGCTGATAACCACAAACATTTTTATTTTCGGCTGGAATGTTAATAAGGTACTCTGCATTATCGACTTTTTACTTTCGACTGGAAACTTTCGGCTAACTTTAACAGGGTATCGCAAACATGGTTTGTTTAAAAAGTACGCTTAACTAGTAACGTAATATTGTGTACAAATGTTAAATGTGGATGTAAAAAAATTAAAAATTATTTAGCACTAGTGTCCACTTTTAACACTTTTTACTGATTTCGTTTTTTTAATGCAGTCATTATTGGCAAATAAATGTAAGGCAATCGTTATCAAAACTGCATAATTGGTTGATTATTTAAAAAATTAAAATTTGAAAAATTAAAAAAAAAAATTGCTAACATTGCTTAATAAAACACGGTAGGCCTTCATACTATTGCTTTCGTCATTAATTTTGTACAGCCATAGTCGCCTATAGTAGATGAAGGAAGAACAAGAAAAAGCAAGTAAATTTGGAAAATTGAAAATTAATTAACTGTCAAGTTTTAATTTAAAGTCAAATTTGGTTCCAAATAAGGAAAATTCAACAAACTAACTTCAGATTAAAATTTGAAATAAGGGATAGAAAAGTTGATTCGACGTTAATTTGGAAATTTATTAATTTTATGCTAAGTAAAACTGTACACATACGTTTTAACTGTGAAGACTGAAAATTATGATAAGTCCATGTCGAATGATATAAATCATTGATTTTTATCTGATTTAAATCGACCTGTATTTTTTAAAAAAATCATCAATTTAAATCATGGTTAATTTTTATATGCAATTTAATCCTTTATTTATATTTTTGTGCTTTTATTGGATGTTATCTTTATAGAGATAAAGTCAAATTTGAAATTAAAGAGGACCATTTATGCGAAGATCTATGTAACTAAATTTCCGAAGGAATTATAAGCCACATCTTGAAGTCGAAGCAATCATGTAGTGGAAAACACACATTTGTACAAAACGAGTTTGAAACGAATTATTATGTGATTTAAAATAGTTCATAATAAATATGTATATGATAAAAGCCTTTTAAATTTTACTGCAAACTTTATATTTCTTTGATTCAAAAATTAAAAATAATCGGCAAATTAATTTAAAACAAAAAGTTGATTTAAATAAAAAAAAAATCAAATAGCTAATTTGTATTTTTTTTTTTTTTAAATCAATGAATTTTTCCCATCCTGGTCATGATGCAGTTAGAAACGAAAGCTTTTCTCATTTTAGATTAACTAGCCATTTAGTAAATTAGTTAATTTTGTAACAGACCAATTATTGATTAAAAAATTTGGTTGTTCGACAATTTATCAATATTGGCGAGACATGGACACTGTATTGTCGAGCGTGACTGTCCCAACCGAAATACGACTTTCATATACGACTTGTAAGGATTGTCCTAGTATCAAGTAGAATAAATTTATAAACGGTGACGATTAGGCGGCTCCTTAAAATTAATTAATAGCTCTAACGTTAAAACGGCATTTTCAACACGTAAGTTGAATTAATCATTCCGCTCCAAAATGTTATGATATTAATGAATCGATTTTTATTTGCCGCACATTCGGTTATAAGATAACTACGAAAACAGAGTATTATTACATAATGATATGGAATGAACAAACTTAAAGCTCTGTGCATAGTGTTGAACACAATAAGCTTAAATGTATGTATATGTTTATAATGACATGTGGTGAACGGAAATGCTTAAATTTATAATTTTTTGAGTTAATTAGGCCGGAACGCCAGTAAAATTGAGATGTTGCACAACATGTTGCACAGTGTTTCACAATGTTGCAAATATGATTTCCTCAAACAGCTTTTAAGTAAGCTAATTGCATAAAAGTGTTAAAAGTGCATGTAAATGTAAAAGTGTTACACTATTCAATTCTAATGAACACTTTCGACACTTTTCACGAATTTTGTCATTTTTCCAAGCAGTGTATTCATTATTCGTAAATAAATGTAAGACCACCTTAATCAAAACGAAATAGAAACTTAATATTAATATTAATTGAATTATAATTATCAAGTATAACAATTATCAAACAAAATTTGATTGTTGGACATTTTATCAATATTGGCGAGACATGAACATTGAACTGTTGAGTGTGATTGTCCCAACAGTAATACGACTTTCATACGACTTGACACGACTTGTAAGGATTGTCCTAGCATCGAGCAGAATAAATTTATAAACGGTAACGATTAGGCGGCGCTTTAAAATTAATTAAGCTCTATCGTTAGAACGGTCTTTTCACCAAGTACGTTTAATTAGTCATTCCGCCCCAAAAAAATTGTTATGATATTAATGAATGAAACTTTTGTTTGCCGCACTAATTCGGTTATAAAATAACTACGAAAACAGAATATTACATAAGGATATGGATTGAACAAACTTAATGCTCTGTGCATAGTGTTGAACACAATAGGTTTAAATGTATATGGTTATGATGACGTGTGGTGGACGAAAATGCTTAAATTTATTATTTTTTAGTTAAATAGGCCGGAACGCCAGTAAAATTGAAATGTTGCACCACATGTTGCACAGTGTTTCATAATGTTGCAAACATGATTTCCTCAAACAGCTTACTTAAAGATTATCGTAATTGCATAAAAGTGTAAAAAGTGCATGTAAATGTAAAAAGTGTAACACTATTCTAAAGTAGTGTACACTTTCTATACTTTTCACCAATTTCGTTAATTTGAAAGCAGTGTATTTATTATTCGTAAATAAATGTAAGACCACCTTAATCACAACGAAATAGAAACCATTAAGATTGATTCAAGTGCTTGTTTAGCTTGCACCGCATATGTTTAATTAATCATTTCGCCTCAAAACAAAAATGTGAATTTGGCGCTATATAATTTATCAGATTTTATTCTCTTCTCACCTAAATACAATTTTTAATGACCGTACATAGTTCCTTTTATATATAATTTTAAAGCTCTGGCTAAATGGCAAGAAACTCCAATACAAATTTAGATGTTGCATTATGTTGCAAATTTGGTACGCTCGAAACAGCTTAATTAACCAATAACGTAATTACATAAAAATGTTAAAAGTGTAACATTATTTAACACTAGAATACATTTTCGACACTTTTTACCAATTTCATTATTTTTGAACACAGTGAAATCATTATTCGCAAATAAATGTAAGATCACCATATGCAAAACTATAATATAAAACAATTAAGATTGAATCAAGTGTTTATTTAGGTTGACACCGCACACGTTTAATTAATCATTTCGCCCCAAAAAAAAAAAAAAAAATTTATTATCAATTTGGCGCTATATAATTTATCAAAAATCATGGTTCTTTTTCTCTTCTCACCTATAAATAAAACTTTTGTTTGGGTACATAAGGTTCCCGCCGCACATTCGAATATACAAATAATTCCAAAACTATTATTATTATTATCAATATATATATATAAAGATTTATATTTGATAGCGCCATACTTGTTCGAAAACTGAATATTATATTATATGGATATGGCTTGAACACACACGATGTGGTTAATAGTTTTTTTTTCATATACATTTTAAAGCTCTGCGCGCAAACATCAAAGTTTTAATACCGCCGATATATATTAACTATTGTTTATACATGTAGGTACGTATGTATTTATATAGTTTTCCAATTTATATATTATGTAGCTTGTATATATGTATATAGATCGATGATGTCGTTTTGTTGTTAGTTTTCTTTTCTCTTTCGGTTTGAAAAATGTTTTAAAGAAAATTATTTTTATTTGTTTGTGTATGTTTATACAGTGAATGCCCCATATACCGATACCTTTATATAGCTTATTGATTTATTGATTCAGAAGCTAAAGTATATAATAGTTTTTTTTTTGTTAATATGATTTTCATGTTTTTGATTTTATTTTTATTTTGAAGATGACAAACATATTGCATTTTTAATAATTTTAAGAGTGATGCGTGTTTACCTCGTACACTTTATATTTTACCTATGTATATACCTTTCATCATGGGAATAATAAAAACCAATTGATTTTCAATATCTTTAATTAATTTAAATATACAACGTACAGTTCTTTGATGTCTTTTAACTATATATTGTTTACAAAATAAAAATAAAAGCTTTTATGAAAATTGAGTTTGCTGTTAACAGCGCGCATATGGTGTAGGTACATTTAGCGCGTAGTGCAAGTAGCTCGTTTCAAACTACTATAAAAAAAAAACTTTCAAAACACATCTTAAAGAATGTTGATATAAAATGTGTATATTGTAGGTATGTATGTTCGGTATATGAAAAATAATCGTAAATAAATACAAAAATTGGATCACAACATGGAATTCAATATAAGATTTCTTCTCGTGTCTTTTTATTATGCGCGCTCTCTGTGTCTATATGTATGTATGTACATATGCTACATTTTCTTTCTAAGTTATTTATTTCGGTTGTCTTATTATTTATTTATGTACACACAAACATTTTATGATATAAATATTTCGAGCAAAAATATATTGAAACGAAAAACAAACAATAATAAAAATTAAGAATAAAAAACAAAAAGGTTAAAATTTGAACCGCGGGCGCCAGTTTTTGTGGTAACAAGATCAAGATCAAATCAACTTAAAAATTATACATTGGGGTATTCTTCTTCATGTTTTTGGGTTTCCAAACGTGTATATGTATATGTAAATAATACAAAAACCGTCGAGCCACGAAAAAAGTGAATAACATTTTTTTTTTGCATATTACAGTCGAAGTACTGTGCCAAATTATATAACATTTGAACTTATATTGTATATCTGACTAAATATTCTGTCAATTACAAGCATTTAATGTTATAATCTTTGAGATGCCATCAATCATTCACAAAAATTATTTTAATATTTTTCTTGTATACTACATATAGTTTTTGTGTGTATCTATAAGATGTAAAGAGGTTGTTCAGCCCGCGGGGGGAATTTCATATACAACATAATATGTTGTGTTTCGATGATTTTTTATGTTAATTTTAAATAAAATAGCTAGTGGCGCCATAAATTAAATTTGAATATAAATATTATAAAGAATCGATTATAAGATAAAGATGAGTATCTTGTCTTTTGGTAGTAGATGGGTATCTGATGATGTCTATCATCATAAAATGTTTTTTTTGTTTTTTAAATTTTGGGTATATGATGCAGTTAGTTGACTTTTTTCATTAGGACAATCGTTGCATTCATAAAATACTCATCTTTATAGAATTTAATTAATTTGACTTCAATAATTTACTCGTATTAAATCAATTAGGTTTTATCTTTTATCGGCTGGGAGCCTTCTTTCCCATCAAAATAAAATTAGATCTAAATTGAATGAGTTGACGCCACAAGGTTTTATAGCCACATATAATCTCTGAATTGTATAATTCTAGACGTTCCAACAATTTGTGAAAATTTGTGACTTCTACAAAATCATTTAAACTTGTAAAATTGCTTATTGGCTTCATTATTGCGGAAGAAATTAGTTGAAACAGAAAATTGATAGCCATAACGGTTTACCAATATCTTCTTATGGAAACAACATTTTTTGTCTCATCGAACATCTATACCAGAATGAATTTTACTTCAAGCCACAAGCTCGAACAGAACAAGCTTTCGAGTTGATTTCCCTGCTGCTGGTGATATTCATGCCATTTCGCATTTTTTTTTATTTTCTCAACATTTACCTTAAGACGCCACTGGTTTTATAATGCTAACGAAAGGCTGCACATTAAAACACTTCTCGTCACAAAATCTAAAGTTAGCTGTCTTACAATTTTGAAGTGATGCATAAGATCTACGCCTACATTATCAATCATATTTTTCGGAACCTATGTTGGGTAGGCTAGATTCTTGGCTGTTTCTTCTCAAAAAATATTGCTAGACAATTTCTTTACATCGAAAGCAAAAAATCTTATTTCTGGAAACTTTAGACCAAATTCCTCATCCTTTTCGACAATACTTCCAATTCATTTTTGTATATTACCAGTTTAACGTTTAGATCTATCTATAGTAAGTAAATTCTTCTAGCTTTAATTTTATTTTTAATTAAGCTAGTCCAATTTAAAAAAAGATGATGGCGTGAATTAAAAATGTAGATCAATTTTCACACATTTCTAGAATATTCACATAAACTAATTGAGACGAATCTTCATAAATATTCAGAAACTTTTGGTAAAAAAATAATTTAGTTAAATTTGCATAAGTTAGTTAGAACAGTTAGATACATTTAGTTTAGAACAAATATATTAACTTACATTTAGAAAAGCTTATGGAACCGTTGTTACATTTCGAAAGATTTAGCATGTGTTCGTTACCTTAATAGCTTTATCTAATTTAGCCAATCGCACAATATTTTTGATTACATTTTTAGACAAGCTTAATTATACTGAAAATTTCATGTTTACAATAGTTAAGACTAATTTAAATTTATTGATTTAGAATTTTAGACAAAATTAACAAATTTAGTCAAGTTAATTTTAAGTTTAAATTTAGACCAATTAGCTAATCGCACAATATTTTTGATTACATTAACAAACTTAATTATACTGAATTGTCAAGTTTACAGTAGTTTAGACTAATCTAAATTTATTACTAGCTATAGAATTTCATACAATATGAACAAATTTAGTCAATTTAATTTTAAGTTTTAATTTAGACCAGCTTGAACAAATACAATGAAATTCATCTAAGTTGAACATTTGCGATTCCCAAAATTGTCGACTTATAAAAGTGGTTAAAACAATTAGAATAAATTGATTTAGGTTAGACGAATTTATTTTAAACTAGGTTTAAAAAAATTTAGACAATTATAGACTTATTCAATTTCACGTTTTAGCTAAATTTTTCTTTAAGCAAATTTAGACCAATTTTCGTACACTTCCAGAATATTTACATAAACTAATTGCTAAAAATTATATTTTTAGCTAAATTTGCTTAAATTGATTATTATAAATTATTTAGAACAATTAGATAAATTAGATAAACTTAGTTTAGAACAAACATACCAACTTATATTTAGAAAAGCGTATTAAATCGTTGTGACATTTCCAAAAGTTTGGCACATTTAGGCACGATTTTATCTAATTTAGCACAATTTGAATACATTAGACAAGCATATTGAGACTGAAATTGTCAAGCTTCACACATTTCTAGAACACTAAGATAAACTGATTGGGACGAATCTTGCGAAATATTCGAAGAATTTGTTTAAAAATATAATTTAGTTAAATTTGCTTAAGTTTGTTAAATTAGCCAGAACAATTAGATAAATTATAATATAGCTTAAAACATTTGTTACATTTCGAAAGATTTGACAGGTTTAGGCATATCTTTATTTATCTTTACACCAATAAAAGACTTTGCTATCTAGAAAATTCAGTATTGACACCATACAGTAGAGAGGAAAACAAAATTAAACTGAAAAAACTACTTAATTATATGGAATGCAACGTACCGGCTGATGGCATCATCGAATCCCGCAATGATTCACAGAAGGACATGATTATTTTATAGGTAAAAAAGTGTCGATATAAACGATAAAATCCTGCTAGCTAAAAAATCCAAAGGAGTCTTTGAAAACAGTCAACGTACAAAAACGGCTTCTAAACCATAAGGCGTCATTGAATGCAGAATGCATTAAACTTAAATTTGAAAAAAAATCTCAAGCGCTTGTGGACCAGAAAATGCAATATTTTTTTTGAGGAAACTGGATGGTTCAATGGTCCTATAAATTAACTCGTATCAGGATTTATTAAATATTAAGTTACGTTAGTCTTTCTTGCCAACTAATACAATTTATTTAATAACGCAGTAAAATATTTCAAGCAGCAGAAAGAACTTGGATGAATGTCTATGCCAACTTACTTTAGATTTTTACAGAACCTGAAACTTGGTTGAATGATAACCTATGTGACTATATTTTTATGCATGTAGTAATGCAAACAATAAAAATGATGGCGTAGCTGCCTATGTATAATACACTCCTTGGCAGCAATGTGCTTGAATTTAAGATTTACTAGTGCAGATGATCTAAAAGTTTGTTTTAAATTGGGTGCTAAAATGAATACTTTCTCAGTGGAAATGTTTAATCAAATAAATTTTTTAAATTTCCCAAGTCGGTGCAATTTCAATTATACTTCCTCGATTAAATATTTTGTGTATCTGAACAGTTAAATATTACAGATAAGAGCTATCCGACGGTAGATTATTGGACTCAGTTTCCACAAGTGATGATGTTATTTTAGCATTTAATAATTTTTTGGACAGATTGGTTAATACTCGTATTATAAATAGTTGTAAAAATATATTAAAGCACAAAGATTCGGGAGGTAAATTAGAATGGTTATCTGATAAAGTATGTAACCTTATCCAAGGTGAAAAATAAATTAGGTTTAAAAAATCGCCTGTTTCCTAATAAAAAAAATATGAAAGATCTTAAGCTGAAAAGTGAAATTAAACAGTCAAGAAATTTTCAATTCTTCCAGTATCTCATTTCAACAAAATATGGACTTACATACACCACTTTCAAAATAAACGGTTCATATTATTGGTTTTTCTCGAAAGAAGGAAACAAGTAAACGAATAATTGTCAAGGACAGTAATGACAATTTGTTTGAAAGTAGTCATGATGTGGCTGAACTGTTTAATTAATATTTTTAAAATATCCCCTCTTTGTTAACCAATAACCATAGCTAGGGTTATGAATTTAACGTTGATCATTTCAGTAAACTGTGAGAAGATTCACAGTTTTGTTTGATTGATCCATTATCACCTCTAGAAGCTGACCCTTTATCGTAAATTTACAATATAAGCATTGTATTTGGTTTATTTCCACATGATTTGAAAAAGGCAGTCGTCATTCCAATATTTTAAAAGCGCGATGTGGCAGTATGGAGAATTATCGACCTATCGTTAGAGTTTTCAAATTTTTTTCAAAAAAATTGTATAAAAGTCAGTTTGTTTACAGGAATGACAGTAATATGGAGGATGCTACAATTGACTTTTTGAAAACAGTTTATGATGGGATAAATGTAAACCAGAAACAGGCAGCATTATTCATTGATATTAAGAAAAAGTTTTATATCGTAAATCACGTAATTGTATTGGATAAATTACATCATGTCGGGAAAAGAGGTGTCTCTTTGGAATGGTTCAGATCATTTTTGAAAGATAGTGTTCAGGTGGTTAGAGTTGGCGACAAACTGAGTAACCCACTATTTTAAATGTTAGTGCCCCTCAAGGATCAGCTCTTGGTTTTTTCTATTTATGTTAACTCGCTTCATGTAATGAATCTTTCAGGAAAGGTAACGTTATTTGCTGATTACTAGGGCATCCAATTCCGGAATACCGGAACATATTTTGGTTTTGGTTATTCCGGAATTGAAAACACTTAATCTGGAATTAATAAATTTCTTTTTTCCGCACTAATTTAAATAATTTCAACATAATTTTGTGTAATTATAGTCTTTCTTGTACTAAAAAAAATCATATTCAGAGAAACTTCGCTAAAGCCTCTATTCAAGGGACCCAGAAATGTTGGTCAATCTATCGAAGTGTTTAGTTTAAGCAATAAAACAATCTAAAAAATTGAAAATTCATAATCAGGCTAAAAAGGAAAATTGGCTTCCATTGTAACAAAAAATTATAATAATATTTCAAAGAATGACAAAAAGTGATTAATTTGGAGAGCTGTTCAAAATAGGGAGGTGGGTATTTTTGGAAGTTCTACAGTATTTTCCTTTTGCGTTCACTTTTCTCGTCCCTGAAAATTACCTGAGGCATTTACATATTTAGTTTTATCCAAAATACACCTGGCAAATACGAGGTGTGTTGTTTCTTTGTTTAAATAACTATAAAGCACCATATATAGTCTGGTTTCGCACTCAAACAAACAGATTCAGAAACTTTGTCGTCGTTCCATTCCAGTTATAAATTTGATGAGAGCAATTAAAGCTCGAACGACGATATATAATTTATGAATTCAATAATGTTGTCCCTTGGCCCAGAATGCTCATTGCGGGAACGTTGTTTCAAAAAATTTATGATTTTATCAGTTCTTGAAAAATTGTATCTACTATTGATTTATCGCTAAGCAAATTAGTGATTCTTTAATAAATTTGCGACAGTAAAATGTTCAAAATATATTTAAATTTGTTAGTTCATTTTAATGTTTCTACTATGACAAATTTGCTCGATTTCCCAGCTTCCTGAAAAGTATCAAAAACCTAATTATACGATTTTGTATCATCACCTGCGGTACGTAAGATTGCTTTTTGCTGCGTTTCAAAAAGGATTTTAATTTTGGGACGATGGAAGTGCCCTTCGAGGCTAAAATAGCATATTTAGCAACGGGAAATATCGCCACCAAAGTTCTAGTCTAAACGATACGTCATGTTTAATGAGAAGAACCAGAAAAATAGGAAACACTTGATTTCAATCATGTATGGCCAATTGTACGAACGATACTAAATCGTCGTTGCAATTAAATCTTTGTTTTAAAATGTTGTCGATTTTTTTTCCCACATCCATTTTATAAGGAGTGAGAATGAAACTATTTTTTTTGTAAAATTGTGGAATTTACAAAGTTTAAAGAATTTGAAAAATTTATAGAATTTATCGATTTTATAAAATTTGCAGAGTTCAAAGAATTTATAGTATGTATTAATAAAAATTGGGAAATTTTAGAAAAAAATAGAAAAACAATTTAAGTTAGCAGAATTTATAGAACTCTCAGTTAAAACAATTTATAAAACTTATAGAATCTAAGTTTGGACTGACAGCCTCACTTGAAATGGTGCAGGAAAATCTCACCAAAACTGGACTTAAGGCCCACCAGAGCATAAAGCTCTCATGAAGGCAAAGCTTAGAGGTAAATGACTTTTGTGTAAGCTGTTTGAATGAGGAGGACGAAGGGACTGTAGTTCACTTCCTTTGCTAATGTCCGGCATTAGCACACAGAGGGATAATTACTTAGGTAAGTTCAAGTTGGATTACCTGTTGGATCTCCAAAACAGTAAAGTGCGCGATGTTCTACGCTACCTAAATAATTCCAAATGGTTCCAGTAAGGGTAAAAGGGATACATTCTGTGCCACTCCAACTAACCTAACCTAACCTACTGAATTTTTAGGCGTTATAGAAATCATTGAAATAATAAAATTTATAGGATTCACAAAATGTATTCGATTTATAGGATTGAAAGAATTTATTGAATTTGTAAAATTGATAAAAATTAAAGTATTTTTAGAAATACTAAAATTTGTAGAAATAATCGAATTTATTAAATTTATAGTAATTAAGGAATTGTTAAAATAAGCCAAATTGGAGTTTGTAGAATTTATAGGACTGAGAGACTTGAACAATTTATAAAACGGGTTGAGTTCTTTAATCTATAAAATTTAAAAAATTTACAAAATTTATAGAATTTGTGAAGATTATAATTTATAGAATTAATAAAATTTATAAAATCCTTAATATTTATAGAATTTATAGGTTTTATAAACATATTAAAATTTAAATAATTAAAGTCTTTGAAGAATTTATAAAATTTATAGAATTTATTGCATTTACAGAATTTTTAAGAACTAAACAATTTATGAGATTTGCGCTGAATTTACTGAATTTTAAAATTTTATTCATATTAAATTTATAAAATTTATAGAAATTGTTGAATTTATTGAATTATTTAAGTTCATTGGATTTAACGAAATTTTTGAATTTATGAAATTTGTAGAATTCAAAGAATTTATAAAATTTATTGAATTTGCTGAGTTTATATAATTTATAAAATTGATGGAATTTATAAAATAAATAATATTTATTGAATTTATAGAACTTATAAAAATATTAGATTTGTAATATTTATAGACTTTGTAGAATTTATAGAAATTATTGAATTTTTAAAAATTTTTAAAGTTGATGGATCTATCGAAATTGTTGTGTTTATCAAACAAAGTAAATTTTGAGTTTGTAGAATTTATAAAACAGACACATTTGATATAATTAATAGAATTCAAAGAATCTACAAAATTTAAAGAATTTATGTTATTCATAAAATTTATAGAATTTATAAAATTTATAGAATTTATTGGATTTAAAAAAATTATCAAATATACTGAATTTATGGTATTTATAGAGTTTAAGAGACTTATTGGATTTTTAAACTTTATTTGTAGAGTTTACTGAATTTATAAGATTGATATAATTTTAAGCGTTTAAGGAATTTTTAAATTTATAGAATTTATTTAATAACAACAAATTCTAAAAACATTATAAATTTTTTTAATTTTAAACGAGTCGAAAACCTTCCACAATTATTTAAGTACAAAAGTAACTATATTTTCTACAATAAATTGGTATCTGAGCGAAAACGTAAGAAAACGTGCTTGGCCTAAATTTCAACAATTAAAAAATGCGCCATAGTAAAACATAAAGAACTATGGAGTCTCATAATGGACAACCTAATGTTCAATAAAAACTGAGATTTGACCATTTCTGTCACAAAAAGTGTAATCATTTGACCACTTGAATATCCATTTATTGCAACGAGAGACAAATCGAGGACTTCCTCGATTAAGATCATTTTCACTGCAAAAATTTCATTTCGAAAAATAAAAAAAACATGTTTTTGACATTTTGTATATAAATTAGAACACAGAATAGAGACTGGAAATGCTCAAATATCTATATCGGCGTTATTAGTATGTTTGATAATATAATTTTTTTATATGGGTTTTTGTAGTGACAAATACACCTAAAAATTATATTAAGTATGTGTAGCTGCGCATCAGCAAAAGGAGCAGGCTTTCTAGAGAGAATTTTAGCAGGGTTTGACAAAAAATCACCTCTTTTGAATGTTTACTTAAACTTACACGCCGGTCGCACTGGAACGTTTTCGCCCGCTCAACCACTCTGTGTCACAATTGCTCTTGAACTAACTGGCAAAATGCGGGCAACGCCTAACGACGATAACTGTATTAAGTTTTTTTAGACGGAGGCGCCAGGCCCTACCTCTTTTCTGTTTTTCGGGAATTCACAAGTGAAATTTCACTTGGGCCGAAATCGTCCTAGTTCGACCGCGGAGGGTAAAAATTGTGTAAGTAGTAACAGCGATTTAGCATCGTTCATAAATACGAACATTAATTATAAAACGAAATAAAAAAAAAGTTGTTTTTTGTAAAATTTTAATTTTTAATTTTTAATCAGAGATTATTTAATAAAAAGTCAATTCCGGAATTGAATCCGGAATTCCGAAATCGGGAACATTCAAATTCGAAAATTCCGGATATTTTTTTTCCAAAAATTAGATGTCATACTGATGACACAGTTATTGCTTTTCTCACAGTTCGTTTTAACAGTAAATGCGCAATGATGAGGTGTTTGCTATTCGAGTTAAGAAAATATTTTTGGTTGAACAGAATTAGTTGGTAGCTCATGAACTTGGTTGCCAGAGATTTATTTTTAGGGAGCTGGTTTTCAGTTGAAAGAGTTGGTGCCTATATAAATATATCGGGATTACTCTAGACAGTCGATTTGATTTTAAGCAATATTACTTGTTATTGCAACTTAAATTAATGCTTGGCTTGGAATCTATATTTTATATGTACTAAATATTTTGTAAAGAAATTGCATTATTGTTAATAAGTAAAGAATGTATTATAAATAAATAAATAATAGCAATATATCTCTCATTACATTAGAAAAACTTAATTAGACCGAAATAGCCATGTTTACAGTAGTTTAAATTTATTAATTTAGAATTTTGTACAAAACTAACAAATTCAGTAATTTTAAGCTTAAATTTAAACCAATTTGAACAAACAGAGTGAAATCTATCTAAGCACTGTGGTTTGTAAAATGGCAAACTAACAAAGGTGATCTATTTAAAAAGGTTTAATATAAATTAATTAAAATAAATCGATTAAACTTAGACCAATTTATTTTAAAACAAGGATACAAAATTAAAAATTAAGACCATCTATTAAATTTCTCGTTTTACTAAATAGAATCCATCGTTAAGCTAATTGAAACTACCTAATTTAAATTAGTTTAGTACTATAGGTTTAGGATTACGTTAAGACTGTTTAGCCCTTAAATTTAGTCTACACAAACTTGAAATTTATTGAGACTGTAGGGACACATACACATATAAACGTAACCAATTTAATTGTCGTTAAATTTTTTAAGTCAAATTATAAAAACTAAACAGGGTAACAGAATATTTTTTTATCACGACACTGAGTCGGACACTGCATTGATTTTTGTCGGTCGGTTCGGTTACTAAACTAAAACAAAATTTATGATATTTTATTTCGGTTTATTCCATTAGTTTTCGTTTCAGTTTTTAATTGTTTCATGTAAAATTTGTGGTAAAAACCTTTTTTCTTAGGTTTCATATGTGAAAAATATTTGGAAGTGTTAAAAAACGAATACTATGCGATGCATTACTATTTGTGATAGTAAAAAATTTAGTTCCCATTTCTGTTTGTTTTCATATAAAATTAACAAATATTTTTTTTTTTAATTTTCGTTGCTTTTACTTAAATCAGTTTTAAGAAATGTTTTATTTCATATAAATTTTATATAAGAATTTTCAGCAGTAATAGAAATATAATAAATTGAATTTGATTCATTAGTATTTGTGATGCGCATTTTTGATTCATTAGTATTTGTGATGACATTAATTTAACCAAAATAATTTCAAAATTTCAATTAAAATGTTTTAAAATAAATCATATTACTTTATTAAAACTTAATTCATATTTAATAAGAAGTCTGACATCCTTTATTCACCATAACTTCAGATAACCGTCTTGGAATACTATCGTATAGGTTGCGGATGAAATCTAATGGTATTTTTCTCCAAACCTCAACAATTTCATTCCATAATTCATATTTTGTTCTACCAACTCTGTAAGGAATTTTATTCTTTACGTATGCCCAAACATTTTCGATTATATTGAGATCGGGGCTTTCTGGCGGCCACTCAAGGCGATTTTGACCCAAACCATTTAAAAATTCAGTTACAATTCTTGCCTTATGTGCTGGGGCATTGTCATGTTGCAGAATGAAATTTGGTCCAATCAGTGCATCACCAGCCAACAGAACAACTTCGTTTAGCAGATCAAGATATACTAATTGATTTAATTTGTCTGAAATTAAGGCAAGTGGTCCTACTCCATCGTATGAGATACAACCATGTATCATAATATTACCTCCGCCACCTTGTCGTTTCGTGGCAAAAATACGACGATTTTTCACATCTTTTCTCGTAGAATAGAAAAACTTTTTACCCCAGCTGCCATCTAAAGAGACCGAAGATTCATCTGTAAATAGGACATTGCGCCAAAATGCTAAGGGCTTATCGATGTATTGTTTGGCAAAATTGATACGTTTCACTTTATTTTGTGATGAGATGAAGTGTTTTTTGGTACACACATAAGCTTTTATCCCGGATTCTTTGAGGCGGCGATAAATAGTAGGCTGAGAAATTTTTATATTTTCACTATTTTGTAATGACTTAGCAAGAGTTCTTTCACTTAAAAATTTATTATTAACCATAGCTCGGATGATACGAGAATCCTGCCGTTGTGTTGTAACACGTGGTTTTTGCCGTCTGCCAATATTTCGAACCGTACCATAAAATTTTTTCTTGCGGACTTGATACAGTATTGTATTCACATGGCAATTATACTTTTTAGCTAATAAGAGAGCACAAAAAATAAAACAAAAGAGCAAAACAATCAAAAACCGGTTATTTAAGGTAGAAATACGCACATTCGAGAACATCACAATTACTAATGAATCAAAAATGCGCATCACAAATACTAATGAATCAAATTCAATTTATTATATTTCTATTACTGCTGAAAATTTATAGATAAAATTTATATGAAATAAAACCTTTCTTAAAACTGATTAAGGTAAAAGCAACGAAAATAATAAAAAAAAATATTTGATAATTTTATTTGAAAACAAACAGAAATGGGAACTAATTTTTTTACTATCACAAATACTAATGAATCGCATAGTATGACAATTGTTTTATGAAGCAAGGTTAATCGGTTAAATTGGAACTAAACTAAGTATTTGATATTAAGAAACCCATCAAATTTCAATCATAGGCGTTATTAATTTTTTCCATGATATTTGTTTTTTTTAACCTGAGCGAACAAAATACTGTCAAATTTATAGTTCTCAAAACATATTGATCGATTCAGTGGATTGCACGAAATTAATAAAACAATATCGCCGTTAGGGAGTACAATCCCGGGGTCCAGGATTTTTATCAAATTCCTTGATCCCAGTTTTTTTGTCAATTCCAAAATCCCCAAATCCCTGTTTTTTGTCAATACCGAACTCCGGGATCTCGGGATATCCTTATATGTAATACTGGGATTGCACTCCCTAATTGCCGTAATGGAATATTTCTCTAGTAAAATTCATTTTGACCGGCAGCGATCAATCGCATTAATTTATACGACTAAATACATTTTATACTAATAAATTGTAATGATATTACATTAGATAATTCTTATATGTGTATTGTGCCTGCCATCCGGTTGAGAATCGGTTCCAGAGCATTAACCATTTGGGCTATACTGTTCCGATTTCGGAACGCATTTTTTGACTATTTTTTCCATATCAAAATATGGTTCTATTTTTTCTACTCCACTTTTTTATTTTAGTTCTACTCTCTTTCTCTTCCATTATGTCATTTAAATTTTTTCATTCTATTGCGCATGCAGCTTATAACCAAATATTTTAACGAGACGGAGCAAAACGTTGACATTGCGAAATAGGATGTGGGTTTAGTGCTAATTTTTAAGTGTATTTGTTCTAATTTTAGTACATAAATGTTAGTTTCATTTAATTTAATAGTGACAAATATCATTTTAATAAAAAATTGGAAATTAAAAAATTTAAAACGTACACAACACTCATGTTCCGTTTCTTCAGTACTATTATTTCATATTTGCTGTTATATATTTATGCATTATCAAATATTATTTCAAAAATGAATCCGAATGAAAAAAAACGTAAACCATTTTTCGCGTTGGACGAGTTGGCGAAAATTTTAAATGAATCCAACTCGGAATTTGATCTTCTCAAATTGGCCACTCAAAATAATCTTGACTATATCCATTTTCCTAGCTTGGAACATCTTAGTAAAGGTATGCCGAATTTATCTCAAATTTAGTGTTAACTTTTAATTGTTTATTATTTTTAGAAAATGAATCTGATGATAAAGAATTCGTCATTAATGTAAACTAAGCAGAACTTCGCAGTTATCGGTGTCAGAAAACGCTAACATTGAAATTGAATTTATCGATAATTTCCAGGAATTTGAATTTACTAAAAAGGCCGATATACAATGGCAAAAGGGGAGTGATATGTCCCAATCCAGAAAAATTGAATTCGAAAAAAGTCAAATACAGATGGAAGATAATGATCCTTTAGAAGACTTGGAGACACCTCTGATGTACATATTTTGGTAAATATTATCCAGATGATTTCTTTAGAAATGCCGCATTTTATACAAATATGTACGCTGTACAACAGCCTATTCGGGGATATAATCACACGAATTCTGACGAATTAAAAAAACTCTTTGGCTCACATATTGTAATGGGTTCTCTACATTTTCCCTGGTCAGTTTGTACTGGAATTCACTACTTGGTATTCAGCTGGTCTAAAAGCGATGAATTATGCCAGCTTCTCTCAACTCAGGAACGTTTTACATTTGGTTGATGTAATGGATCTCAGCAATGCTAAATCCGTCAATAAATTTCATAAACTAAATCCCATCATAAATTCTTTTCGAAGATGCTGTTGCGCTGATTGCTCCGACGCGGTCATTTGTCGCAAATGTTGTGTATCTGCGGCCGGTGCGTTTAGCGCATCAGGTTTGCGAGTTGGACGGTGGTAATACTATTTTTTTTTGGTTGTGTTAAGAAATACGCTGTGTCCGGTTGGTAGAGTGGGGAGAATTTTTTTTTGGTATAAAAGCGGCAAATTTCGGCTGCTCGTGGTCAGTTTTTTTGTCGAATTGTGAGAAAATTTTGTCGTGATTAAATTGAGTTGAGTCGGTTATTATTTTTTTTTTTTGTGTGGATTATCACTAAATTATTTGATATAATAATTTTAAGTAGTGAGTTAAGTTTGGTCTAGAATTAAGACTGTCAGTTGGTCGGAATTATTTTTGTACATGGCGAGCAGTTATATTTTTTTTTGTTTTGTTTGTAATTTTGGGCGATATATTTTAAATATCGAAACAGAAACAATACTGTTTATGGTGAAATATAACCATCAGTTTGAGTTATAGATCATAACGAAGCAAAATTTTCTTTGTGAAAAAAAAATAAACGGAAAAAAAAATCCATACAAAATAAGTAACTTTAATTTTTATGACCGTAAGTGGTTGGTTTGTTATCATAATATTAAATGAGTCGATAGAGTGTGTTTGAGCCAAATAAATGCTATTGCTAATTTGTGAACTAAAAACTGAATAACAAAAATAAGAATAAAAACAAAAGAAATAAATTACTTCATTGAACAATCAAATTATTAAATTTAAAAAAAAAAAAAAAAAAAAAAAGTTAATGTGGAACGATTAAAAGTTACCAATGTCACCGTTACTCTAAAATAGTGACAATAACCAATATAAACTTTAAACTAACATTTTTTTTTATTATTAAATAAACTAAAATTAGTGATTAAAATTGCTGTGTGAAAACGCTCCCCATAGACAAAGATAAAAATTCGTGGTTGTCAATTAGGTACTGTGCTAAAACATAAACCTGTAAAAATCCATTCATAAAATTAGTGGATATACTTTCATTTTCTATATAAAACAATTAACGTGGAAAGTGATAAAAATCATGATAACCTGTGTTTGAGTGAGCGTTGTGTGTTAGTGAAGGCAAAATAAACTTAAAAAAAAAAAAAATATCAAATACAACCTTTATAAATCAGCATAAGGAACATTATCTTAAATTATGCGTTGTATTAGTGCATGCCATCACCTGAAAATAAATGGCACGCAACAAACTGTTGAAAATAATAAACGCTTCTCTTCAATCAACATGGCGCAAAAAACCAGCTTCAACAAATGAACATCATTAGGCCACATGGCCATTATCAAGTAAATTTTTTATTTATTGTATTATTAATTTTAGTTCAATTTTTTTTTCATTATTAGTTTTTTTTCGATACTCTACTTTAATAGCTTAAATAATAACATTCTATTACTTTTATATAAAATCTGCTAAGTATTGCGCAATGGATACCCATTAATTTTAGCATAGTACACATTTTAATTTAAATGCCTAATATTGTTAATAAGATAGTTTTTTTATAATAGTAATTGGTTTAGTAGGTTAGATAGGGCCTAGATAGGGAAATTTATCATTTTTTTCTTTGTAATTTGTGTTCTCTTTATTAGTTTTTTTAACTTAAATACACAAATTGTTTCTAATTTTGTTAAAAGTTAAATATTTATGGATTTTTTTTTATTTCTCTTGATAATGAATTTATGGAATATGGAGTAAACTAACAGTTTGTGTCAGTGAACTGTGTGGTTGGTATAGTCGATCATTTTCGTGAGGTGAGTATTCTCCTTCTGCTTTCCCGTCCTAATTTTTTTTTATTTCAATCCGATTTCGAATCCAGTCTGAACTATCAATTTCCTATTTTATTTTGTTCTCAAATATGCGGTCTACCAAGATTTGTTGCATCCTCCAAGACCACCCACCCCAGCCCTGAGCTCTAGCCGCGCTTAGACAACCGCTTTGGAGGCTCTGCTCGAATAATTATAAAATTCGGTTACGGCAGATGTTCTAAGGAGCAATGATTTATCATTGCCATCCGTCACAATCTGGCCACCCCGTAACAATGCTTACAGCATGAGATGGAGGAATATTTATGTATCGACAAACAAATTTTGTGTTGCATTAAAAAATACGTGAAAGAGAAACCGTGCCCTGGGGTATAAACATTGGACTCTCATATGACTTCTTAATTTATCAAGGATCATCAACCGGATCCCAGAGGGTATTATTAAAAATTTCGGGTTTGGCGCCGCAATTGTGTTGCATTTATGTTACCGTATTACTAAGATTGGGCATAGTTTATTCTACGGCCATTATTTTTCGTTCAACGCGTTGATCGAAATTCTTCAACAAAAAAAGATAAACGCAGCAGGAACAGCGCGAGTCGAACGATTTGCTAATCTGCCGTTTCTTGAAAATACAGAAGTTAAAAAAAAACAGAGAATGTGCATGCACTATGTCACAAGTACGACGTGGGCAGCAATCAAACACCGAGGATATTTTCCAACCAATGAAGCAAAATCGATTTAAAATATGACCATGCATATCATCTACCGCAGCATACTAGATGCAAATAGCTAGGGTGTAAATATAAATCCCATTTTTAATGTAAAAAGTGCACAGTCCATTTATGCCTTAATCGAGATATAGGAACTGCTTTTCAGATTTTCACCAGAAGCCTTAAAGTCCTAATAATTTCGTGATGCTTGTAAAATCTAAGACTGTACTTAAATTGTAAAGTCTGAATAGTGATTTAATTTTAATATTATTCGTTATTATTTTGTATTGAAATAATTACTTGGTTATGAGATAACTGACAAATAACTTGTTTTCTAATGTGACTTATTCAATTAAATTGAATTTAAACATTTATTTTGTATTTTTATGTTTGAAATAAATATGCCTTAAAAAAATAATTTATTCGTGATACCCATTCAAATTATTAACCTGGATTAGCAATAACCTGAAAATTTGATCGATTTATTTAAATTATCAATTTCAAATTCTATTTCATCTAACACTGTGTTCTAGTTATCCAAAAAATAACTCAAGTTGGTTAATAATATTCGATTTTTTGAGAATTAATTCTTAAAGTCGTGAAACCTGCCCAAACATTTGGAAGCTTGTACATATTTTATTGGGGCAAACGCATTTTCAATTTTTAATTATTTAATTTACTCACATTTTTTTATAGCGCAATTTGGATTGCTTTTAAATAAAACTTTGTTCAAATTCAGATGAGTTGTAAATGTTAAATAGAATTTGTTTAAGGGTTTTCAAATTTGAATCAAACATTGCTCAAACGGTTTACAATTTCAAAATAAATGTTTCCTATTGGCATAGATTCAACCTCTCTAAGTACTAATCAAATTGCAATTCTCACTTGTTTCATGTTTCAACCACTTCTTAAATATTTCAAAACAAAAGTCGCTCAAATTCGCAAAAATAAGTTCAGAATTTCCACTCTTTCAGAATTTGAGTGTTTTTCGATAATATGTCAAAATAAATTTGAAAATTCAATTTTACTCCTTATTCAAAGGAATTTGATTAAGATTTGAATATAATTAATATTTAATTTCGGCATTTGACACAACCGTGCACGGTACATCAAAATTTTTGTCAGTTCACAAAACTATGGTTTGCCGCAGATGTTAAATAATAATAAACTGCCTCTTATTATTGTATCTACCTATTATTGTAAATTTCCGCCATTTTTATCTTTATCTAGGCATATACAAAACAGAAAAAACAAAAACCTAATAAAATATCGATTACAAATTCTAAAATGCCCACATCTAATTACACAAAGAAACAAAAATTTAATCAGAAAATCTATTATCACAAATCAATCTAACCCAAAACTCGGTTGTATGTTAGATCCCTATTTAGTCTATATAAACCTACACGTATAATGGATATATTAAAAATAGCTTAACAAAATTGGATATACCCTAAAAAAAATATTTAAGGGTGGTTTTACACACATTGTGCTATATATATATGTATGTATAAATGCGGCACTCTCCTTATTTTATCTTATTTCTAAAATCTTACAAAGAATTTTTGTACACATATGTACGTACATTATAATTTAATATGTTATATTTAAGGGTGATATGATATCTATATACGCATGAATTATTAATAACAAATTTTTCTTCATCCCTGCATTACATTCGTTTTACTGTATACTATTTTATATACACGTTCATAAAAGATGGTTATATCCATAAATTTATACTTCTCCATTGGGAAATTTAAAATATTGAACAAAATTTTTTTTGCATTAATTACTTAATGTTATGCTATATAATATGTATCGCATCAATTTAATATGGTATTTTAGACTAATTGACGGGGTAATTAACCCTTGTCGAACCGCATACATATATTACAAAAAAAAAAAAAAAAAAGATTTACGAGTTTCAAAGAATTTCATTAAATATCGGTCTTGTGGTAATTAGAAGAGATTAGATGCGATTATTCAATTTAATTTGCAATATATACCTACTAGTCGACAGACGGTTTGTGGTTTTAACCGAACACATATATACATAAATCATGGTTTATCCACTTAATGCAGGTATGCTAATTCTATCAATCGCGATCTGTCCGCACGCTGAAAACATGTTTTGTTCACTAATCACTGTATATTGTTATAAAACATAAAATGTCATTATTTTGGGTATACTATATATGTACTATATACAATTTATATTGTTTCGTGTATATGTGTGTGGTGTGGTTTGTTATAATAATTTGAAATCGTTGTTGTTGCTCTATGTTGTTATGTTCTCGTCTTAAAGATTTCAAGAAAATATAAACGAAAAAAAAAAATGGAAATGCATATAACAAAAAATAAAAAAGCTTTTATGGCGCCGTTTTTATACAAGCATATTTTCTATGCTTTATATATACATAGTCGAGCCGATACATAACGTATTTTATGTATAAACACATAAAATGAGAGCGAACATAAAAAAAAATGCAAATTGTTTGTGCCATACCTTGTGAGAATATAAACAAACTTTTTCATAATCAACATCCCAATATCATCTCAAAACGCGTACGCATATATGTAGTAATGTATGTATATGTGTTTTGTATATAAAAGAAATTCGCGAAAACATAAAATTTTGTGTGATCGCGATTTTTTTGTCTTTTTATTATCGTTCGTCTTCCACCAATCGATGATCAGAGTGTTAAATAATACGTTTATATAAAATAAAATTGTTGTTGGGTATGCACATAGTAGAATTTGGTATTTGGTGGACATGTCTGCTCTGCTCTTTACAAAATTTATTTTTTGGTTTACGCTATGGGCGATTAAATTAATAAAAATTGGCGATGACATCCATTTTGAAAACGAAATATAATTTTTAAAGACTTATACATAAATTTAAATAATGGCGTAGCATCCTCAATTATTTAATTGAAATAATTTAAATTTGGTTCATTTAATATTTTTGTAAGATAAAACTTATGATATTGAAATTTACGGTGGGTTGGACAACAATCCACTATTATTATAGTTATCATTTTATGAATTTAGATGTCACGATCAAAATTATTATTATCGTGTAAATAACGAAAAGTAAATACTCTCAAGAGATTAATCTGGATTTATTTTAAATTAGTTTGTAACGAACTGTTACATCAGATTCACACGAGTATTCCTCCCATCAAATTACTTTTTCGTTTTTTTTTTCACTTTACCTTTAGTTTATTGGTAAAGAGGAAAAAATATGATGAAAAGGATACTCGTGTGAATCGCAAAAGTATACATAGGACAAACAAAACTTACAAAATGGTTGATCCTTTTAGTATCTACTCAAATCTAAAATCGAATCCAATCCATAGTTTTACTTTTTGATGAACAATAGCGTACCAAATAGAGTAAGGTTTAAAAATTAATAAATTTGGTGTTAATCAAATTTTCACTATCAGCAGAAATTAAACGAAATTGGTGTTTCATTTAAATAAAATGTTTGACCAACTATCAAGGCAGTGTTACTCAAACTACTAAGCCGATGAAATTTCATTGGCCTATAAAAAGTTTTTAAAGACGGTATATAAAACGATTTGTTGAAGCAATTAACCAAAATTTAACTAAAAATTGAGCTTATAAATATATGAAAGAGCATTGCATTAAAATTCGAAGTGAAATTTTTGGCAAATTTCCACAGATTCGAAAAGTAATGAATTTATTGTGGAAGTCTCTGAGGGCCGAGCAAAAGTAATTCTTACACAAATAAACTCCTATGATATACGGTGTTTACTGAGATTCACTTAGCCATATCTACGGTTACCTGATACTAGCCATCAAATTTATATTTAAAAATATTTGTTGTTGTGCGATAAATTATTGGTTGTTTAACGCAATTGTACACTTTTGTTATTTGATTATTTCTGTAGCTACAATTTGAACTTCTGTGGAATTTTGGTAGAAAACTTAGCTTGGGTCAATTAAAACAAAGTTTGAAATTATTTTGAATAAAAATTAGTGTTAGTTTGAACGACGATTTGAAAATTCTCAAAATCACTCAGAATACCAGTGGAAATGTTTTCAATTTCTTGGTAATTATATGCTAGAAAAATAGATTTTAGAAATTTTTAAACAGCTTTCGATTTTAAAAATTAACTTCTTTAGAATATTACAAAATAATTAAAGTTATTCAAATTTTGTTTCAAATTGGATGTAATAAAATTCAATTTTGAAAAATTTTAAATCCTACAGAATTTAGCAAGAGCATTTTTTGATTAAAAGCTAAAAACTCTAATTCAGAAACATATTTTGGAATACAGCATTTTTAATTTGAAAATTATGATATGCTTATCGCAAGGGATATTGCACTCAACTTAGATAATATTTCATGAAAATCGTATTGTTCCAAATGCCAGAAATAGAGCCATGGGCAGAGAGATGTTTCATTCATCTGGTTTGCCAAAACTAAAAATGTTTTGGATTAGTGATTTGTAGTTTTGAGATGTAGATACATCATTAGCTTACATAATTTAGAAAATATTTCAAGAAAACCTTATTGTTTTATGTGGCCGAAATATAGCCACGGGCTAAGCAATTTCATTCATTGTTATATTTAAATACAGATTTTTGCCTGGTTTGCTAAAACTCAAAATGTCTCGGAATTAGTTGGATTTTGAAGTGCTTTATGCTTTTGAGATGGGAATACCATTAGCTGAATTTCGCAAATAGTTCCAGAATATAGCTTTACATATACGTCTGAAAGGTTATCGAATTTTTATTACCTGTGCTATCCATGAGTTGTTACCTAGTTGCGGAATTAATTAAAAATTTGTAAAAAATTGAAAATGGTACGAATTTTAAAAAATATCGCTATTGGTCAAATTTCAGAAAACCTTTAACAAACACCTTGGTACTCACTTTTATGACAATGAAAACGTATGGTACAATAGGTTAGAACCTTAAAATCACTAAAATTTCTTGATTCATTTGCTAAAGTTAGCAACTTTCATGATATAAATCACGAAAAGAATTAAAATTAAAATTAAATTTAAATTGTCTATTTGAAGACACGATTCTATTTCAGTTAATCAATAAATATGACTTATGATCATGTAAAATCGACAGAAATTTATTACGGTGAGAATTTGTGTTTCAGTTTTTTTTGTAGATTTACTTTAGTCGATTCAATAAAAATTCGACTTAATCCAACTTTATCGACCGTGATGAGTCAGTGAATTAAAGTAAATTATTTAAACTATTTTAACAATCAGGTGTTCTAAAAGTTGATCTGAATGTATTTTAAATTAGTTAAGAACCAGAGATCAAAAGTCTATATAGGACAAACAAAACTTTAACATGTTAATTTAATTGGTTGAATTATATAGTTTTGGTTTTCATCAAAAAATTATTTGTGACTTATCCATCAATTCATATATCTGCAAGGTGATCGAATCAAAGAAAGCGTTATACCTATATTAAAACCGCTATATCAATGATTTAGAATAAAAATGACGGTTAGCTTGAATAAAATTGAGAATAAAAAATTTTTAAAAATTATAAATTTCTTAAATTTTACGCATTTAAGAATTAGCGACTTTGAAATGTTAAAATGTTTTTAAAAAAAAAATGTCTGCTTGAACTTCACAATATTTCAAAATACAGCCAAACTTCCATAAATAGAATCACCATTTGCCAAACATGTTTGTTTGATTTAGCGGAAATTCGAAATATAGAATTTGAGAATAATTTATATTTAATCCTATTGCCAAAATATAAATTGGATTTAAGGAAAAATTCGAGTAATAGAAGTTCAAGCTATGGACATCTAGGTATCTGTATTTAAAACATAAAAATAAGAAAAAAATTAATTCAAATATTCAAATTTTGTTTCAGAACTGTTAACAATATTTAAAAATCGGTTATTCGTTAATTTATTGGATATTTCAAACATGTTTGGTTTAGGAATCTGATCAATCCATTTTGAAAAGCATAACATTGAAATTTTGAAATTTTAAACACAAATTTATTTGGCAAGGGCTTCGATTCAAATAAATGTAAAAATAATTCAAATTTGGAAACAAAGAAAAAATTTCAAAATATGTTTGATTGTTTGAAAAATGCCTCAAAATTCCATTAAAAAAAACGAATACCTATTTAGTAACCCAACTGAAATTCGATTTCAAAAGATCAAAATTCATTCAATTTCTAAGTTTCAATCTTAAAATTAGAGATAACTGAAGCGCCAAGGTATAAACATTTTGGTCTTTAAGAAAGTTATTGTATTAATAAAATTTAATACGAGCAGGTTTGCTTATACGGTAGTTCAGGAGTATAATTTTTGCAACTCCTCCAAAAGTTTCGACTTACTAGTTGATGAGCCTTTTGTGAATTCTAATTGCCTCAAAAAATAAAATAACGCTTTTATGGTTAGGTTTATAAATCGTTAAGTATTTATAATTGTTCTGGGATTAGCTGATTACCAATGGCAAAATGATTTACCTGTGATGACAAAAAGATAAAGAGTACAAGAGGAAATTAGAGGGTTAAAAGTTGATTCCAAAATCCAAAATCTGGTATATGACACTAAAATTTGTTAAAATTTTTCTATGGTAAAGGACATGTAAATATAATTTCAAAAATTTAATTTTCGAATAGAAATTACATCTCCGAAATGCTAACAGTGTCCATTACCTAAAATTTGGTACCTCAAACCGTAAAAGTTTCATGATAAAATTCATAATTATTAGATCTTCTATGCGTAAAATGTTGGATCTGGTATAAAGATTGCTTTAAAAAAAAATGGCGATAGCAAGGATCGGGTCAAATAATCTGGTAATCTACAGAATTGTTAAATGCGACATAGCAAATAAAATTGGTTCATATTACAGCTAATTTGAGCACAATATTGGGTAATTTTTCAATTTTGAGCGGCTCTTTAGGGATCGGCAAATTTCTTTAAACAATGGCCGGATAAAAGAATGTTCTAAAATCAGCGTTAGTTCAAAACGAAGAACTATCTAAAACCATAAATAATCTTATCTCCAATGAATTTATTTAAACCAGTTTATTGAAACTTTTTCAATCCATTGTCAAATTACAAATTATTAGTTCACTATAGTGACGGCTGCTCGAGCTAAATTCAGTTTTAATGTGGTCCCCACAGCTTTACACTAAACCACCGATGGTTTATTTTTATTTCATGGATTGGAATAGGCAGTTTCTTGTTTTTGCACTCTTTCGTAACCTTAATATTAATATTCAAATTTATACATATCTACTCCCGGTGACAACTGTCCGATATATTAATATCTGTGGTCTTACCAAGACCCATAAGAGACAGAGAATTCAAATTGTTCTCGCAGAAGGCAAAGGCACAGATTTAAATTTCTCAATTTTACCATAGTAAATAATTTAGTAACCTCAATTTTACCTTAGTACATAGCTTCCAAACATTTTCACAGCGTAAGATATAGTGCAACACATGTTTTGAAGATTTTTGTTTTAATTTTTTAGATTTACAGAGGTTTCAAATGCCACGATCCATTGAAGTGAATCGATGAACAAGGAGAGTTGATTTGGATGTATCACATTGTGCCCATTAGAGAAATGGATTATTTATTCGTCGAGTCCAAATAAGAATATTTCATCTACAAATCATTAATTTCTTGTAGGAGCGTGTCAAATTTTAAATGTTAAGTTTGGCTTAATTTTTTTAACGTGATAACGTCTTACACCACATGTTCCAAAAATTAACACAAAATTTTGCCTTTGATCGTGGGCAATTACTGATCGATCAACTGTAACCATCACCTTTAATTTAAATGTATGGTTTCTTAAGTTGGTCCTTTCCTTAGGCGTCATGCCTCATGCATAATATTTATTATCGCAATGACGTCATAAGGCGGCGAGGCAAGCCGCGTAAAGAAACTGTGCGTAAATAAACTGTGGCAGATAATTTAAATCAAATTAAAATAATAATTCTCAACATCTTCTAAACGTTATAATGAAAACACCTACGGCCGTGTAGACGACACAACCCTTCTGGAAAGGAATTTAAAAAAAAACTTAAGCCGAAATTAGCATTAAAAACTTTAAAGCCTCTCCAAAAAACTAGCAATTTGTAGAAGTAATACTCTTATTTGATCATGACGAATGCTGCGCAAACTTTCAATTTCAATTGGTTTTGACTGTAGAACACAACTGCCCTTATCAGTGAGGTCATAACATTTATCGAAAATTGTGTCGGTAATTAACTATGATAGTGGACTAACATTAAGCCGTATTGAAATATTTAGACTTTTGAGTTTTGAATAAAAAACATTTTATCATTATACAACAAAATATTTTCAAAAATACTTACAGTTACATTGTAAATCTTTTATAGGTTACACATTTTTGCAAATCATGTAAAACTAGTGTTTTTGAAACTTCATATGACTTAGACTGTTTTCAAAATTATTCAAACGTTTAATGATTTATAACAAAAAAAAATATCAAACAGACCAAAAGAAATTACATTCGAACTTGGTTATAACGAACCTCAAGGGACTAAAAATTTAGTTCGTTATTAGGAAGAACCGGTTTATCAAGAGATACATTTTTTTTTATAACAAGACCTTCGTTATATCGAGATTTTATTATACTGCTGTCTTAAGTAAACAAGTGACTTAGTCCACTGTCAAAAATAAAGGAACAAAAAATTATGTTTGTTGACCTACTCGTCGTCATTCAAACAACTTTAAATCAGATTATTAAAATATAAATTATTCCAATTAACACCTAAAAGTTATTAGGCGAAGCTTGGTTTTAGTGTAACTATAAGAAATATCTGAGATTAACACAAAAATAAAATTCGTACGAATATCCTGGTCAAATTTCACTTTCCTCTCCAGTAATCCTGAATTTCACACGTTTCAACTTAAGGCTATGTCTACCAATAACAAGATATTTAAAAACAATATGTTGGGGGGGCTGGTCCAAATTTTTATTAATTTTTGCAAAATTATTTTTGATTTTTCTGGTGGAGTATGGATTTTTATACTTCATAACTGTTTAAGTTCTAGATATTTTTCAATTTAATTGCATTTTTTTAAGATTTAAACTTTAAGGATGGCAATAAACCGGTACACAAACAATTAATATTTGAGATACCAGAAATTTATTAGGCAAAAAAAAATTCTTTTTTAAGGTCAAAATTCCTTTTTTGGAACAAAAAATAGTAAATTGGCAACATTTATAATTTGGAGGAACTATTGGAAGGGAATACAAACAATTATTTTTGAAAATCGAAATAAATTTTTTTAAGGGACAAAATCATAAATTTTTAAATATAAATTAAAAAATTGAAATTAGTTTTAAAATTGCTTCGTGGACCTTTAATACACAGATCAAATATATAACAATTTGTATCGATTAAATTTGATGTTTTGTTTCGATTTTTCTTTTTTTGTTCCAAAATATTATTTGTGTTGCCAATTTATTATTTTTAATGCTAATGTTTGCCGCCATTAATTGTTTCTTAAATGTATGCTCATTTAAATTGTTTCAAATTGTAGGACGCATTAAGCACTTAGAAGAATTTGGTGTCCGCACACTAATTGACTCAAAATGGAATTAATGAGCACTAATTGGTTAGTTTCACACATAAAAGTATAAAGGCTTGTAGAGAGTATTGCCACAAGTTGGGCAGATACAGTTATTTTTTATATTAGAATAATTTTTGATAAAATGAAGCTAAATTGACATTCAAAAATGTTTCAGTGAATCATAGTTAGTAATTTAA
The DNA here is from genome assembly GCA_963556165.1 of Tipula helvola. Taxonomy (NCBI): domain Eukaryota; kingdom Metazoa; phylum Arthropoda; class Insecta; order Diptera; family Tipulidae; genus Tipula; species Tipula helvola. Next base: position 310,102,615 of record OY744481.1, read on the forward strand.
TTTAATTTTTGCTATAACCAATAACCAATCCACAGCGTATCGTGAATTTCGAGTCTCTCTACATCAAACAAAAAGAAAAAATTTAGGCAAAATTTAACTATACATTTTTCATTGCCAAAATGGTAAATCTCACAACTGAACCACATGAAAATCGAAACAAAGCCATTATGACCGCAAGCTAAATATTATAGGATGCTCTGAAACATCGGCATCGACATAACGGGCTTACGTAAAATAAAATCAAATTAATTACCATAAACGATATACCTCAGCCATCGTACAACCAATAAATTTTCTCAACTTGGGTTATACACAAATCCTTCACTTTTTTTTTGTGATTTTGTATTAAAATTGTAACTGCTATAAAATGATCAAATATCTTTTTCAAAATGTCACAAAAAATATATGAAAATTGAATTTAATTGTTACCGGTTTTAATTTCGATGACTTTTGTTCTGTGTGTTGTTTATTAAATAAAATATGACACAGTAAAAATTAAGTTTGATAAAATTTCGTGCAATACGAATTTTAAACTGTTTTAAACTGCTAAAAATGTAATATCTCATTTAATCAGAATCGAAAATTCTGAGGGACAATATTTTTTACTGATTAAAAAATGTCATGAACAATTGTCTTTTCACCAGAATACCTATTGCTTCGTGAGCATTTTCAGTATAGGCCGGATTTTAAGTTTAAGTTCTGTTAGGAAGCTTGAATTAGGGTTATTTAGGGTTATCTAATATCTGTATTAGACTAATTAAACTGCAATAGTTTCAAATTTCCGATAATTATTATTTTGAACGGTAAAGTATACATTTTGAATTAACCGTTTTAAATGCTCTCAGTTTTGGATGTTTCATTGGCATTTTGTTAATTTTATAAAAAAATCGCAATATTTCCAATGGAGAAAATTGTCAGTAAATATGCAATTTTAGTTTATTGTAATTCTATACAGAACTAACCATTTTATATTCACGCATATCCAAAATTAGGATAAAAAAAGAATAATTTTTGATCTCAATTTAAATTCGAAACAAAATAACAATAGAGTGACAACTTTGGTTTAAAATTTAACCTCTTATCTGATAATATGTTTTTATATTGTGAAAAGCTTCTTTCAATATCAGAGGAGGTGATTGGTGCATACTTAAAATGTGCTGCATTTATTACTTCAGTTTAGACCGGTTCATTTCGCAGTACTTTGTTAATTTCTATTAGCTTCTGTAAACCTGAATTCTTTTGAAAAATTGTTTTTAATTTTGTTTTTATTTTTTCACCAGTTGATCCCGGTTGCTAATATACTCCAAAATCCTTCTGAACAATTCCAACTATAATGTTGGCAACGAAACGTCCAGCAGCATCCGTTGTTTCATCGATAGACATCCAAATTTATTTTGCCTTAAAGTTTTTCTTTTATTTCCAAAATTATATTTGCATAGCAAGAACTCAGATAATTTTTTCGAATGGTGGATTCACTAGAAATTACTTCTCTTGTGTATTTCTCTAGTAAAGACCTTTTGAAATAAAATTTAAATTTTGATTGGAAAGTTATATTAATACATATATCAATTTGTATCCTGAGCGCCACATTTTCTAATTTCCAGAAAGGTATGTTTGTGGCAACTATCATGTTGCATAGATCTAAACAAAAATTTTAATTCAAACGTTTTTTCTGGTTGATTTTTTTCATTCTGTTGTTTTGAATTTTGAGCCAGTTGAATATGCTTCAACGTTTTTAAATGTTGCTGAATGAGGTATTTTTTTAATGTAACGTCGCATTCACATAGTGTGCACACTAATTTCCCATCAGTAGTTTCAATACCTTCAGGGCCATACTCTTTTAAATATTTTATTAATAATTTTTCTGACATTACTATAGAGTGGTTGGAAAAATTTAACGTGAGCAATGGTTTATTCAAACTAAAATTCTTTTATTTTGCAAGGCATACATATTCAAAAAAGCTAAATATGCAATGCATTAAATTGAAATTTTTTGCTTATGTAAAATATGCGAAATATGCAAATATGTAAAAACCCTTTTTGTGGTAACGAATTCTTAATAACACTCGAATCATATAGTCTTCCAAAAATGAGACGTCTCACTATAATTGGTGAGATAGGAATTTTATTCAAAATCCGGTCTTTGTTTATAATATAAGCGAATCCCTTGCTTTTTTAAAACCCGGTCGCATATACAGTTTTCCGAAATAGCTTGCTCCCCAACCTCCCCTTCTCGAGTTATGATTTTTTAAGAGTACAATTGAGTGATTTTATGCTATTTTCGATAAGTAACGATTTTACTTAGGTTGCCTAGTTTTGAATGAAATCGGCATCAGAGCCTGCTCTGTACGTACAACTATTTTTGGTTCAAACATTACCTATTTCAAGAGGACCGCTAAATTTGTTGGTTTCATGCATAATACTTCTACCAGGGCTCATTTTTCACCTTCTTATGAAGTTTCCAACCCCATTTAATTTGACCAGACCAAAAGTTTTAAATTTACACAGGCGTTTAAATACAACCATTTTTGGAAAAATGGCGTCTTCACAGCTCTGTAACTTTATCTCCTTATTCCAATCTGATTACATAAAGTCATTATGGGGGACGGCTTCTTGTATTCTCCTCAACTCACCCTCGAAGCACTTTTTTGGATTTTGAAATCCTAGTAGAGTTATAGTTTAATTTCGTGTTGATTTATTGAGTAAACTTTAAATCTACGAGTAAATAGATGATTAGGTATTTACAACAAACATAACTCAGTTACAGATCTCGATATCCATAAAAGTTGAGCGACTTTTAGAAAAGATATCAATTTAAACATTTCTAACATCTTAACCCACATGCTTCCACCAGTTGCAAGGTACAAGGTTTGTAAAAATGACAAAAAAAGGAAACCGGGAAAACTACGGTCAAAGAAGCAGATTTATATGCGGACCCTTAAAGTACAAAAATTATTTATCCAGCAACCATAACTTCAAAAATTTTCATTAACACTTGCAACTAAAAGTTTTCTTAAATTTGCCAATTCACTATTACAAAGTTTTAACTTCTCCGAAAATACGGTCAGTTCAGCACATTCTATAATTTATAAAAATACCAAGTATCAGAAAAATTTATATTTGACAAAATTAATTAAACGATCCAATATTGCTGTATAAAATAATTTCATTTAAAATTTTGATAAAAAAAATTATCGTTATCTGTAATGAAATACAAATAGCACAATATGATTCTCAATGTAATACATACGAAATAATAAAAATATTGTTGTTGAGAACATCCAATTCATTTCTTTTCAAGTCCGCCATTGGAAGTTTGTAAAGTAGCGAATAGAAAATATTACTTAACACGTTAATCGCCATGTCAGTCGTATGTGTCTGACACTAAGAATTTCTCCGTGTGCCATGTCAGTCATATATGTCTGACATACGGGAATTAGTACATAGAAGGCCACGTCAGTCACTGATATCCGACGCAAACGATAAATTTGCTTTATCTTTCAAAAGCTTAGCCTTCTTTGAGCAAAACCTGAAAATTGCTTGGCTTACTACGGAAAAATAAATATAATAGACTTAGTTATATAATGCTATATCGTTACACTTGAAAAATTACATTTCAATAATTTTTATTTTGATAAAAGTAATTACATTGACTTATTATGTTGCCCAAAACATTCTAAGCAATAAAAGAGGTTTTGTTTGCAGTCTGAGCAATAAGTTGAAACTTTTTTCCCCCTTTTTTCTGCTGCTTCTCGTCCTTATGCTTCTTTTTATTTGGGCATAACATCCAACGCACATTCTTCTGCTTTTCTTCTTTTTAGAACTAAACATTGTTTTTAGCATATTTATTTATTTATTTATTTTTTATTTATTTATTTATTTCTCTTAACCATACATAACAAAAACATTTAAAAATACAATTTTTTTATAAACTTATACAAAAAATGTGGTTAAGAAGATTGGATAATCTTTGTCAAAAAGACAGTTTCGATTCTCCCAAGTGATAAAAATTAAATTTACAATATTAGTATAATAATGACAAAAAAAAGAACCACAATAAAAAAGAAAAATTAAATTATATAAAACAAAACTTATTTAGCAAACATAAACCCCACATCTTTAGTTTCAAATATCCAATATGAGTTGAAGTTTTTCGTTTTTCAGTTATATCCGAACTTAATCTAAGCATATCAGTAACCAAATTTTCACGAAATTGTCATATTGCTTTTCGTAATTATGTAGTATCTAAATTATGTAATAAAATTTCCATGGCGCAGAGGAAAACTTTGTTGAAATTAGTGTGGCGATTAACGTGTTAAGGAATAAAATTATAAATGTTTACTAGCAAGCAACGTGTGATATATAATTACAAATGTAAATTATATTAGTTTTATTGTAATACTGTTGTATAATTTAATAACGGTCAGTTTTTAATAAATTTGAATTGAATAAAAATTAACAAATATTAGGCTAGATACTCGATACTCAGATAAGCAGATAAGCAGTTATTTTTTGCGAATTTGCTAGAAATATTATACACTATAATTTAGCCACCCAATTTGTTTCTGAATTTCAGAAAATGAGATACTTTAACGCACTTTGTCGTTTGTGCTGAATACAAAAATATATTTTACTTTGCTAAAATAATCGAGTAGCTTACGCAAGCAAATTTTCGATTAGCAAATCCGCCATATTTATCGATTTGCGAATTGCTAGAGTATCGTGTATCTGGCCCTATAATTAAAAAACCCTAAGATTTGAATTAAAATATTTATATTTTATTTCAAAAACGTTTATTTTTGATTTCAAAAATATTTAATATTTGCTTTAAAAATCAAAATATTTGGAGCAACTATCAAAGCTTTTAAATCAAAAATTTACTTTTTCGTTCAAATGTCGCTTTAACTTTAAAACAAAACTAAAATTAATTTATTTACATTAAAAATTTCACGTTTTTAAAACAAAAATTTTAATTTTAATTTCAAATGTCATTTTTTTAAAATGAAAATTTTAGATTTTAAATATAAAAAATTGAAATAAAAAAATCTCGTTTGATTCGAAAATCCAAAGTTTTGGCTTGAATACGTTAATTTTTGAATTAAAAACAATCTTTTAATTCTTAAATGATTTTTAAAACACAAGGAAAATGTTGAAAATCATGTCGCATTTGATTTTATTTTACGGAGTTTTTATTTAAATCTAATGTGCTTTTTTCTTTCTGTGTACTATTTTTTAGGTATATTCCGAGTGTAATAATGAACTGTAAATCAGTAATTTGAAGAAGTGACGTGTTTTAAAAAAGTTTTACTCCATTGTTGCGTTCAATTTGTTTTTAAATATGAAAATGTTGACTTACCAGTAGAGGCGATAAATTGAGGCTATTTCACATTTATTTCTGTGCTGTAACTTAAATATTTAAATAGGTTGCAAAATTCGTCCACGGGATTTAATTGAAATTTTAAATAGACCTTGAATCATCCTCGTTTGCTATTTTCATGCCTTTTATGGACCTGGGTGCTTCAACAAATTTGTACTTGTCACATTTTTTTTATTGTTTTAATTTAAAATTCGATAACCTGTTGGTTCCGGCTCACAAACCGTAGAACACAAAATATATGTAAATTATTATTACATACTCAACTGGTTCACAATATGCTTTTCATCTTACAAAAGTGTAGAAAAATTATTGAGATAGTTTTCCTTGAGCTTCGGTTTAACTCTAATTTTTTTAGGTTTTAATGCTTCTGAACTCAAGGTATGTACCTAGTTAGGCTAAATACATACTTATGTAAACAACAAGTGCCCGCCAAGAACTTGAAATAAAATTTGATTGGTGGATGAATTGGAATGATTTAAAAATTTAAGTATAATATTGAGTTCAGAAGCCTTAAAACCTATAAAAATTAAACTTAAGCCGATGCTGAAGGAAAAGCTTTGAAATGATCTTTATTAAGATGCTTATTCACATTGTGAACGATAATAATTGGTTTTTTTCTATTTTCAGAGCAGCGAACATCAAAACCTATCATTATAGTTTATGATTTAATTTTTTCTAAATAAATTTAGTATTTTGGAAACGTCCACTTTTATCCAAGGTTAAATGTTTTAAACAACAATAGGCTCAGCCAAATTTCATTTAATGATTAATAGCATTGAAGCAAATTTCAAAACGTTCAATACTCCAATAATTTTAAATGTCCGATATTTAAGCTTTTCATTCAGCTACGAGTAACTGAACATAGTAATTTGGATTTAAGTCACCTTAAATTAAATAAGTAAAGTTCAAAAATTTAAACTTCTAATTTTAATTACTAAATTTCACACATATGGCACACGAACATAAAATATCATGGCTTTTACTGTATCGTAAATAAATTCAAATAATTATACAAAAAATTTACATATTAATGTAATAATAACCAACATTATATAAATAATAATGACATTTAATATCAAATTACATTAAAAACAAAAACAAAAAACCGGCCATGTTTTTATGTGCGCCTATAATACGCACATAAATATAATTTTTACCACCCGTTGAACATTTTTTGTTTTTTTTGGTGAATTTTATTATTTTTATCACATTTACAAAATCAAAATTAAAAAAAAAAAAAATTAAATTAAATTTTATAATTTAATCACACAAAAACCCAATGTTATGGTGTGAAATTCAACAATCGCACGCATCAAATATGGCAGCTAAATTTATGTGTATTAAATAATATATTATGTATGATATACCTATTTTCACCCTTAAATTACACACTAGTATAACACAAAAAAATGTAAATTAATAATTTTAATTTCTCACACGTTTACAATATTAATACCTGCATACGTATAGTTAACATGTGCGCACTATAGGGATGAAAAGCCAGTTATTTGTGTGTACACACCACTAATATTTTTGAAGAAAGTGTAAAGAAGAAAAACTAAAATCTAAAAATGTTTTCGTAAATAAAACATAAAAGGGTTATTTTCATAAAGCTAAACATAAATAGATAATTTACACTTTTAAATTTTTTTTTTTTATTTTTTTTTTTTTCAATTGCACTGTGAAATTTACTGCCACACCCTCATACATAAATACATGAAATAATGTACAAAAAAGAAAATGTATGTTGAAAAAAAGGCGGAGCGTGAAATTAATTTTATTTTTTTTTTATTTTATTTAATTTTCCTTATAATAATTTTATTTATTTATTAATATACACATACACATACTAACACTAAGTCATTGACTTTCTGCGATTTCTTGTTTTTCGCATTTAAATCAGATTACACTTTCAATTGCATTTTTAATATTAATACACATTACACATGTGCGGAAAATACTATTAGAGTACGAGACAATTTGTACACATGAGTTACATAAAATGTAGGTTTGTTTATTTTATAACTCAAAAAACATTATACGTTATATACGATTGTTTACACAAAAATGTGTAAATGATTTGTGTAAGTGCGCAAATAAATAAATCAATGAATATATGAATACGATAATATAATTATTTAATTATGAGCGCGGGGAAAAATGATTTTTAATAATTTATTTTAATTAAATTCAAGTTTTATATTTTAATAACACTTTAAGTTAGGTATCTTATATGTATAAATATTTATTAATAAAATGATTAAATTAATCACCTGAACGCTTTTAGATTATGCGCGCGGCTAATTTAATATTTTGTAATAGTTTTGTTACTAGGCGTTTGAAATGTTTTATAAAAAAAATTTTTTTTTTATTAATTGTTATTATTATTGCTAATATTATTATTGTAAATAGATTTGGTGTGTTTTTTATGTGATTGATATAATTATTATCGATTGTTTCTCGAATATTAAAAAATGTATTTGATCGATGCCGCTCGAGTTTACGTAATCCTCTATAATGAGTAGACATCACATCATGTTTGAGCAATGAAATTAAATATTTTTTGTAATTGGCGACAACCGATATTTTGTAGTATACATAGTTTCAGGAATAATTATAAGTATGTATTTAGTACAAAATACTTCTGGAATTTTTAGTGACGAAACTTTTATAAAATACTTATAATTGTCCAATAATTTATGTGTGTCTACGAATTCTAGTATAAATTAATGGTAATGCTAAAAAATTAGGTCATTTTACATTCAAAAAAATCATCAAGTAATATTAACGGCATGAATTTCATTAAATTTTAACGTACTTTTGGTGTTCACACTTAGAAAAAAAATTGGTTTACCAACTTAATTAATTGAATTTTCGAAATTTGCCATAGTTAGATTTACGGTATTTATGCTTTATTTTGAGTTATTAATTTGACAAATATTATGAAAACAATAACAGTTGAAGAGTACTAACCATAGCTTAAAACGAGTCTAGCTAAACCGGATTTAATAAATCGCAGTCTGTCAAAGGTATTAGTTAAACGATTTTATTTTACTTCTATTTTGTTACGGTAACCTATGTTTTGACTTGTTAATTATAATCAATTCTTGGTTAAAGTAACATAAATAATTTTGTTACTTTGTAATTGGTTTTTGTTCTACTAAAACTAATTGTCCGTTAGAAAACCAAGCTAAATAACAAAAGGATAGGTAATTAATTAATAGGAACCATGACTATTAGTTAAAATAACTAAGCATTTAGTTAAATTTACCAAATTGATTCGTCAAATAACGGGTTAGAGAAGAGTAGCTGGTTTTTTTGCATTAGTTGAATACATAATTGAAAAAAAAAAAATTAATAAATTGTTCTAAAACTATTAAAAAGTAGCTAAATTTTATTTAATTATTTCAAGTATTTATTTAATGGAATTCCATCATTTGACGAAGAAAATAGCAAAGGAATAGTTTTCCCATTAGAATTTCAGTTCAGAAAATATTTTAACAAAAGTCCGTTTTAACTACCTGCCTCACAAAAATGAGACGTCTTCAAAATGAATAGGGTGAAGTAAAAAAGGTAACTTTGTACAGGGTAATCCTTGGAAATAGAAATGTATTATTTATGAAAGGAAAGTTTTGATCCCTTTTTTCCTATATGTAGATGATTTTGAGATAAATAATCCATTAGGATCTCATAACAGCACGCAATCCCTAACAGCATTTTATTAACGATTGGTACTTCTTCACAATTGAATGAAATCCAAATTGTAGCTCTTATAAGAAATTCCTTTTTAAAAACATATGGAAACTATATTAGGCTTATATCCGCTTATGAATCAACTTAAATCTTTAGAAACTTATAGGATTTTGTTGAATTTCCGGATGGAATCATCAGAGTACATTTTGTTTTAGGCCTGATTTTCAGAGATAATTTAGGTCTGAATAATTTACTTGATTTACTTTAGGTCTGAATAATAACTATAATCATACTATTTTAAATTATATGTCGGACGTTAGCTTAAATAACACAACCCTCACCGGTATTTCTAAGGAATGCATCTTGAATAATATTCCATCAAAGGGTTTGCCATTACAATTTGTCATTTATATTATTAGATTTCATAGAAGTTAAGAAGTATTTTACTCTTGAATATTTATATGGCAATATGAGCAAAGATATCAAAATTAACCATTTACAAAACAAATGATTTCATTTCTCAGCACGCGAAATGCGGAATTTTACTCATTTTCTAATGTTGATCATATAGAATTAGGAGATTTAGTTCCTCGAATTGACATAATTAGGCATTTCTTGATTGAATTTGTTTCTTTAATGGATATTCTCATTCTGTTGTCGCCAACATTTAACGAACAATCTTTGGATGATCTCAAGGAAAAGATAGATAAACACAATAATAATTACGTTTTACTATTTAATGATACTTTATCTTTTACTCACTATATCCTTGAATTATACGAAATTCATGTTTCCGTTTTGAAGCTAAACATTTAGAGTTGAAAAAATATTGTAAAAATATTACCAAGGGACAAAATATTACCCTTAGTCTTGCGATTAAATTTCAATTAAAGTTTGCTAGACTTATAACGACACCATTTGGAAGTAACTTAAAGATTGACAAGTCAGATATTATCGAAAACTTCATGTTCGCTAAAGAACAAATTCTGGTTACGGGTTTGATTTTACTGATTTGGTTTTTTTTTTGTAAAATTCAATATAAATGCGCAAATGATACCAAATAACATAGAACTTTACCAAAATTCCACTCACTCTTTATACATAAAAATGACGATTTACCTTACTTAATTTGTTACAAATGCTCAACAATTTATTTGAAACATTTTGTGTCTTATAAAATTATATCAAGAAGTGAAACTGAATTTATTTTACCTTTGTCATATTTTAACAGCCCTCCAAACCATGAATACACAATAAATGAGGGAAAAGTTATAGGTCCAAAAAACTTTTTTTAAGTATTTTAATTTACATAACAATCTAGTTTAATTTTAATTTTTAAATTAAAAACTAATTGCACCTTAACAAAAAAACACATTAAGCGAAATTTTTAAAAATGAGTAACACAGATTTTGGAAAATATCGCATTTTATCAAATGAAATGAATATCTACTTTTCGAATAATTATTGTATATACAAAACGATAATACATTGGGGAATTTAAATGAGGTGGAGGGAGAAAATATAGGAAGTATTTTATTACCCGTTCAAACAATACAAAAAGACGATTTAATATTTAGTAATTCCACGGATCTACCAAAAGATGTAAACGAAAATCAAAAGGCGCCTCCAGATGTGTCAATTTCTGCAGAGACATTGCAGAATAACTTAAACCAGAACATACAAACCAATAAATATGATGCCGAAGATCAACAACAAAATTGGGATGATTACGATGAACAGCTTACCAATTATTGCATTCTTGGAATATGGACCATTTGTACCAAAAATTTAAAGGTACATCTTGTTAAAATCTTGCTTGTCAAATTGGTTATTAATTTAAACAATTTTCTTTAGAAAACATATTTTTTTTTGGTGAAGAATATTCACCACTCAAGGGCAAGCTGTACGACAGATTTCGAAATCAGTGGAATAAATAAGAAAAAAAAATAAGGAACAGCAGAAAATCGCCGACCAGAGTGCTTCAGTGGTGCCTGAACAAATACAAGCTGTATTTTTTTATAAGTCTCGATAGATCTATTCAGATATTTGCAAAAATTAAAAATGGGAGATTGTAGCTACTCCTATCATCCACTTAAAAATACTGGCAGTCGCAGCACTAAGAATTGTGTTTATTTTGACAGTGCTACGCCACGCCATGTTGTTTTCATTATATTTTGTTATTCCAAAAGTATAAATACATGAGGAAAAATGCGAATACATTTTATCCATATATAAAAATGAGACGGACACACTAATACTTTTTTTTTTCTTTCAAAATGCTACTATGATGTTTTAAATTTTGAGCAACTTTTACGAAAAATGATAAACAGGTTCATTTTTGATTTTTCAATTCTTTCTCGCTAAAAAAGTTGTGGATTGCGGTAAGTAGTACTAAATAACACATTTTTAATATGCATCTTCATAATGGAAGGAAATAATAATAAAATTAATACTTTTATCGTACATATTCTGTCTTTTAAAATAGAGCAACAGATTAAATGTAAATCAGCTACTAGTTTCCTATTGTATGATAGATGTACTAAAAATTGACTTTGGTATGCGTCCATGCTAAAATACAAATTTATAATTTGTGTCTTTACTCATAAAAGGGAAAATCTGTAGTCTCGATAGCATATCTGGATAAAAAGCAAGATTTTCATGTACAATTAATAAGTTATGTAATTCAAGGAAATTAATTAAAAACGATAAACTGTTGAATAAAATGTTATTCTTGATTAAAATAAACTGAATCAATTGCAGTTTAACCACAAAAATAGAGAACATCTGGATGCGATTTATTGAGATCTATCGAGACTTATAAAAAAAGACGGCTACAATTGCCTAATCGTGGGTTACAATTTTGAATTATTATTCATTTAATTATCTTTACATTTCTTTTAAGATTCAAATTTTGCGGATGAATTCATTATAATTGAGCTAAAGCATTTGAGAATACCATGGGACGAGGTAATTGACAAATGGAAGAGTGGAAGAGAATCATGGCCTTTAGAATTCATAAAATTACTTCTAATAAAGATAATAATTTAGTCAATATATTTGAGCAATGGCCGCTATACAAATTTTCACAATCTCCTGAATTAGTAAGTTTCTATTTATGTAGTTATACAACTCGTGGGCGCAGCAGGGTCAAAAATATGTTGGACTTAACGTATTTATATAATATGAACATCCCAAGGAAGCACATGGTAATGGTTTTCAACATCGTTATTTTAGGAAACCTAACCCCCATAGAACGGGGCACGTTGAAAATTATATTTCAATAATCCCATAGAACTTACCATTAGTATCCGAGACAAAATTCATTTCTCTGTGTCGCTTTTTTTACGCAAGTTGCTGAACCTATTGTAAATCTGAACTTCAGTTGATTAATTGGTACAAAGAAAACGACTATTTGCAGCCTATTAAAATGTTTACCATAAACAATGAAATCGATCATGCATTTGAAATTGGTAACCCCGAATTAAATAAAAATGCAAGTTCAGGTGTAGTTTTGTCAATTCATTTTCAATTCAGAAAATTATTTGAAGAAAATAATAATCTTAAATGGTCGATTGATTTTATGATGATCTAGAGATTAATAATCCTTTAGGCTCACACGTTCAAACACAAAATCTTATAGTTGTGAAATAATATATGTTTCCTACTCTTAAATCTAATATGAATTTGAGTAACATCGTTACGCGGCAATAATTAAGACTACAGATTTAAAAATTTCGGAATAAATCGTAGTCTGTTTCATTTAGTAGTCATCTACTAAATTAAATTCCTATTAAAAAAATCTGGAAGAGACAGGTTTAATAATTAAAACCTTAAATGATTCATATAAAGTCCGTTTTATTCTTAGAGTAGTCCTAGATGATAATTTACCCTTTAACTCAATGTTAGGTTTTACATCTTTGTTCTCTGCCAATTTTAGTTATTGATTTTGGGGGGTTTCTAAATCAAATCTTCAATCAGATAGATGAAAATGAAACAAGCCTTCGGAATAAGACCAATTATGCTGAAGCTGTAGTAATAAATGATATTTTACGTACTGGTATTGTAACTGAATCACTGGTTAATAATCTTAGATCTTTCCGCGTAGTACAAAATTATGCAGTTGATGTGTCACATTATCTTGAATCTAAATATGTATTTCACTTTGGAGTGTCTCAATTTTTGAAAATAAAATTTTACTTACGGCACTCTTGAATTAGGTAATATTTCAGAACCAATCAGAATGTTTCATTTAAAAAAGTTTCATTTAAAAATTTATGGTAGAGAAATGATAACCTTTATCCATTTCTTCCCATTAATGATCGGTGATTTAATTCCCGACATTCTTTTAAAATTTAAAATTAACTTCGCCGATTTAAGCACTTTAAAAACATTAATTCATGACCATTTATTTTCCTATAAAAGGCTGTTTAATGATACCCTATGGAATCATTCAAAATTCGGGACCACTTCGGCAATTTTGGTTGTTTAGATTCGAAGCATCCCTAAAATATATAAAACTGTACGCACATGTAACTAATTCCAGACGAAATATTCCACTAAACAAAAAAATTCAAATGAAATTTTTTTGCTTGATGATGGAACCGTCTAGTGAATTGTTCTCTGCGGAATCAAAACATAAATTCGTTACAAATAACAATTCTTCAATAGATCCTATGGTATTATTATACGTTATACACAAGCTACATTCAAATGTACTTTGTATAAATAAGGCCTCCTCTTAAAACTGACAGAAGATGACAGCCTATACTCATTCAAACTATATAGAAATATGCGTAAAACTAAATGACAAGAAAGTAGTTATTTTGTGTACTCCTTCATATCTACCAAATCGAATTTCTGACGGATCAGAAAATTACGGGTAAAATTTTTTTTGATTAATGATTTTTTTGTAATGATTCATTTTATAGATACTTGCATGCAAACAAATTTATAGCACAGTTTGTTTACTATTATGTATAATAAATTATATTTTAAATTTTATTCATCATTGTATTTTTTATTTTCAATTTTTCAAAAGTTGAGTTTATAGTCAAAGTTGAATTATTTTAGTATAACCACACATAATTTCATTAAGAATTAAAATATCACCTAGCTTCACTCAGAATAACTTAAATAAAGAAGAAAAAATAGGTTAATTCTATTACTTAATTTTAATGAGATTGGTCAGATAGATTTAAAATAATTGTGAAATAGTTAATAAATTTAATTATAAAAACTGAAGAACCAAGAACGGGTTTATTTAATTTTAAAACATGAATAACAATCATGACCAACATTTTGAACGTTACATCGGGGGGTTGTTGTTGTTCCAAATGAAAATCCCAACTGTATCTCAACCAAAATTTCAACTGTATCACAACAAATTTTTCAGTGAATTACAAACATATTGGGAGTGAAATTTAGTATGCTAATATGGATAATGCAAACATCAACACACATCCAATATTAAATTACCCATCCAGGCCAGCTAATGTCTAGAATAATGTATTATATACATAGTGTTTATAACCTAGTTAAGTATTGGGATCTGAGAAAATGTATCCTATTTTAACAGGTTAGTATTTACACGATTCTGATTTAACACTTAACGCGTTGTCATTGATGCACCGGTACATCATTCGTTTTTACTAAGCCACTGATAATCGAGATGTTATGCATTTTCCTCTTCCTACACACCACTGATGCATCGGAATATTAATAATGTTCTCAATTAAACTAACACAAAAGATCCTTTATTCTTGAATTCATTCTTATTATATTAATAGAATAAAACAAATCCCTGACGCCAGTCCCGGAGTCTTATTACCTGTACGGAGAAATGCATCATGGCAATGGAAGTGTTAAAATAAATCAGTGTTTATTAAAATCTCTCATTTATTACTTCTATTTAGAAAATGATATTGACATTATGTCTTTTACTAGATATAAAACAAGAGTCGAGTTTGAGCAGACGGTCTGATTAAATAAATATTTAAATTACTAATTTCCGTGTTATTATTATTTTTGAGAAGTAGATGAATACGTGATGCCCATGACTGATGGGGCCTCTAGTAATTTGACAAGCCAAGAAAAATCGTTGGTTGCACAAGGAATATATACACCGATTCTAGACGGCGATGAATACTTAGGGTCTACCAAAGTTCTAAAAATTAACGTTTAGATAAAATTTCGAGTAAAAGTAAATCTGGAAATATGTAGGTCAATATAAGCCGACATTTTTTGTAACAATCGTTTCGATGCGGGTTGATGGTCCACCAAGTTCTCTCAAAAGCATTCAACACAAATATGTAGATCCATATGCATTTCGAATGGAAATGGGAATGATTGATTTAATAAATTAATATATAAATTTTTAAAATTTAGAAAGATGGCTAAGTTGATTTTTCCATGATTTTATAAAATTTTCCAGATCGATTGAGATTAATTAACAATTTATCATTTATCAGGTTTTGTTTCGATCGTTAATTTCTTGTAGTCGTTAAGCAAATCGTTACCTATACAGAAAATTTAAAATTATTTTAAGCGTTGGTACGCTTCAAAGAAATATCACTAATTTCATAGATTAATCTATATTTCCGAGATTTCAGACTGAGATTTTCAAGATTTTGGATTCTATACAAAAAGTTCGATCTTTTCGACATTATTAAATATTATGCAAGAATTCTCTAAGTTTTCGAATTCAAAATATTAGGGATTATGACGACATTGTCTGGTAAATTAAATATTCCAGATTATAAGAGATATGCGTTGCGTAGCATTAAGAAGCGGAGAGCGTTTAGTTGTTTGACGCCGCGGTATTCATGTAACCGGTTGCATCAGTCTGTTACTTTGACACTAACAGACATCCCTAAATTTTGCTATAAAATTCACCAGGTCGATTATATGAAATTAATGGATTTCGTTATTTGAATTTAGATTTTTTCAGAACAACCAAATTACCTTTGGTATCCTGGCCCTGCATAAAATATACGGCTATTAGTGTTAGTTCCCACGCACTAATCAAATTACAATCGATAATTGTCTAATTTGCTATATTAAATTATTTATTTAAATGAAATGGTCAGACCTGTATAATCTTAAGTTACAAACTAAGATTTTTTTAAAAACATTAAATGAAGATAGGAAAACCACTTTTTGTGGAAATCAGTTTCATTAAAATTTGTATCCACTACGAAATTTTGAGTTTGCTGTTGCTCAATAAATTTAGCAAGACTGAAACATTCAATGCTTTTTAATAAATTCAACTACTCGTATTATAGCAAAAAGACAAAAGAAAGAGTCCAGGCCTGTTATCATAAATTTTAAACACTTATAAGATCATCAAAAATAACCTTCACTGCGCGTTTAAGCGATCGTCACACCGTGTGCATTGATAAAATTTAAAATTAAGCACCACTCTCACCGATCTTAAATTTTATAAACAATAAAATCAATAATAATTATAAAACAAAAATACACACACACACATATATAAAAACAACAAAAAAAAATCAATTTTTAATTGGACCACTTGCTGCGATAGCGCGCTAAACAGCGTTTAATATAATTCCATACAACAAAAAAACCACTAAAAGTGAGTTCGAAGCCCGTTTTGTTGTCGTTTGTTTTAAGAAAATAATCTCAAGATATACATACACATACATGTGTTTCCTACATATCTATATATAACTAAATGTAATGTGTGTAGGTGGTCTTATTTGTTGAATTAATTATTTAAAAAAAAAAAAAATAATAAAAATAAAAAATAAAAAGAAATAAATAATTTAAATATTAAAATATAAATAAAAACAAAACAACAACAACAAAATCCGATAAAGATAAAGTTATTAATAAATGTGTTGATTTGTTAACAAAAAAAAAAAAACAAAATAAAAAATTGTATAACCCGGTGGTCTAGTTTAAAAATATTTATCAAGATATGTTGTTTTCTCGTTATTAATTTAAAAATTTTGTAATAAAATATTTGGATTTTTTATTTTTTCACCCTAGCCACAGAGTATTCATGCAGACAAATTCTGTGATGTAACAAAATTTTTCTCCCTAAAAATGATTTTTATTAAAGTAAATTATTAATTATTTTTATACGAATTATTAAATAAATGTAATATCCGACGGTAATTTAATTTCCGGTTAATTAATTTAATCAAACGATTGGAATTTATTTGATTTTGATTTTTTTTCATTTTTTGGGGTTGCCGGTATACATTATACTGAACTACCGACGGAATTCCATATTTGTAAGTTGTTGTGTACAAGACGCCATGTTTAAGTTTCCCTTCCATGATTATATAATACAAGGGCAGCATAGGGTGCTTCTTATTTACATATATACACATATTATGTATGTGCCCATTCGCGAAATGTACATAAAACATAATTTCATCATTGCATATGCACGAGGATGTACAATTATATACATATGTGTATACAGCATGTCTAACAAGTATGGATTTTTTTACGTGTATGTTGTTTCGTCAAAGTAAATCAAAAAAAAAAAATTTCAAAGGGGTTGATTAATGGCGTTCCGTCGTTTTATGTGTGCACAAGTATTAAAAACATGGTGTTCTAAAATATAATTGATTTATAATAATCTAATTGCATAGTGCACAAACAAATACACACACACATTTTTGTAAATTTATGTATAATATATGCAAGACAATT
Source organism: Tipula helvola (assembly GCA_963556165.1). Taxonomy (NCBI): domain Eukaryota; kingdom Metazoa; phylum Arthropoda; class Insecta; order Diptera; family Tipulidae; genus Tipula; species Tipula helvola. The sequence goes on from OY744481.1 coordinate 310,120,370, forward strand.
GTCTCGAAATAATATAAAAGGACAGGATGATGATTTATGTATACGTCTTATAGAAAAGAAAGGAAGGCCTTTTGTTTTGTAATGTCCTAATTCAATTTTTATTTTTTTTTATTTAAACCGATGCAAGCAAACAGCATTATGGGAACACAACCTTGGTCTTTTGTATACAATGTTAAGCAAACCCTTTTTACTGTTAAACTAAATCCGATGACATAAAACAGAATTTTATATGTATGATTGGACCAAAAATACACATAAATTGATGTCAATCAAAACATAAAATGAACATCAAGTATATTACGTATACATATGGATGTGTCTTGTTTAAACAAATCGTCTTCGCAATCCCTTACACATATGTACATATCTTTTTGATGTTGAGTACGAACGTATCAAGGGATTTTTTTTTCGGAATATTGAAGATTTCTACATATTTGGTCCATAATTGGGAAACGTATTTGTACTTTACGTTTTCGCTTCACGTGAGCTGATCAAAGAGCCAAACAAATAGACTTGTTTTAGTAAAGAGAATATATTTCCATCTCAAGTGACCGTAAGAAAATTATAATTAGGTTGAGATGCACACGATTTTAGTTTTTTTCCTTATTAGGTTTATTGTTTATAAGGGTGAAATTGGGTTAAGTTTTTAGTTATTCAAAATAGTCCGGATCGAGTGGTTGGAAACAACAGTCAAATTTTTTTCAATAATTTTAAGAAATCTTAGTAATATGCCCAATGACTTGTAATGGCATATTCCTATAATTTTGTGTACAATATAGGACAGCGGGATATTTCGATTATTTAATTCAGTTGGTTGGTCGATCCCGAGGTTCCTATATCGACGGCTACAGCACATTACCGTGTATTTACATTTTTTAATATTTTTACAGGAGGCGTCAAAAACCAGTCGAAAATGAAGATACTCCACAATGAACTAACTAAATCTCGGAAATCATTCAAAGGCAGTTTCAAATTATCTTATCAAAGCTGCACTATTTGAAAAGGTGTTGTTGTTTTAATTATTACGCAATAAACTTGTTTTATTAGAAATATCAATATAAATGGGTTAAAAGTATTGTTTCCGTTGTTGTTGCGGATAAAATCAAATTCTTCTGGATTGTTATAACAAAAATTTTTTTGTCAGTTCTAGCACATTTAGTAATATTAAATTACCTTAATTTAGCCGTAAAGTTTCCATTTGGGTGACGATTAAAAAAATAACGTTATGGTACTATTGAGCTTCAACATTTGATACACCAAACCACGGTTTCAGTAAAACCATCCAAAATTTAATCAAATTTAATAGGATATGTGTCACACATTTACGTGTAAGAAACTTCCCACGCAATTTACAAAAATTGGGTTATTCCACGCAATAAATGGGTTATTTATACCCCACTTTAGGAACATTAAAATTTGATTTTATTGACTCTCGATTATGTTTTCTTCCACAGTATATGGAACAATAAATTCACAGAATCCAGTAAATTAAAAAAATATATTAAATCCAGAGGAACTAAAAAGTTTGTAAGTAACTGGTATGTTGTTCCTTTTTTTATTGAAAGCTGATGTGGAAAAATGCGCACTTTGCTTACAAAACTTGTATCTCCTTTATCTTTCCAATTTAGAAAGAAATCTCATTTCTATGGAAATTGATACAAGACTGTTACCGAATTTTTTGCATTTTGGTACCGAAAGCTATCATTGGGGGCTACGAGAAGAAAACGATTGTCGATAGGGTCAATATGTTTCGCAAAATACGTTTTTTTACATAGCTGGATAAACTTAAAATATGACTTTACGCATTACCAATTAGTGATGATTCGGGGTATTTCGAATTAGTCTGGTTATTTGAAATTTTGTATATTTGAGATTGTTTTTCTGCAATTGTTCGACAGTTCCGAAGTTATCCGAGAATATTTCTGAATTCCAATATTATTCGTAGTTTGTATGTCTTTTAGTTGAGCTTAGCTTAGAGTTAAGCTTTGGTTTTACTAACGTTTCGGAATTTTCAAGGATTTACAAATGTATTTGTTACAGATTTTTCAAAATTAACCATTGATATCCAGAGTTTTTCGTAGGTTTTCCGACATTTATACAGATGTAAATCTGAATTAATTTAGTATCATAGATTTTGAAGAGTTCGTGATTATTCGAAAATGTTCAGATTATTCCAGTTCGCGGCGGTGATTTACGCCTTATATTTAGTTACTTTCGTTTTACAAACTTACGGATAATACAATTTTTAAGGTAATTTGAGACCTCAAAATTATTGAGATTATGTCAAATTATGTTCGATGTTCGTAATATTTTTTTGAGATTTTAAAATTTTTTTACCCTAGAGTTATTTGCATGATGGACGTTATATTCGAGGCCTTTGATATTATTGGTTCAGATTTTTTCCTAAATTTTAAGAATATCTGAGATTTTCTAGATTCGCTTCTAACAATATCAAAATTGAAAATGAATCAAATTTGGTTCTGTCATTATTGTCAAAATACTATCAATATCGTAATTCAGCCAAGGTTGAGCAATAACGGTTTTTATATAACATATAACATAATAAAACTAAAATTTATTACGTTAGGCCAGTATTTTTGACAATATAAAGAACGAATTTAAGCAAAACTTGAAACGTTGATTGGAAAATTGAGTGTACCAAAACCAAATATAACCTATAAATATGGAATTCTTGTTGATGCTTATAAGAAGGTCCTTCTCTACAATAAGGCTCCTAGTAATGATACAATAATTCAATGTATCACTAAATGTTTTTTTTGTTACGGTAGGTCAAGACTTAAATGACCAATGTAACTTGGATTCTGTTATTATCAAATGTGAGGAAAATTTTTGATTTTGAGGAAATGAATGCCAATAAAACTATACTCCTGATCTTCTATTTGAGAAACAGTTCGATAATGATGGAGCGTCAATTAATCGGGTCTTAGAAGCCAAATATCTTGGACTTATTTTAGATTATAACTTAAATTAGGCTCCCCACATTGAGTTTATGATTAACGGCATTTGCTAGTCTTGCTGGACTATTTAAAAGAATATCTTTAGCTCTTCCAGAACAGGTTCTATAATCAGTTAGTTTTCTATTTTCGCTCTATTTTGTCGTATCTGAGCCCTATATGGAGCTCTGCAAGAAAGTATAAATTGCAAGAAATTCAAGTTGTGCGAAATAGAGCATTAGGAATATTCTTAATTTACCTTTCCGAACGCATACTGTTGATTTGTACTAGTATAACTTTATGCCAATTGAGCTGGTCAATTTTGGTTTGATGGTCTGCATACATAAAATTGTAAGCAGAATGACTAAACAAATTTCGTTTTTGCGAGTAACTATTTGTATCATGAGCATAATACCGGAACGAAGCTGTTATATAGGACAGATTGTGCCAGACTCTCAACCACCCAAAATAGCATTTTTAGTAGAGGCCTCAATTTGTGTATAACTTGCCGGACAACTGCCTGAAGTAGGCCCGGAGAACAGATTGACTAGATCATTTCGTGGTGTGCAATAAAAAGTGGAATAGTACTTGTGTACTATGAAATTTCTTGTGTCACCCCTAATCTTATATTTTTTATATTCAGCAAATTGTTTTTATTTTTCATAATATGGTTAACTTTAGAAATTTTTAGTTTTAGTATTTTTTGTAGTGTTTAATTCTTATCGTTAGGACAATAAGTATATGTAGATGATTTTTTTCATAGGTCTTTTTTAGAGGCCCCTAAGATAAAATAATGGCTTACATTTTCAAATATTGTTTCTTTTAAATTGATCAAAAAGAAAAATTGTCAAATTTACTAGCAAACGATAATGGTTTTTACCAGTTGAAGATCTATGCCAACGACCGATAAATTAAAAAAAAGAATTCATTCTTTTCAAATAAGCGGGGTACCGTATATGGGAACCGTTAAAAGATTGAAAATTAAGAATGTTAAATTACAAATTTGTTTTGAATAACGGTGCTTGTAATTCCGTGCATAGTAAATATTATTTTACAAAGATGATGTTATTGTCCTCGACACCTGTAAATTTCGAGTTTTAAAGTTTTCTAATTTAAACTGAATTTTATAAATTCAGAAACTAAAAATAATAAATGTAGAACTTTTCAAACCAGGATTTAAAAATGCTTGAGATTTTATGATTTCGCAACACCATTCCAAGTAAGTTATGTATTTTACCTATTAAATGCTTTCAACTTCAGTTTAGTACCACAACACGGTTTAGGCATACCTAATCGACGCACATCTAAAATAAGTAATTATTTTTTAAAGCAAACTCGTAGATATTTCCTCAGATTCTGCAAACAATTTTAACAAACTATAAAATTCCGGCCCACCAAATTTTAAAATTTTGTTTGAACTGCAATAATTCGGCAATCACTGCAAAAATCTCTGCAAAATTGATTTGAGAGTAAAAAATTAAGAATGCCGTTGACAGTCTTGAAATTAGCATTTTTTTCTTGTTCAGAAAATTAAAAAAAAAAAAAATTTGCAGTCTTATTTACATTTTAAACGCTTTGTATATCCTCCTTTTTCCCTCGATTAGCGAAAAATTTTACGAAGGACAAAGTAAATTTTCAAATTTCTAACTGTCCAATCCCTTTTTTTTTTTTTTTTTTTTTTTTTTTTTTTTTTTTTTTTTTTTTATTTAACAAATATTACAACTGAATACAATTTCATCTAGTAATTTATCTATATTAAATGATGTTAACTGTTTGAGGAGAATAACCCATCGGTTAGCTCCAGGTTGGATACTTCATTAATTTATCTGTCCTAGTTCTAAGGGCTTCGTTCTTCGAAGCCGTCTTACTGGATTTTGGTTGTTCAGCATACGACGCAAATCCGCATTTTCATGTTGACTGAGGCGCTGTACGTGTTTCCTAGCATATTTCTTAATTTCTTCACAGACGTACTCCATCTTTAGATCCTTATGAAGGTTATCATTCCTTATATACCATGGTGCGTTGACCATACTACGCAAGACTTTATTTTGAAAAGTTTGAATTACTTTTACGTTAGTTTTCTTGGTACAGCCCCATAGCTGTATACCATACGTCCATACAGGTTTCAATATCTGCCGATATAATAGCAGTTTATTATGTAATGTTAGCTCAGAGTTCCTTCCTATGAGCCAATACATTTTTCTATATTTGATGTTTAACTCTTCTTTTTTCTTTTTAACATGCTCTTTCCACTTGAGTTTAGCATCAAGGGTCATTCCTAAATATTTTGCCGTGTTTGCATGTGGAATAAGTTGTGAATTCAGTCGAACAGGTAACCAATTAACATTTTTGTTGGTAAAGTTTATATGTACAGATTTAGTTTCGTTGAGTTGAAGGCGCCATTTCTTCGTCCAATTACTCAATGAATTAGCAGCGTTTTGTAATTTGCTGGTTGACTCCTCTATGTTGTTTCCAGTTGCCAAGATTGCAGTATCATCCGCAAATGTTGCAATATTTGTTCCTTTTGTGCTTGGCACGTCTCGCGTATAAAGTATATACAGTATCGGCCCCAGAACACTCCCTTGTGGAACTCCCGCCGATATTTTCTTTAATTCGGAGTATTCCTCTTCATGTTTCACACGAAAGCGTCGATCAGCTAGATATGACTTTAAAATCAGGTAAAACTGCTTCGGCAGATCTCTGTGTAGTTTATATTCCAGGCCTCGGTGCCATACTTTGTCAAAGGCTTGAGATACGTCCAAGAATACACTTGAGCATATTTTTTTATTTTCCAGAGCATCTTCAATTAGATCTGTGATTCTATGCACTTGATCTATGGTAGAGTGTCTCTCTATAAATCCAAATTGGTGAGGAGGAATGAGTTTTCTGTCTTCTATTACTGATTTTAATCTCTTGAGTAGTAACTTTTCAAATAATTTTGAAATTATAGGAAGTAGGGAAATCGGCCTGTACGATGTTTTCTTGTTTGGCGGCTTGTTAGGTTTTATAATCATTATCACCTCTGCCACTTTCCACTGGTATGGAACGTATTTTAATCTGAAGGCTGCATTGATTACTTGCAGTAATTTTCGTACTCCTTTTTCTGGGAGAGTTTTAACTATAAGTCCAGTGATTAAATCATAACCAGGGGATTTTTTTGAACTTAAGTTGTTTTTAATTTCATCTTTTAGCTCTTGTAGTGTTACAGGTTTTATGTTTAGGTTATCCACTTTATTTACTGAAATTATATTTTCTTCAGCTGTTTGCCTTGGGAGGGGTTGAAATGTGTTTTCAAGATAGTCTGCAAACAATGCAGCTTTTTCTTTGGCACTTCTAGCCCAAGTTCCATCGTCATTCTTGATAGGAGCTATTTGTACTTTAGGCCTTTTAAGACCTTTAGTTGCTTTCCAAAGGGCGTAATTAGTGTCTTTGTTGCCAGAAAGGCCAGCCAGGTATTCATTAAAAGATTTGTTCTTGTCTTCTTTGATAAGCATTTTTAATTTGTTGCTTAAATAATTAAGTCGTGATTTGCTTTGTGGTGCTCGATTCCTCTGCCAGATTTTTCGAGCTTTCCGCTTTTCTCTAACCAGATCTCTCACTTCTACTGGGTAGTTGATGTAACTTTCCGTTTGATTACAAGTAGGAGGAGTACTAAGTAAATTTTCAAATTTTTAACTGTCCAATCCCTGATTTGAAATTTTATTCTGAAGTTACTTTGTTGAATTTTTCTTATTTAAATTCAAATTTTATTGTAATTTCTTTATTCTGAATTCTCGAAAATAGTTAAATTTTTCCAAAATTAATTTTATATTCAACATTTAAAATTTAATTTAGAACGTTGGAATTTTCGATAAATTGATATTATTAAGCCAAAATTACGAACATTTTTCGGATTAGCATAGGATTTTGATTTTTGAATTTCGAATCACTTTTAGAATGGAATTTATTTTAGAAATATGAGAAGTTGAAAATTTCGAAAAATCGACAGAATTTTGCAATCGACGTTTTTTAATATCTCGAGAATACATTTTTTTAATGATATGAAAATTTGTTGTGCACCTGGTGTTAAGTAAAAATGTCTTTGTGTTTTTTTAAAATGTTAATAAATTTGTAGGCACTGGTTTGTTCACGAAAAATATCTTGTTTTTTTTAAGGGCGCCTGATATTAGCCCAGGGTTTCCTAATATGTTTGACAATTGCCCTGCGTATTGTTATAATGCAAGAGACTCTGAGTAAGTACAGAACAAAAAAAATTTAAAAGTGATTAACAAAGTGGAGGTTTACTCGACGTTCGATAAATCAATCATTTAAATTTTCTTTCAGATTGAATTCAATCGCATCTATGTAAATACGTTTTTTGGTTCTCTTTGAAAAAGTTAGGAAAATCGAAAACCCAAGTGAAAAATTTGAATTTAAGGGAATAGAACTTAATATTTAAAGGTGCAAATTTTTGAATCACAAATTAGATTTTAGGATTTATTTAGGACGAATTTTGAGATTACAAAAAAAAAAGATTGGAGGATTCGGGTTTAGGATTAGAATTTAAGACCTTCTAGAGTCTGCAAACTAGGATTTCGTTTCTGGTAACAAAAATTCCGACTGAAAATATTGTGCAGACAAAAACCACGACTAAATATGCTAAATATATTTTAAGTTGCGTGACCCGATAAATTCCTTTCTAGAGTATAATACCCTAAATATCAAAATTAGTTAGAGTAGGAAAGCGTTAAATAAGTTTTTGAATTTGGATTAGTGAACGCACATTTGAACAATTTTGAAACATTACATATCTCAATTACGGCTAGAAGTAACACGTACTGTGTATTATAATTTGCTTAGATACTTACCCTTATATTTTTCAACATCCTGTGGTTTTTCGGATTTTCATAGGCTCTTAAATTTATTAGGACAGGTAAGTAATGTTCACTAATTTTAAGAATCTCATCCATACACATAAAATTTCCAGTTTGTCAAGGGACTATTTAAACTTATAATACTGGAAATAAAATTTAAAATTTTTTGGAATTTTACAAATTTCGAGAATTTCGTCTGTCATACAGGAACATTTCTGAATATTTTAATTTCAAATACATATGTACCAAAATACTGAATACCCTAAATTTCGAGAATTTAAGCTTCCAATTTAAAAATTGGTACCAACTACTTTGAAAATAAATCTTAGTATTTTATTGAGGTAATAGGCTAGTTTTGGTAAGTTATAAATTCTAATATTCCAATTAAAATTTACAATTTTAACTTGGTACAAATTTAGATAAAATAACCTTATATTATAAGGAATTGAAATTAAATTAAATATAAAACTAAACATACACACATCACCAACCGCACAGATGAAGGCTAAAAGAAAAACATGGGATTATGCCCCGTCCCGAGGATGAATGAAGAACACTTATTTGTAATTTCAATTATTACGCACAAATAAAGTCAGCACATATCAACGAATTTGATAATACGATTCACAAAATCTTAAATAATGTTCAATTCTGCAATGATGGCCGAATCTGCAACAAAAATTATTTGTGATTTCCACAGCTTTAGACTCACTGCAAGCTGATTCCATTTCGATTGCGACAGCTGTCGAAATCTAGTATAGTTTGCTGAAGAACATGTCGGAAAAATGGATTGCTCATAAATATCCTACCTTTTTACCATTCTGCTAGGCATTTAAAATTTAAGATAGCAAATTCTATCCAGCTTTAATGTTTAAACCAGAAGTGCTGGATAAATAAAATGCTAAAAAATGGTGGAAAGTTGTACATGTAAAAAACGAAAAAGTCATTACGGTTGCCTGAAAATGTCTGCAAATCTTTTGTTCCTTTACAAAGCTGCCCAGCAAGCTCTGCTTTAAATCGAAATATTTGTTTCATCCTAAGGCCTAATTTGGAATAAATTGAGAAGCCGACTTGGATTTGAAAAGGCGCTTTCTCTCGTAAAAATATATCATCATTTAAAAAAATCTAAACCAGATGATGACTGGTGAATTTAGAAACTTTGAATAGTACTTTTTTTTTATTTTACCTGTTATTTAGAAATCTTTTATAAATTTAAAGTTAAATAAACCAAATGAATTTCAACGCGCAAGTACCTTTTTAGGTTATTATTCCTCAATAAATAAAAACACATTAATGCCCGGTTCCAGAACGAAACATCAATTCGCCAGTTAAATAATATTTCCTCTCTTTTTTCTTTTATGAAATTGCAATTTGTTTCATAATTCAAAATCAATGCTATCTGATTATATTTCTTTTTTACATGAACATTTTAAAGGGAGAATTAAATTTTTATTTGAGCGATATTGAAAAGTCAAATATTTAATTCTCCGTTTAAAATTCTCATGTAAAAAAGAATTATGATCCAGATAGCATTGATTTTGAATTATGAAACAAATTGCAATTTCATAAAAGAAAAAAGAAAGGAAATATTATTTAACTGGCGAATTGATGTTTTGTTCTGGAACCGGGCATTAATCTTATTCAAATAATTTTGTATCACCCAAAATTTTATATTAAATGAAAAAACCCATAGGTTTTTTTCAGTGAGTATTACCTATAAAACCCAGTTGGGTATTGTTGGGCAATCCAGTGGGGAGACAACCCTATAATCCGGGATTTTTGTCAAATCCTTGACCCCGGTCTTTTTTCAATCCCAAAATCCCTGGATCCCGTTGAAATTTTGGGATCGGGGATGTTTGTCAAATCCCTTGATGTCGGTCTTTTTGTCAATCCCGAAATCCGGGATCCCGGCATTGCATTCCCTGTTGTTGTTCAAAAATGCTGATTTTGCTTTTCTAATAGCACCAGTAACTAAATTTTTTAAATTTTTAAATTCTTGAAACGCAATACATTTCTATAACGTTTGAAATGTAAAACGCAAAGTCTCGTAAATTAATTAACATTTGTATGGTATTATTAAACCAAACGGGCTTCTTATACTGTGGTTAATATTAAGGGGGGAGCCACCTTGGAACTTTAAAAAAATCAAAAAAAAATTTTTTGGTTTTGTTATAGTTTAATATATTAAGAATCATATGCAATTAGTTTTGAAGCCAAATTCGACTTATTTAAAAAATATAATTTTCTGATTTTAATCGTTTATATAAAAGTTTTAAAGAGCTTAAAACTTTAATCGCGTTTTTCTCAAAATGACATTTTTGAACCTGGTATTGCGAGGATTTCCAGATCTACTAGGTTAAATGACTTGAAATTTGGAGAGATTGTTCAGGACACTTGATTCTTTGGAAGTACCTGTCCTTTTTTTGATATTTTCAAAATTCGATTTTTTAGATCGTTTTAATCTCAAAATGTTTACAAAAAAACGAGATTTTTTTTTTAAATATGCGCCATTCGTTGTAAAATGTATATATCGAAAAATCCCTAGGCACTTCCACAGTTTATGGGTAATATAATAATATACTACATTTTTTTATTCCAGGATGCACCATAATTAACTCATTTTTAACGATGGTCAGGCCACCATTATGAAAAAAATAAAAAAACAATTTTTTTTTTGTAATCTTGAATGATTAATTAATAAAAGGGTATAACATTTTTTTTTTTGTAAAATGAATTGTGTACTAGAAAAAAAATTCATGAAATCGACTTAGAATTTTGGGCTTCTCCTTAATTTGTCCACATAGAACAAATTTGTTAAATAAATCTATAATAAATTTATTTAATAGATGCAGCTTCACGTTCACAGATTGCTCACGAATCAGCTGGTACCATGCTAGACTACGACATTCACTTAAAAGACCAGTAATAGTATATTGTGTAACGTGTAGGAAAAACGATATATTCCCGGACGAGTATGGAAGTTGCTGGGACGAGGCGTCAGCCGAGTTCCAGCAACCATAAGAGTCCGGGAATTATAGTTTTTCCACGAGTTGCACATACGATTTTTTCTCTAATCGGCAGTATATCAGATTATCCATTTTATTCATTATATTCTTTAAAATACGCAAAATTTTCCAATTTATATTTTCAATAGATTTCACTATCAAAGTTACCTTAGAATTATAACAATCGCGTGCGCTGTCAATTTATTTAAAGATCTGTCAGAGCAAACGATACCCGTCGTTAATTTGTGGTTTAGCTTAAATATAATGGACAGCAATTTTGATAATTCAATCCCAGGTACTCCGCCTGGCATCTTGGAGACAGCAAGATTGACTACACTAAATTTGTTGCCGCAGAAGTCGAGGGAGAAGTACGAAAATGCATACAAGCGTTTTATGGATTATCGCATAAATAACAAGGCCAATTCATTCTCCGAAAACGTTTTAATTGCATATTTTTCGGATTTATGTCAAAAGATGAAACCGTCAACCTTATGGTCCAACTATTCCATGGTGAGGTCGACGCTTAGCATTAACAATAATGTTGATATATCCAAATATGGAAAACTACGCGCATTACTGAAACGTCAGTCAGATGGATATAAGCCTAAAAAATCCAAAATCTTAACGAAACAACAAATAGAAACATTTATGGAACTTGCTCCAGATGATACATATTTAATGGCAAAAGTATGTTAAGATGTACGCGCTCATAATTTATTTACAAAAAATTTGTTTTCTAGGTTGCCTTAATTTTTGAAATTTCTGGCGCATGTCGTCAAGATGAACTATGCCGAATAAATTTGAATGACATTCAAGATTTGGGAAATAGGATATTGATTACCATTCCTGTTAACAAGACGAACAAGCCAAGATCATTTATTGTAAATGAAGCGTATATCGAAATATATCGTAGATACATAGCATTACGTCCCACTGATTTCGATAACCCTCGATTCTTTTTCAAATTAACAAACGGTAGAGGTAACAGACAAGTAGTGGGCATACATCAGTTTGGCAAATTGCCTCAAACTGTAGCTACTTATTTGAAGTTGCCAAATGCGATAGAATATACAGGGCACTGTTTTCGCAGATCATCTGCTACAATATTGGTAGATACAGGTGCAGATTTGACTTGCCTTAAGAGACATGGTGGTTGGAAATCGCCAACGGTTGCTGAAGGGTACATTGATGATTCTCTAAATAATAAAATTGAAGTTGCAAACAGAATTTTCAATACCACCGAACAAAATCCAGATGTGGACCCTAACATGACCGAAATAAACGATAATAGTGCATCAGTGGCTACAACTAACCTTAATTGTAATGCATCTGCGCCAATTTTCAACACCTGTACAAATTGTACAATTCATAACCAATAATAAATAGTTGTTAAATATGTAATTTTACAATTATAATAATAAAAACTAAATAAATTAAAATTATATCATGTATTTCTTAAAAACAGATGATAATCAGTACTAGAAAGTATTCTCTGCCTAGGCAAGGAATACTTTCCAGTACTGTTTTTAGTAAGTTGCCTAGCAACGATGTAGTGTCGGGGAATACTTCATTTTGCTGACAGATAACAAACCAGAAAACTGACGTATTTTATCCGATTTGAGAAAAAACCTATTTCCTTAAATCACGATAGATAGCAGATTATAATTAAAATTAACTGTGAGAAAAATTTCGTCATATTTAAGAGCAATTTCCAATAAAAGCTCATCCAAAAATTTGACAGCAATCAAATTTAGGACATTTACAGCATAAATCCAACAGAATTTTCCATTGGCAATATGACTTCTAAATTGCATTGAATTGACTGAAGAACAACCTTAGTAAAAAAGTTTTGTCTAACAAAAATTATCGAATCTCGACATTTACACATAGTTCAATCAATTCTGACCAAACTAAACTCTGGAAAATTAAATTGAGAACTAGCAGGGTGCTCCTTTAAAAAAAGGTTCAGATAGACAACAAATTCTTCAGAAATTCCATCCAACAAATTTCTCTCTCCAAAAACACTTAAAAAATGTTAACCAAATCTGATTAATATTTCGAATTTGTAAATTTTAAAATTAAGAAATTATAAACTAAGTAAGTAGCTAACAATGTTAAATATGAAATTTAAAGAAATATTAGATTTTGGACAAAAGAAATTATAATATGGACTCTGAAAATTAATATTTGACGTTGAGTGTCAACAACTAAGGCGTCGACGAGACAGAAGAACGACACAATGACATTATCGACAAGATAGGTGGCCGTTGCGTTTAACGCAGTTTCAAAAAAAATAAATGGAATTAATTGGATGTATTCAAATGGTGATTTTCTAATTTGAGAAGCAAAAACTATTTGAAAATAAAATTTAAATGTTTTTCTTCCTAACCATAATTTCAATAAAATGTGTCGTATTTAACGCAGGTTTCACAACAAATTTGAATTAGTTTTCGGTCAGACATATTTTACTAAACAGTTGCCTAGTAATTTACTACTAATCGCGATTTACAACGTTATATTTTCAACGTTTTGATATTAGAAATTACACGAATTAATTAATTAATTCAAATTAGAGTAAAAAATTGCTAATTGATAAAATTTGCTTATACAGGAATAGAACTGTGTGAATGTGCCGAAGAAAAATTTGTAAGAGAGTTTGGCTGTATTAGTATAATTCGCTAATACAACCTGCACAGTACATTCTGTGTTTATAAAATGTAAATTGTTTTACAATCAGTCTAGTTGACGCGGTCTGATGAGAAGGATTGATTTTTTCATAATCATAAGCTCTGATGAGCAGAATCAGTTCGAAACTGGATTAAGTTTCCTTACAATTTTTCGGAAATAGTAGCTTGAAATAAATTAAAAATTATATTTTGTACCATCCATCATGTCACAATTTACTATTTATTACTAACTGAATATTAACGTTTACAATTATTTTATAATATTAGATTTACAAATTTTAAGTTTAAAAATAAAGAAAAACTAACATACTGTTTATTAAATTTATGATGAGTTGTATAGATTTAATGATGTGAATATAATATTCTAATTCATATTCCTTTAATCCCCATAAGGTCAAATATCGGTATGTGTTATACACGTCAAATTGATGGGTTAACTAATTTATTGATAAATCAAAATCAAAATTTTATTCATAACATACAAATGCACCTCAATTAGCTTTGTGAATTTGAGAATCTACCGTGACCTTGAGCTAATACAATTTTTGTGTTTCACTCATTCGAATACTTGAAACGCAATACTAATATTTCTCACGAAAAAAATTAGTTTGAACTAAGTGATAGCGAGAGTGACGTTGAGTATCCCGATTCTGATCAATGCTTCGAAATAAATGTTTCAGACAATTAAAATATGAATCTTTCTAATTTAAATCACAGCAAAAAATTATGCATACAGTTTGGCTCTTGTGTTTTAACTCTATTCAAATCCAAACCCAAAAAATGGTAATAATACAAAACATAACTTGAAGGCAAGAAGGACGGTCTCGCAGATCACCTCTGCAATTATTTTACAATATTTTAGATTTAGCGGCAATCAATGTATGGGTACTATATTAATATGGAAACCACAGGGTTAAATATACTCAGAAAAAAATTCCACAAAAGTGAATCCAGAAATTAGAAAATCAATCCAATAAATTATGAAATTTGTACGAGTTATTTGGTTCTACATATTAAGTAGTTAATGAAATAATAAATACTTTATGAATTTTTATAAAAAAAGACGAATTTTAATGTATCCGTCAGGTTTCAGTAAAAATAGGTGTACAATTTTGTCCGTAAACCTAGTGTTAAATAAATGATATAGCTACGAAATACGGTACGTGTTAATAGAAAATATTTTGTTAAAAATAATTACCTTAACCGCTGTATTATTGCAATAAAATTCAACTGACTAAATTTATTTGTCTAATTAATTAACAATTCTTTAGTTTAGATCACAAATTGTAGAGTTGACAAACAAATTTTAAAATTGTATTCTCTAAAATTTTATTAAATTCATGAAAGAATTCTGAAATTTAATAATGAATTGTTAAGTCCATAAAATTCTTAAGTTTGACCATCACGTTAGACTTTATAAATTTAAGGCATTCAGAATTCAGAAGTCAGTTAGAATTTTGCCATGAGAACGTTGAATATGAGAATTTTGAAAAATTAACTGAAAATTTAATTAAATTGTGAAATTGAATTAATTCTGAATAATAAAAATTGTTTGGCCTTTTCAATACAAATCAGGTTTACCTTGTCCACAAATTACTTGCTCGTTTTAAGAATTTTAACGAATACAATTTCACGGGCTTAATTGAAAAAATAATTAGTATTTATAAACCTATAGTTTTGGAATTATTTTTCAAATTTCTCATAAAACTAGGTGCAATAGTTTATTTCTTCACTTTACTCTCAAAAAATTGAAAGCGCAGTCAGTCATTAATAAGCGTCCTTAAGTAAAGTTATATAATGTGTTTACACTATATGATTAGATCAATTATCTTGGAATATAATAAACTCATTATTAAATAATGTACACAATTTATAATGACATTATTATTGTATATAAGTGGCATATTATATGCGCGCATTAATTAGATCACGATGACAAATCATTTTATCCGCATCTATAAATTAATTTAAAATATATTTGTACGTATATGATACCTAAAAATTAAGCCATAAACTTATTACAAAACTAATAAAAATCCGTCGGGCAAATCATATTAATTGACATCGGCATCACCCTCTGATAAACAATAAATCCGTCGGCCGCGCGTTAAAATCCAGTCGGCGCAACAAAACAAAAGGAAAATCATTTCAATTCAACACCTTTGTGTATATACAAGAAATATCACTAGAAGACAATTTATAGACATACATATGTAAAACAATAATAAATCGACATATGCAACTTAAATAATAAATAACATTTTAGTAAGCACAACACTGTGAAAACTTAGAAATGAGAATACAACTTAAATGTGATGTGTTCGTATGTAATCTTGTCTCTTTGTTTTGTTTTACAAAGCTTTTCTTCATTCTACCGTGTATATGTTCATACATTGTACACGCGAATTACATCTTAAATTTATATTTAATTACCGCGTACATAATATATTTGTATATGGTGTATTCGATTTACTCGGGAGGGAACTTATATAAACAAAAGTACCTATAACCTAAAGAAAATAACGATTTCCTTCTAAACAAAAAATAAAATAAAAAACAGGGTGATTTATTACTTTGTACAAGATATACAGTTGGTCAAAAAAATATAATTCGTCTACATAGTATTCAACACAAAATATTTATACACCAATTATATACTGGAAAAAAAATGATGGTGGTGAACCGCACACGCCACCCTTTTTTTTGTACATCATATATACAATATGTGTGTACATTATAACACTCAAAATTTACGGTGTTGAAAATTAACTATAAAGGCGCGTCCAAATGGGTGGTGTTATCTAGATACTAAAACGAACTAAATAAATGTGATTATAACAGAAAAAAAAACTAAACTAAACTAAACTACCTAAATAAAATAAATTCGAGTAACAATCTTAATTCCTAAAAATAAATTTTCATGCGCGACATTTTTTTTTTTTTATTCTGATTTGAAGGTGCGACATGAAACACCACGATAACATTTTTATTAGACGTCATTTTTTTCTTTTTTTTTTATATTTAGGGTGTAGAAAATCACATTACATTTTTTTTTTGTTACCTTTAATTTTATTATACCTAGTTGTAATAGTTTTAATTATTCAAAAAAAAAAAAATAAAAAAAAGCAACAACAGCCACAAACAACCAAAAAAAAAATGTCGTACTGTATTATTATTTAATTTAAATAATCGAAATTAATTTGAATACGCATATTTTGTGTTCTTTTGTTTCAAAATTTTTGAATAATTGTTTATAGCTTTGGTTTTTATTGATCATCGAATTTGAAACACTTTATAAAAAGTTTATTTATAATTTGGGTGACTCACATCATTCAGGTGTGTGAAATTAATTTTGTCGGATTTAAGATTCAGTTTTTAGGTGATCGTGATCGCCGGACGATCAAGTGATCGCAAATCAGTAAAATTTAATTGTTTAGTGCGAAATATTAAACCAAAAGTTAATCCTATATATCGATCAAGTTATTCGAACAACGATCTTCGAGTTTGAAACGCAATGTCGATCACGTGCTGAAGATCATACATTTTTGCTTTACAGTGATCTCACATTAAATAATAAAACTATCCTAACGTGTAGATTACTGTATCTGAGGAATTAACATAAATAGTTCAACCAATCAAACCAAGTATATCACTTAGATCATTATAATACTAATATTGGAAAAATTGGAATATAGGATGATCAAAAAAAATTGTAAAGTCTAGAAATGGCGATCATACATAAGTGGCAGTATTGATCGTGTACGCTGGCAAACCTAAAATTTTCAGTTTTTGTTCCGATCTTTAACCATGCAACTTACCATTATAAAAAGTTTCCCAAAAAATCAGACTAATGACAGCGATCGTACATAATTAATCAAACGATCTTCAATCATTTGATTTTATATAAAACACGTTAGTCTATAAAATGCACTTGTTGCTCTTTGATCATATTTGTGATTGACAGGATTTTCAAAATGAAACACATCGAAGAAGTTTTTAGAGATCACTGTAAACGGGATCAACAACATCGAGTAATTTGGAAAAATAAAAATTCTCAATTTTTACTCGAACATGCTGCTAAATGCTTTATAAAATTTTCCTAAAAACAAAAAAAAACGAATTTTTGGGGATCTTCTATAATTTGTGTGAAATTAGGCGTAGTTTCGGAAAAAATGTTCATGATCAATGTCGATTATGTGATTAGCACTTTCCAGGCTTTAACGATTTTTCACGTTTCCCAAACCACGTTTTATCATCGATCGTTATATTTTCTCATAATCTAAGGTGACCTAAATAAAATAAAACGCTTGATCGAGATGACAAAAACCTACAAAATATTGAACAGAAAGATAATCCTAACAAACAAGTTACATTAGAGCTATGATTTTCGAGTTTGGATTTCGATACCGATCACGTAAAGATCTTTCACTTTTGTTTAACAACGATCGTACATTAATAGTTATTTAAGTGATCCTCGATTTTTTGATTTTATTTTGATAATCTTAAATAAAATTTAAACCAAGATCAAGATAACAATAAAATGGGAGATATTAAACTAATTCATTCGATTTATTCTATAGACTTATCAAAATCTAAATCTTATCGGTTAAACTATTGTAGTTTTAGGAAATTAGTCCCAAACCAAACCAACCGAACAATTTATTCAACATGTATAACCATTGATCGACTGTTGTGTAAAAATTATGATTGTCCAGTCTCTATCATGCTCTTAAATACAATTAAACTCTACTGGATCTACCTTCTATATTCTCGACACGCCCCTAGAGAGGAAGGAAAATGGCCGGAAAACTGTAAATGAAAATGTCTATCCATATAAGTTATTTGATGGAGAACGCAAGATTGTGCTGGGTGGCGTAACTAAACATTTTCGGCCCCCATAAAACTTAATGTCGGCCACCTTGCATATCTTTCCCTTCAGATTAATAAAAAATGTCGATCGTTCCGCTGTTGCGACTGTCACAGGTAACGTAAGAAATAATAATAAACACGTTATTACCTGCGAAACACTTGAAGCTGCTATAGGAAATTAGGAAATTTTATTATTAGAAATTCAGCGAATTCAGGTTTTGATGATATCCCCGAAATTTCCTCCTTAAACATTGACTCTACTATCACTATTTGTAGCGAAAACTCTTCCGGTAAGTCATCATTATATTTTTCTTGTATCGCTCCTGGAAACTTCATGAGATCATAGTCATTCATTTCCACAATTTTATTGGGCTGCATACAACATTTTAAATTAAAATTTAATTTTTATTGTTAAATTTTGACTTGAAATGGAGAAATCATATTGTGGAGGGTATGAAACAGTTCTTCATTACAAGAGCAAAGGAGCACAGACCACGGGACCCGCGTTGCGAGCCCCCCCCCCCCCCCCCCCGCATTGCGGAGTTTGCTTCCTTGTAGTTACCCCGCTGATTGTAGTGGAAATCAAGATACTGACGATCTTTTATTCAGCTGAGCCCAGCTTTACCAAACTGAGAGAATCTTTTGAAACATTCGGTATTAAACAGCAAACTTAGTACCGAGATCAAAAGTAAAAAGTTGTTCCAAATAAATGTTATTTGAAAAATAAAAGGCGTACGGAATTGAGCGACGCTTGAAATGTACTGAAACAAATTCTATTCAAATTTAATATTCATGTTTGGGTACATTTTTATTATAAGAATGTCTGAAACTCAATTTTCACGTAAAATGTATTCAAACTAATTCAAATTGAAACCAATTTTTTTTTATACCTACAGAGACTAACAAACTAAAATTTTTAATCTACAAACTTAAGTTGGGGTTTAATTATTAATTCTAACCTACTTTGTAATTATAAACATGTTTCTAAATTATGAACTTGGGTCCCACCACAGTCAAAATTTAATTACATCTTACAAAAAAAATTCCTTAGACTCAAATTTCATTCAAATTTTAAACCATTTACAAATTAATTTTTCAAATCCCAAATCTAATGGATTTAATTGGACATCCTGTTATTATCTTCTATTCTTTCTCTGCCAGATATCTCGAATATGTCGATATTTACAGTTTTTATCGGGATTCTATTAAACATGTTTCAATTTTTCAATTTCAGTTTTCTTCGTTGAAACGATTAACTCATTTCGGTTTTAAAAACATTAAATTTGACACTCAATTCTTCTTAAAATTCGCAAAATCGTTTTTAGTTGTGCCTCTTTAGGGACTACTATGCCACCGTAACCCTGTAAACAAATTTATATCGATTATCTGAAAATTCAATTCTATAATTTAGGATATTTTGAAAATTACAAATTTATGAGATTAAAAATTCAAATTTTATTCTAAACAGAAGTCATACAATTTTACCTACAATCTAAATATTGAAATTTGAAAAATTGACGTCTCTGTATTTTGTAGCATTTTGGAAACCCGCCTCTCAGAGTAAAGGTGCTATTCCATGGGAATATTTTATTGATTAGTAAAATTAAAGGAAGAAAAAATATATATTTGCTAGATGGGGGAATGAAACAAAAAACCGAATCAGCAAAAAAAAAAATATTTGTGTCTGTGGTTGTGACACTCCTTTCAAAAGTATCAAATCGAGAACTTTTTATAGGAGTGTCACTAACACCCGTACATAAAATTTGTATATGATGAAAAATAATTCTCGCACACACTAATAATTTTAACAGGATGACGATTTTATGGTAGAGATTTTTTGAAATTTTTTATTCTCTCTATGTGCCTGGCTCACGAGAAAATCAGATCTTTTTAAAATTCTACTGTTGTAGTGTTATATCCAGTGCCACCATACCAGTAATACCAGTGTGTTCGTTACACATTAAAGATAATCAACTTAAGGACATCGCGATACCAAATATGAACAAAATCCACGCAGCGGCGCGAGCCTTACTTGAAAATTACAAAACGTTGTATACCATGGTGAAAAAGTCGTTGAGCATTTCAATAATAGAAATGGGGGCCTAGTTGAATTTGAAGACATGTGGTGCCAAACAATGAAACCACAAACAAGTACAAACGATGAAACCACCATTTTTACCCTCATTCTGCTCTGGAACCCATAATAGCGACCGACTAGAAATTCGTGCGGAAGAGGGGCGAATCAAGCTAGATTATATGATATCTGCCGGTCTAGACCCTCCACTATTAAAATCAAAACTGGATAAATCGAATACAGATAATAAGAAGTCTCTCAAGACACGACTATTACGACACATAATTCGAAGGCCGACGATGAAATAGCAACGAATGATGAAAATTTTAACCGAAACACGCTTAGTTTGAATCCTACGATTACGTTAAGTAATTCAATTTTATTATTGGAGCATGAGTACGATTCGGACGATTTAAATTCACTGTTGTCGCAACCAAGGTCACTATCGGGAAATTTATCCGATTATTTTGAAGTGGGAATGAACTAAATTTGTTACATATTTCTAAATTGTATCATTAAAACTAATAAATTTTATCGATTATAAATTCAATGGTTTTAAATTGAAATCGGTCGTTTACATTTTATAAATTCAATTTACGTATTTAATTTCCAATTCATGACATGACATGTTTTAAATTTTTTCCTTTTTCCTCTATCTCGCTTAGTCTCTGGTCTCGACAGCAAACATGACGCAATTTACGAATGCGCATGGCAACAATTCACTTGTACATAAAGAAATAATTTTGATTTTTTGTAGGTTAAGTTAAATTGCTGTCAAAATTCCCCTTAAAACTTTTGCAATAAAAAAAAAAGATTTTTTTTCTCTTTTTGGCGTATTTTACTATTCAGTAAACTATTGCCGTGGAACACCACCTTTAACCGAAATTTGAAGTTTCAAAACTGTGAAAATCTGAAATATTTTAGTATTTGAAAATTTAGATCTTTAGAAAGATTTTCAATTTTTCTAAAACTCAAGAAAATTTGATTTTGGAAATTTAGTCATAATTTTCGAAATTTTTAAATGTATATTCTGATTTTTAATATCAAAATTTATTCAAAAGAATATGAAAAACTTCCATCATATTGAGTTTTATTGGGACTAACACAAATTTAACGAAAACGACTTTACGGAAGTTTATTAGAGCGAACCAATTTTCACCTTGTCCAATGATTTTGAACTGCAGTTATAGCCGAGGGAAATATCAGTTTGATTTTGAAACAACCTATAACTAGTAAACAAATTAAGAATTTCTAAGTTACATATAAGTATTATGAATAGAAAAAACAATTGAATTTTAATTCAAGTCTGACATTTTAGAATTAAAAGATCATTTAAATTTTTAAATATTATTAGTTAATATTCTCTCGTTTTTAATTTTGGGGTCTTTCAAGACAAGCGGTTTTGGTTTGTTTTCTCTAACTAATTTATCATTACTATACAAATGTAAGAGCTAACAAGCCTTATTATTTACCAATTTATTTAATTTTTTTTGTATTTTTTTTAAAATTCGCTATAAGAACATCTACATGGTGGGTTGTACGAGAACATCCTAGTAAAAGTTAAACTAAAATTATTCGACTTCAGGAAGTGGTTGGATTGGTGAAATGTATTGTTTCAAGAGTCTCAAAGCGTTGGTGAAACAAATCTACAGCTCCGGTGGTGGTTGGCGGCTGGCAGCAACTAAGTTGTTTCACCACCGCTCTTGGCTGTGGATTTTGCGGCGTCATCGCTAGCTCATTACAATTATCGTTTATTTTGTTTTAGAGGATGCCATTATTTGGAAAGTTAAATTAATGGTAATAACACATCTTATTAAATTTTAGTCAGACAAGAAATTCTGAACTGTGTATCGCAAAATTTAGGCTTATGTGTTCGTCAGGTCAATTTTATGACTAAATTTTTGACTTTTCTAAATAGCTGGTTAGTTTTTACTAGTCATTCATAAACCAGAAAACATGCTGTGTCTATATGTGTGGAGATAATGGGATTAATCGCAACCACCTTGCAACTAAATTTGTATAGAGTGTTAATCAGGCACGTTGTCATACTTTTATGTGACAGTTGGCCGATAATGGATATTTTCGAAAGGTTAGTGAATTGACATATCAAAAAACCAGTCAAAAGTTGAGATGTGTTCCTAAACACTATGATGGCAGTATGGAATATGGTGGAAAGAAATTCGAATGATGCAGTACAATAAATTTAAAAACAGCAAATACGCTGGCTCGAAATTTGTGCCCTGAGCCACCTTCTACTGATGGTGGCTGGTCACCTTCATTCAGGCAGCAATCACTTGTGAAAACCACGTTATTATGTTTCTATTAATGCTAAAGGTGGTAGTGGACTTCTCATCACAATGACTATAAGATAAATCGTAATGTACCTAGCATCTTTGGATATTTTAACTGTTTCTATTTCGAATAGTGTCCGAATACATTTTAAATCTAGTAAGATCTTTTACATGTTATTTCGAGAATTTAGAAAAGCAAATTCACAATTGGGCATATTTATGTAAACAACCATTTTTTTCATTTTACAAGTAAAACTTGTAAAAATCTATACCTAAATTACATTTGTTTAAAGTTTCGTTTATGTCATTTCAGTCGTAAAATGACTGCGATGATTTTTTCGCCAGACAATTTATTTTTCTTATTCTTTTTCGAATATAGCTACCGTTTTTGAAAAGTTTCACATCCGTACATCTTGTATTTTCTATCAATTTTAGAGAGGTTGGTCAACAAAAACTTTGGTATAACCGAACACCTTAAAAGGAGTAATGTCCAAATCTATAGAGTTCTTTCCTTCGAATTGCTTGGCTGAACGTTTAATGTACAAATTAAGTTATAATAAAATAAGTTATATATCCATACACGGCGGTGGCCACAAAACCAACAGAAATTAACTGCCAGTTATATCAACCCAATGAGATATTATGTATCCAAGCTACTACCATTCATTTGTATATCTTATGTCAGAATTCGATATTTCACGGCAGAATTCGCCATGTCACATATTCGAGATATTATGCCAGAATCCCGGTTATGTCAGAATTTGAATTTTTGATGCCAGAATTCAAATTATCGTGTCAGAATCCGATAAATGATGTAAGAGTTAGATTTGCAATATCAGAATTTGTATTTATGATGTCAGAACTCAATATATTATGTCTGAATTTGAGTTTTCGGTGTTAGAATGCGGTACATCATAATATCATATCAAAATTCAATATGTCACGTCAAAATTTGAATTTTTGATGCCAAAAATGGATACTTTATATCAGGATTCGAGAAATCATAAGCGAATTCGATATGTCTTATCAAAATTTAAATCTTTGATCTCAAACTCGATATCTCATATCAGAATTTGAATTTTTGATGCCAGAATTCTATGTACTATGCCAGAATTCGATATATCATGCCAGAAATTGACATGTCAAATATTCGAGATAGTATGCCAGAATCCGATAAATTATACCATTCGTTACTTCAAGCCAGAATCCGATATGTCGTGTCAGAATTTCAATATTATGTATGATGCTAGAATTGATATACCGGGTGTTTCTTTTAAACTGAGACGATCAAATATCTCGAAAAATAGCCACTCTACGGAAAAAATTTCCATAATCAAAATTTAATCATACTGCGGGGGAAATACATTAGTGCAAAAAAATAGTCCCCCACCCCCCGCTTTGTAGGTGGGGCGGGTGTAACTTTTAAACTAAGATAGGAAGCCATATTTTTTATTGCAGATACGGATTCTACGACTAAAAGTACGTATGATTTGAATGAAATATTTTGTTCGGTTCATGATAGATGGCGTTGTAATCGACGAAACTCAATTTTTTCAATTTCTTCTTCTTAGAACACACGCATTCGATTCTGCAATACGTTTGAAATAAAAAACATCACGTTTTTATTGGAAATACTCGAAATTCGTCATCAAAACAATTTAATAATGTAAATGGCAGGTGAATAAAATAATTTTAGCTTAAAATAAGTGTTCAAAATGATGGCCTGCGACTTCAATGCACTTATTAATACGCATTTCCAATGATTGTACACAACTGAGAAGTGTGTTTGGTTGAATTTCAGCACACGTATTTCTGATTCGGTCAATCATGTTCTCACGTGTTGTTGGTTCTTGTTTGTAAACTTTGTCTTTGAGATAGCCCCACAAAAAGAAATCTGGCGAAGTAAGATCTGGTGATCTGGCGGGCCAATTTATCGGACCAGCTCTACCGATCCAGCGACCATTGAAATCACGATCAAGTACCTCACGTTCTACCAACGAATAGTGTGCAGGACAACCATCATGTTGAAACCGCATGTTCCGTCTCAATTCTAAGTTCAAATTTTCAAGTAATATTGGCAGTTCATTTTCCAAAAAGTTTCGGTACATTTGACCATTCAAGTTGCCTTAAATAATGTGGGGGCCGATGAGTTGGTTGCCAATTATTCCACACCACACGTTGACAGTCCAAGGGCGCTGATGTTCAACTTGGCGAAGCCAGTGTGGATTTTCAACACTCCAATAATGCATGTTGTGTCGATTAACCGTTCCATGGTTTGTAAAAGACAATTCGTCAGAGAACATTACGCAACGAAAAAAATTGGGGTTTTGTTGTATTTGTTCACGTGCCCATTGACAAAAAGTTACCCGATTTTGGAAATCAGCGCCATGAAGATCTTGGTGTAAAGACACATGATATGGATGATACTTGTGCCGTTTTAAAATTCTCCAAACACTGATGAGGGACAACCCGGAATCGCGAACTATTTCTCGTGTACTAACATGAGGATTATGAGTCGCTGCAGCCAATACAGCAATTTCATTACTTTCTCCAGTGAATGTTGCTCTACGGGTCCTCTTTTTCGGTTGAACATTTCCATCAGCAATAAATTGTTTGATAGTACGGCCAAATAGCACGTGAACGAATCCTATCCGGAAAACGTTGAGCGTAAATAGCAACAGCATTTTCAAGATTTCTGCCAGCTTCTCCATAAACCAGAACCATTTCAATTTTCTCTGGCACAGTTAAACGGTCCATTCTAAAGTATTTTATCGTTTATTTTTCAATTACGAAAAACATGAAGATAAGAAATAACACAAACGTTAAATGTGATTTACAAAACTGAATAAATTGTTTTGATGACGAATTTCGAGTATTTCCAATGAAAACGTGATGTTTTTTATTTCAAACGTATTGCAGAATCGAATGCGTGTGTTCTAAGAAGAAGAAATTGAAAAAATTGAATTTCGTCGATTACAACGCCATCTATCATGAACCGAACAAAATATTTCATTCAAATCATACGTACTTTTAGTCGTAGAATCCGTATCTGCAATAAAAAATATGGCTTCCTATCTTAGTTTAAAAGTTACCCCCGCCCCACCTAAAAAGCGGGGGGTGGGGGACTATTTTTTTGCACTAATGTATTTCCCCCGCGGTATGATTAAATTTTGATTATGGACATTTTTTCCGTAGAGTGGCTATTTTTCGAGATATTTGATCGTCTCAGTTTAAAAGAAACACCCGGTATAGGTATCACGTTCACGTCTGAATTTGATACATCATGTCAGAATTTACATTTTTGCTGTCGGAATTTATATGTTAAATGTGTCAATCATGGCATAGTTCAACATGTCAAGTCGGAATTTAAATTTATAATGTCAGAGTTCGATACATCATGCCAAAACTTGGTAAATCATATCAGAATTCGATATGTCATGTATATCATGTCACAATTTGACATACCAAGAGAAAACTCAATAAAAAATTTTATAATTCGATGTCATATCAGAATTCGCATTTATGTATGTTATGTCAGAATTCGATATATCAAACCAGAATTCGATTTGTCCTGTCAAAATTAGAGGTAATGCTGCCTAAATTTGATATTTCTGAAATCAGAATTTGAATTTTTCGTGTCAGAATACTACGTTAAAATTCGATATGACATGTCAGAATATGAATTTATAATGTCAGAATTGTGTATCTTACACCGTAGGCAGACACGAAACGAATAATCGCGAATTCTAGATGATTAAATGATTTGTGCCTGTCTGTTATTACACGATTTTCACAAAATCAGGATTATTTCGTTTACAGAACTCGACTTTTGACGATTTTAGATGAAAATCGCGATCAATTTTGTGTCTGTCTAAGGTATTATGTATGTCAAAATTAGATAAATGATAACAGAATTCGATATGTCAAGCCAAAATTTGAGTTATTTATATCCAAATTCAATACATCAGAATTCGTTATGTCATTCCAGAATTTGAAAGGTTGTCACAATTTGGTAAATCTGTCATGCAGCCTCTAGAATTCCGTAAATCATCTCAAATATCGATATGTTATCTTAGAATTCGACATGTTATATCAGAACTCGAAAGGTCTCATCAGAATTTGATATATCATCTCATGACTTCAGAATTCGATACATAATCTCAAAATTCGACATGTCATATCAGAATTGGATATATCATGTAATATTCTGACATAACATCTCAAATTTTGGAATGATATATCGAATTCTAAAGTCTTGAGATGGTATATCAAAAAATTCCATATCTTATATCAAAATTCGATAATTTATTCAGCGATTGACTTTATGATGTCAGAATTCAATAATTCATGTAAGTGCTTGAGTATGGATTTCAAAATTCGAAATATCAAACCAGTATTCGATAATCATACCAGTATTCGATAAAACGTACTAGAATTCGATAAGTCGTGGCAGAAATAATTTTTGTACCTCAAAATTTGAGTTATTGATGTCAAAATTCGATATATCGTGTCTGAATTCGATATGTATTCCAAAATTTGAAATTTTATGTCAAAATTCTACAACAGGATAGGTTATAGTTCAATAAGGCATTAGATAAATCATATCCGAGTTTATTTAATTTACGGTATAGATTTTTACGTTTTTTCATACATAATGTATAAAATAGCCTTATGTCAATTACACGTTTTTTACGTGTATAAAACTGTGTAAATTAAATAGTGTAATTTACTCGCCCAACCGTGAACAAAATAAATGAAAGTAAAATTTGGTTTTAAATAAAACAACTTTCTTCGCGAAAATTTACGATTTGTTTTGAATGCTACGGTGTAGTCAAAGTATCTATTGACTAACCGGTTGTGCTGATCAAATACATGATCAATAAATTAAATGTAAGGTGGCCAGATTGCTACTAAATGAAATTGGTTTTTGAAGGGCATTTTTAAAAAAGGCTCAGCACACAGAAAGGGTCAAATGTTGAAGATATGAAATAAGTTATAATGAAGATGGTACAATGAGCGAAGCCAGAACTATTTAATGTAGTCACGCAAAACCATCATGAAATCTGCGGCAATAATCTTGCACCTGACTCCCTTTTAGGAAGTAAAATTAGTGCAAAACTATTTTCTATAACGACTACAAGAATTTACCCAGAAGAAAAATCTGTTGATAAGCTTCCATTCTCTTCAACTGATATTAGTTCAATATTTTAGGAAGCAGTAAGTCGGCTAAGAGCAATGGAACGGTGATTTCATTCCGATAATACATTTCAAAACTTGTACATTAATTAACATCCAACCAGCTTCTATAATCAACCACAGTGATAAACTTCTAATCTCAGTTTCAGTTTCTTTTAATTTATTTCAGCAGATCAGCACAATAGAACCTGATCTTACGTCAAGCAATGCATCCTATTCATCTGATTCTACTTTTAACGTAGCGAACTCATGTCCAAATTAGCTTGTGGCTTCCAGAGTTTCAAATCCTTCCCTGACCTTGCTGCCAACGGCCTTAATTATGGTGCAGAATTTTAGAGGATCTTACCAGATGTTTCGTGTGTTGTTGGACTCAGCGGAAGAAACCAGTTTGATAACCGAAAAACGTGTCCAATCTGTACAAATATTAGGGTCTTAGGTTCTATAAGCGCCGGTAGAGCAAAACGATTTGGGCATTTAAATATTTTATCATACAATAATCTCTCTTTATCTTTGAGAGTTCTGACAATGGAAAAAGTAACTTCTGATTTTTCTTCGATCACACTGAAGTTCACAAATTATGAAAAGTTTAAGTTTTTACAACTCACTGTTTTAAATTCGATTTTCAAACACATATTTTTAGGAAAGGACATTTTGCAGAAAAACCTCTCAAATATGGTCATGATTCCTTTTTATCATATGGCTCCGTCATGAACTGCCATAAGGATCTCCACAAAGCGATTCAGCATTTTATGGATATATAGGATATCGAGCCACCGAACTTTCAACACGACCTTTCACGTGATACACATTTCAGGAAAAATGCATCCAAGGTTCACAAAGTGTGCTGGAAATGTTCAAACTACCATAAAAAATCATCTGATTATTGGCCAAAATTATCTAACAGGCTACATCCAAATGTATCTTCGATGATTTCAAAATCAAAAAGTCGGGTCACTATACCGCAGTAAATCATTTATCACCAATCGATTTCACTACCATTGCAAATTTATTCGAGAAGGCGTCATTGTTCGATTCCGTCATTCGAATATTTGTCAAGTGCTAGATGGCAAGAAGACATCATTCAAAACACCAATGATTCTGATGTAAGATATGGGAGCGCCCCGAAATCTTGCAGTTACAAAATCTTGCAAGTACAAAATCTTGCAAGTACAAAATCTTGCAAATACAAAATCTTGCAAATACAATATCTTTCTTTTAAAAAATTTTGCAGTTTTAATATCTGTATACCTGTCTTTACTATCTAACATAATATTTATTGCGTATTCATAAAAGTTCAATATAATTAAAAAAAAATAAATAAAAAAAAAAATTGTACAGATAGCGATCCGGATAACTATGCGTCAAGAAATACGGCTAATATTAGAATTAGAATGGAAATCTCCATTTTTCAAAATATTTCAACAAAATATTCTGGATAAAGAAGATTTAATCTTCATTTTCCAGAATTTAAAATTTCGTTTCTGATTAATGAAGATTTAATATTAAAATTAAAATGGAAATCTCCATTTTCCAAAACATCTCAACATAATATTCTGGTTAAGAATATTTAATCCTGGACATTTGATTTTTGATATCTCAAGCAAAATTCTACTGTATAATTATCATTATACAGTAAAATTTTGTCAATGCGATTTGTTATCTTGCATAACAATTTCCCGTACATTTACAGAATCGCGCGCGCGATTCTATAAATGTACGAGAAATTGTTATGCAAGATTTTGTAATGCAAGATTTTGAAATGCAAGATTTTGTACTTGCAAGATTTTGTAATGCGAGATTTTGTAATGCAAGATTTTGTAATGCAAGATTTTGTAATGCAACCATTTTGTAATGCAAGATTAAGGGGCTAACCCGTAAGATACGCAAGCAAGCTTCGCCCATTGTTTCCATTTATTGATGACCAGAGGACACTAAGAGTTAATTTGCTGATACGTCTGACAACATGCTGTTCATATGTCACCAAACATCCAGCAGTTTCCGATGCCTGCCATCCATTCATACGAACTTTTGTGAATGCTTTACACGTGCGTTATTTCCAACCCAAGCAGCAGCAATTAATCACAATCATCGCATCAAATCACCTTATAGTCGGCGTCGAAAACCTTTGCAGCCAAATAGCCCGCTCGCCATCATTCTACGTGTTTTTTAAATTCCCGACCAACTGCTCCATGGATATAAGGTTTCCCGAAAGAGTGGATAGTGAATTTTCGGAATCATTGGTATTTATTCAGCTGAATGGACTTATTCGAGTATCACCATTCTCCAGCTGGCGTTGACGGTCCCACATAGTAAGGCAATGCCTATGCCACGTGGTAAAGAATTAAGTGACTATGAGAAAGGTCAAATAAGTGCTTTCTATAGTTCGAGTTGTGGTTTCCGTGAAATAGGGCGTAAAATTGGTCGAAGTCATAAATGCGTGTTTCTAATTTTCTAAAAGACCAAGTGAATTATTGAAAAAATAAACGCACTGGACGAAAACAGAAGCTGTCAAATCGTGATCAATCCCCTTCACTCATGCATTTATTTTAGCTGATGTGAATCGTCCGATCATTGGCGCCGATTTCCCGTGTAAATTTGGCCTCCTTGTTGACCTTAAACGAAAAAGGCTGGTTGATTCAGCGACTAAGCTGCCAATCAATGCTGCAATGGTCGTGATAACACGCTAACTCCGATCTATTTTGCAATCAACAACGGTTATGCCACTCTGCTTAAGAATTTTCCATCACTTACAGCAGAGCCGAACTACAACTTACCAGTTCGACACAACGTGGTTCATCATATTGTCACAGCAGGTTATCTGCCTGTGTCAAGACCACGTCGGCTAGATCAGGTGAGACATAAAGCCGCCTTAACAGAAATCCAGCATATGGTGGAATTAGGGATTTGCAGGCCATCCGCATCACAACACCGTTTGGCCTATTCGAATTCATCCGAATGCCATTCGGCTTACGCAATGCCGCACAAACGTTTCAGAGATTTATGAACGAAGTCATTCGTGATTTAGACTTCGTTTTCGTCTACACTGACGACATTCTGGTTGCATCTAAAACTGAGGAACACCACAAACTGCACTTGGAACAACTCTTCCACAGACTAACACAGTTTGACGTTCACATCAAGAGCTCAAAGTGCGTCTTTGGCGTATCCACTCTTGACTTCCTCAGCCACAAGATAACACGTAATGGTATTCTGCCGTCCGAAGAACGAATTAACGCCATTAGAGAATTCCCAGCTCCAACTTCAATCAAAAGTATGCAGCGATTCAACGGTATGGTAAATTACTTCCACCGATTTATACCAAAACTCGCTGAAACACTCGCACCAATTTACGGTCACTTGGCAACTTTACTCAAAATGCCTAAAACAGCCAAAAACATCTCTTGGCCCGACGAATGTCAACAAGCATTCACGTCACTAAAAACCGAATTGGAACAAATAACACTGTTAGCACATCCACTGAGCGACTCAAGGCTCAGTCTGACCACTGACGCATCAAACACTGCTGTCGGTGCAGTACTACAACAGTTCAATAACGATTGTTGGGAGCCTCTGGGGTTCTTTTCCAAGAAGCTCTCAGATGCCGAAAAGAAATATTCCGCATTCGAAGGTCGGGATTTCACGATATTCACCGATCACAAATCTCTGACTAGAGCAATTCAGTCTAAAACTGAACGTAATCCGAGGCAATCTCGCCACCTGGATTACATTAGTCAATTTACCACGGACATTCAGCATGTTTACGGACACGACAACGTTGTCGCAGATACACTATCGCGCACTACCGACAATGAAATGGCCACAGTCGAAACACACATCGACTTACAAAAAATTGCAATCGTACAAAAAGCAGACCTAGAACTTCAGAATTTATTTTCTGGTTCCGAATGTCACACTAGTTCATCAATGAAACTAGAGCTTTTCAAACTACCTGGCCTCGAAATCATCTGCGAAATCTCTACTGGGAACAATCGCCCATACATCGCAGATTCACTGCGTTTAACCATCTTCGACACTTTACACAACATTTCACATCCTGGAGTCCGTGCAACTCGTAAATTGATTACAGCTCGCTATTTCTGGCCAAGTATTAACAAGTCGTAGGCAATTGGGCTCAGTCTTGTTTATCCTGCCAACGTGCCAAAGTTCAACGGCACACGAAATCACCGCATGGACAATTTCAAATTCCGCTGGTTCGATTTGAGCATATCCATTTAGACATCGTAGGACCACTTCCTCCGTCTAATGGATACACATACTTGCTCAACTGTGTCGATCGCTTCACTCGCTGGCCCGAAGCATACTGCATGACAAATTTGTCAACTGCAACCATTGCCACCACATTCGTCAACAATTACGTATCACGATTCGGCATACCCCTTCATATCACAACAGATGAGGGACCGCAGTTCGAGTCAAAACTTTTCACAGAGTTAACAAAACTCCTCGGATCTCATCGTATACGCACAACGGCTTATCATCCACAAGCCAATGGCATGGTGGAACGCTTCCATCGACAACGCAAGGCCGCACTCATGGCCAGAAGCAATAAAATTAATTGGAGCTCGAAAGTACCAATCGTACTACTTGGAATCCGAGCAACAGTGAAGGAAGATCTGAAGTGCTCACCAACTGAAATGGTTTACGGCCAAACAATCAAGCTGGTGAGTTCTTCATCGAAAATCCTCCTTTACCACTCATAACTACCGACACAGTCATTGACCAACTTCGACAAACCATGCGAAACCTTGTACCCACAACCACTCGTCAATCCAAACAAGATGATATTTTCGTTCCAAAATCACTCGAAAACTGTGATTTTGTATTCATTAGAACAAACAAGGTTCGCACGGGATTTTCTCGTCCCTACGAAGGTCCGTACAAAATTATACGTCGACTACGAAAACATTTCGTTGTATCGTTTAATGGTAAAAACTAACATTTCAATCGATCGACTCAAACCGGCATACAGAATACTCTGTTCGGCTGATCAAACATCAAGCCCTCGAACACACAAAACCGTCCGTATTGCTTCCACTCATACATTCATTCCCTAGGGAGGGGAAAATCACTCGCGGCGGAGTCCTGTAGCGACTCAGTCACAATTAGTATTCAAATATTCAAAACACTTATTACTCTGCAGTTCGAGGGGGACAATGATCTAAATCGGTATTTTTCTGCTGGTGCTATAATTTTGAAAAGAACTGTATTTATATTATATTTAACTCTCTTTGTAAGTAACATTTTCCCCACCTAGTATTACTTGTCTTTTTCAGATAATTTCACGATTTATAACGTTAAGCGAGAACATCATCTGTTTTCATTTGCAATCCCTCAACCTAATTTAATTAAACAAAAAAAACAAATTTTTAAGTAAAACAAAATAAAACTGAATTAACAAACAAATACAGCCCATTTATTATTCGAGAAAAACAGACAGCAAGTCGGTCTTCGAACTATCATTTTTTAAAACTTCAAACTGAACCAAATTGGTATACATAAATTCTAGTTAATGTTCCGTAATCATTTTAAATCGTATGCTGGATTTTAATAAAAACTTGTGCCATCCTAGAGATTTCAAATTTAACCATCGAAGCATCTGGTTTTTAAAAATCAAATTCTCTAATTTTCCCAACAATGTAAGTTAGCAATAAAATTAAATTGAAATGTGAATTTTTACCGTTCGACTAAATTCGAAAGTTGACCAATCTTCGCGATCTGGTATCTAAATAATAAGACCGTGTCGAAAGATTTGTTTATCAACTACTAACCAATAAAATTGAGGATAGTGATTTGTGCACAAATTTAATTTTTTTTTTTCAATAGCACGATACACATATTACTATTTCGCGATCTTCAAAATTGTCGATCACATTTTTATTTTTTTATTTTTATTTTGCGCAGACAATGTTTAAAGAGATCCATTTAAATCTTATCTCAGTCAATTAGGCGCGCTAGACACAAACATCATTCCGACGGTATATACCCAGAGCAGACAATCAGCAAAAAAAAAATGTTTAAATAAAATAAAATGTCAAAAATCAATTTGCTCAAAATAAAATTTAATTTACAAATTAAAAGTGACACTCTCACACACACACACACAAGAACGAAAAAGGATTAAATCTTATAAAATAAAAAAATTGTTTGCGCGCATATTATTTTATATATAAAAATTTAGAAGACGCGGTGTCTGCCGCGCGGTATTTTTTCTTCTGTTCTTCCAGCTCGATGAAACATATCGAACATATATTTGAATTAAATTAACTATCGATCAGAAACGCGACGAAGTGTTAATTCGATATTTTATTTAAAAATCAAAAATATTTTTTCTCTTTAATCCATCGCACATGTACCTACTATATAAATCCTATATTTGCTTGAACCTCATCTGCTCGCGGATGTCTGTCTATTTACCGTACAAATAGATCATGTACAAAATAGTAATCGACACGCTATATCTATATACAGTAGTTATAGTAAAATAGTAGTAATAATAAAAATATCAATGTCTGGTTTTGGATAAGTACAACAACGTACAACAAAAAAGGATCTTCTTTTATCTAGTCAGAGATATCTTGTTTGTTGAAAAAAGGTACACCAACGGATAATATAATAAGAGGATCGTTAGACTAAAACATAATCATAGGTATATAGCTAGGTATGTACTATCACCAGGATCTTTTGTCAAACATCTTTTGTGCGGTTAAAACCACTCGACTTGAAAACTTTAAGAAACATTTTTTTTTTGTTAAGGTTTACCGCAAACGACAAAAAATATTTTTGCTACCGAATTGTGTTCTATACGTTCTATTATGAAGATCTCATCTCTTTTTTTTGTTTCGGTAAATAGTTTTGTAATTATATGAGGCGACCTCTTAATTTCCGATCGCAGGTACGAAATAAACGGATTAGAATTTTAATTCCATTTCTAGACAAAGCCTGTGACTATTAAACATAAATAATAGAGTAGTTTTGTTTGTAACGATGAGGACCTGCTTGGGGAATTTAATGATAATACAAAATATCCTTTCCTTCTATTGCTCTATAATCTACATACAGTATATGTATATGCATATTGTGAAGTTTTTGATTAGTTTTCCCAAATTGAACCAAATATCTAGTATCTAGTTGAGTAATTCAGATCAAAAAGGAAGAACGAAACTAAAAAGTTAAACAAAAAGTTTCTGTTTATTACCAAACCATATACATAATAAATATTGTGTACTATACACACCACCAACATCATCATCTTCAGTGAAATGCATGTTTGAGTTTAAGCAAATTATCTGAAAACGTATAACCATTCCTCAAAGTAAATTTTACATTGTACGAGGATATACTGTACAAGGAAAGTGGATTTTTGAAAAACCGAAAAAAAAAAATTCATTTTCTTATTCGGTTAGGAATTGTATGTAAACCGCACCGCACCAACCATACATACCAAAAAGGAAATACAATTTTCTTTATATTTTTAAATTAAATTTTAATTATATTTTAATAATAGGCGATAGTTATAAAATGTTATATACTCGTAGTTAATTAGAATATTTTTCAAGAGGGTCAT
The DNA here is from genome assembly GCA_963556165.1 of Tipula helvola. Lineage (NCBI taxonomy): Eukaryota > Metazoa > Arthropoda > Insecta > Diptera > Tipulidae > Tipula > Tipula helvola. The sequence goes on from OY744481.1 coordinate 310,155,884, forward strand.
TAAATAGTCTGACAACAACAAATCTATATATACTCACTTAACACCAAAGAATGTATGTACGTACAACACAATACAATACAAAAAAATATTTATTAAGTTTTATTCGAAAAGAACATGACACCGTATGTACATATATAACATGATACAACCTGACACCTCTTTACAATAATATAAAATACAAGACGGAATTTTTATTTTATTTTACTCGCAACAAAGTACTTACGAACAAAATCAAATTAATTTAATTAAAACAAAATTATTTATGTCGAGTCGTTATAATAAAAATGAAAATTCATAATTTAAGTACTCTCATACATACGTAAACAAGAAAACTAACCCAAAAAGCATATTTTTTCTTATGCTTTTCCAAGAGTTTGTTTGTTTGTTTTAACGTGTAAAAACATCATTTAAATAATTCACCATTTTCATTATTATGATTATTATTATTATTATTATTACTATTATTATTTTTGTGTGAGGAAAATTAGCTTGTTTTATTATAATTTTTATTATTGATAAGAATCTCGGTTTTTTTTTACCCGAAAAACTATCAACTATTGTATAGAACAAGAAAAATGTGTTTGTGTGTGTGTGTAGTGTTGTACATAAAACACTTTCTTTATTGAAAAATGTGAGGTTAAAATATGGATTCGAAAATTCGACAGTGAGGTGAATTCGTAGCGAGACGCGGCCGATATAAAACACGAGTGTTGCCAATTCGATCACAATTTGAATCGAATCAAGTTGACTTGATAACCGAGTTTTCTCTGTGGTAGTTTAGTTTCGTACTGACAAGCTCGCACGAACAAAAAGTTCGGTCTACTCATCAGGTAGCTGCGACCAAACTACAAAAATACAATTCTAACTTCATATATTAAGTATGAGGCAAGAACGTACTGACTTAGCGAATTATATTCACTAAATCAAAAACACAAGGAAACTCACTATTTCGTTTGTTTTATGCCCACACAGATAATAGAAAAAGAAGTTTGTCTGTAATAAAATCAATAAGATTCTTTCTGATAAATATAGCAACTAGGTAAATAACAATCTATACAACCTGAAGAGTAAACCACAAATGAAGCAGCTGGATACAAACACTGCATACAATAATTAGACCAAGATCTTATCCGAATTGCATTGTGGAGGATTAGGAAATAAAATAAAACTGAAATCAAGTTCTGGGAAGGAAACAAACTATAAGCTTTGACACGATGAGAGCCAAGGAAGCTCCAGTATTAAGGGGGCATCCCTGAATATTTTTGCGGAAAATATTGGTAATGCATTGAACGATATGAGCTTATTCTTCTGTGAGGAGCAAGTTTAATAGTTTATCATTAATTTATTGAGTTTATTATCAGCTGCAGCTCGTAGTCGTGAAAATGGTACCAAACCTACCAAAGGTCGAAATTGGAAAGATTCTTGCACTTAAACAAGAACATTATTCCAATCGTGCGATTTCCAGAGAAAATCTTTTTCTCAAAGATCCAGAAAATTATGAAAAAAACTGAAGAGGTCGCACAGCAAGTGCGTTTGAATTCGGTGTTATCTGCAAAAAAAATAAAGTAGAAATTTGGAATCTCAGCCAGCGTCCGTATCGTTCAGAGGATAATAAAAAAGTGTTCAAATCTCCGGCGATAGAAACCTACTAAAAAACCACGTTTACTCCACAGTAACATAGAACTGCTCGATTGAAATATTGCCGTGGACATATACATATATTGGAAGGAAGAATGGTTCAAGGTTATTTTTTGGATAAAAAAAACGTTTAATTTAGATGAACCAGATGGTTTTAGAAATTACTTCCATGAATTGAGGAAATAGGAGCTATTCTTGTCCCGCCGCCACACCAATATTGGTTCCATCATGTTGTGGACAGTAATTTCTTTCCATGGTGCTATTGATTTGGTTGTCTTAGAGCGCCGATAAAACTCGCAAAGTTACATCAAGCCTCTGGAATTACAAAATATCAATTTTTTATAAAATATTTGAAGGCCAACGCTTTATTTCCAGCAAGAAAACGTTGCAATTCACATAGCTGCTCTAGTGAAACAGTGATTTTAAGACAACAATGTGGAATGGTCAGCTTTGTCTCCAAATTTAAATGTTATTGAAAATCATTGGGGATGATTATCGAGATAAATTTATTCGAATGGTAGGCAATACGAATGCCAGAATGACCTTATGGCAGCTGTTTATGATGCTTTCAAGAAAGTACCGATAGAATTGTGATGAAAAAATGTCTTAGGTTTTTTGGAAAATTTTCAGGTGAGGGTAATCAAGTGTCACAGAGTGTATTCAGTAAAATTTAGAAACCATGGGTTTTGGATTTACTTTGGTCTAAAAAGTCCAATGTATTGAAATCATGTCAAAAATGACGAACAATTTGGTTGGTCCAAAATCACTTTTCTCGATATTTTGTAAGTCCCTGAGTCTGAAAAAGCAACAAAACAAAAAATGTCCGTCCATCTGTCTGGATGTCTGTTCCCGTGGTATCTTGAGAACGGCTTGCCCGATTTAGAATTTTTCCGCCAATCAGGCATTGAATTTTGAGTTGATTTGAAGGTTAAATTAGGGGCCAATTTGCGGATTGAGTTGAAGTTGAGTTAGAGCTGAGTTGGGGTTGGATTAGGATGTAGTGAGCAGCTAACCAATTTTTTATTTATGCTAGTTTGAGAATTTAGTTTGGCGTAGAGTTTGCGGTTGAGTTGAGAGTTGAGTTGAGTTGCGGGTTGAATTAAGGCTAAGTTGGGGTTGGATTAGGGTTCAGTGAGCGTTAACTGAGGATTTGCGATTTTTTATATAAACATGTTATTAGGATTCTATATAACCGCGATTATTATGAAATTTGATATATGTATGCCTGGAAGTGCTTTTTTAAAATGACTTTTAGATACAATTCTGGAATATGGCCAATTATGAATGAACTTCCTTATTTCTTAACCGATTTGGAGGAAATTGGCCATTGTAAAAGCCTGCATATATGTACAAGATGTTTAAACAAATCCACACGCCTTGACCAATTTAAACCAAACTTTACACAAGTATTGTTCTTGGAGGTTGAGTTGAAGACTGACTTAAGAGATTCAGTTTGGGATTGATTTGGGAGTAAACTTAATTTTAAAGACCGTTTTTTCTGATCACATAATGAGGTTTCAGCTCTTTATATTTTAATTTAATGTAGTAGAGGTTCTGCAGTGGCATATTATGGTATAAAATAGCAGCTAATTTTTAATAATCCTGATAAATATTGGTTGATTGCTATGCTAACCATCATTTTCCGCTTTAGTTAGCTCGAGAAGCATACTTGAAATGATTTCAGACGTCAAACGGGTTGAGAAAATTACGTGTCATAGCAACCAACTGCAGTTTAGTAGGAATATTTTAAACTGGTGGCCCACAATCTGAGTCTACACGATAAATAGGTTAGTTTGGTAATTTCTAAGCAGTTAACAAATTTCTATAAATACTTTCTCCTTAGTTACACCGTATATATTAAGAACGGGATATCATCATATTCCCGAACGAAAAAATCTCCAAAAAAAAAAAATACCGAAAAATACAAAGTAAACTGCCCCATCGAAAGAGAAGACCCCAATAGATTTTTGATAACTAAAATATGAAAACAAAAGGAATCTACATAATTTCATGTCATCCTTGCGCGGAAAGGACCAATCCTAAGCGGCTTTGGGCAGTTCTCTATTTTAGTATGTGAATTATTATTAAACAATACAAATTTGTGAAAAATGGTTCAATCACTATGAATATTGGAATTTAAAAAAATCGTCAGGGCGGGGGTCCCCTCCTCCAAGGTATAAAACGAATTAAAATAATATTTCAAAAATTTGGTTTTTGGGATTTTTGCTTTTTTTGGGGATTTTTTTATTTTGGATAACGATACCAACCCATTAAGAACGGGAGAGAGGCAAAACCCCGAAGACCAAAACCCCGAGGGTACAAAATGCCGAGGGTTTGAAAAAATCCCGAGAGTACAAAATCCCGATGGTACATAATCCCGAGGGTACAAAATTCCTAGGATACAAAATCCGTAGGGTACAAAATCCCGAAAGTCTATGCTGTTCACGCCTAAACTTAAGCAAAATCTAGTTGGGATCACTACATTTGTCTGAAAAAAAAAATCCGGAAACCAAATCCTGAAGTAAAAGTTATAGAAATTACGAGATAAGCAATCCAGAAAAAATATTTTGATAATGATAAATTATATGAGTGACAAAAATTCAATTGTATAGGCATGTTTGACCCCACTAAATTTTTGTTAACTGCAATATGAAAACAAAGGGAATCTACATAATTTGATGTCATCCTTGCGGGGAAAGGACCAATGTTAAGCGGCTTTTCGGACCGGTGTGAAGTATTTCACACAAAGTGTAGCTACACAAATTAACGAAAAGTGTAAGTGTATGGAAAAAGTGTAGGCCTACATAAAAAAGTTTAAATAACCAGTATAGCAAAAATGTAACAAATTTTTTGATATTTTAGACAGGTCAAGCTATCCGAAACAATTTCTGTTATTAAGATAAAAATGGTTGGCCATGTGCGACGATATTTTGAAAATTGTCAAAATCACTTAAAATGTTCAAACCGGGTGCTACACTATAGACGTTTTGTAAAATCTCAGAGATGTTACCAGGTGTGGGCTAATATTTCCTTAAAGTGGACAGGTCAAGCTATCCGAAACAATTTTTGATGTTAAGATAAAAAGGGTTGGCCATGTGCAACGATATTTTGAAAATTTTGAAAATCACTTAAAATGTTTAAACCTGATGCTACACTTTGGCCATTTACAAAAATCTCAGAGATGTTACCAGGTGTGGGCTAATATTTCCATAAAGTGGACAGGTCAAGCTATCCGAAACAATTTTTGATGTTAAGATAAAAAGGGTTGGCCCTGTGCAACGATATTTTGAAAATTGTGAAAATCACTTAAAATGTTTAAACCTGATGCTACACTTTGGCCATTTACTAAAATCTTAGAGATGTTACCAGGTGTGGGCTAATATTTCCATAAAGTGGACAGGTCAAGCTATCCGAAACAATTTTTGATGTAAAGATAAAAAGGGTTGGGCCTGTGCGACGATATTTGGAAAATTGTGAAAATCACTTAAAATGTTCAAACCTGATGCTACACTATAGCCATTTTGTAAAATCTCAGAGATGTTACCAGGTGTGGGCTTATATTTCCATAAAGTGGACAGGTCAAGCTATCCGAAACAGTCTTTGTTATTAAGATAAAAAGGGTTGGGCCTGTGGGACGATATTTTGAAAATTATGAAAATCACTTTGAAAATCACTTAAAATGTTTAAACCTGATGCTACACTTTGGCCATTTACAAAAATCTCAGAGATGTTACCAGGTGTGGGCTTATATTTCCATAAAGTGGACAGGCCAAGCTATCCGAAACAATTTTTGTTATTAAGATAAAAAGGGTTGGGCCTGTGGGACAATATTTTGAAAATTGTGAAAATCACTTAAAATGTTTAAACCTGATGCTACACTTTGGCTATTTACTAAAATCTCAGAGATGTTACCAGGTGTGGGCTTATATTTCCATAAAGTGGATAGATCAAGCTATCCGAAACAGTCTTTGTTATTAAGATAAAAAGGGTTGGGCCTGTGGGACGATATTTTGAAAATTATGAAAATCACTTTGAAAATCACTTAAAATGTTTAAACCTGATGCTACACTTTGGCCATTTACAAAAATCTCAGAGATGTTACCAAGTGTGGGCTTATATTTCCATAAAGTGGACAGGTCAAGCTATCCGAAACAATTTTTGATGTTAAGATAAAAAGGGTTGGGCATGTGCGACGATATTTTGAAAATTGTGAAAATCACTTAAAATGTTTAAACCTGATGCTACACTTTGGCCATTTACAAAAATCTCAGAGATGTTACCAGGTGTGGGCTTATATTTCCATAAAGTGGACAGGTCAAGCTATCCGAAACAGTTGTTGTTATTAAAATAAAAAGGGTTGGGCATGTGCGACGATATTTTGAAAATTGTGAAAATCACTTAAAATGTTTAAACCTGATGCTACACTTTGGCTATTTACAAAAATCTCAGAGATGTTACCAGGTGTGGGCTTATATTTCCATAAAGTGGATAGATCAAGCTATCCGAAACAGTCTTTGTTATTAAGATAAAAAGGGTTGGGCCTGTGGGACGATATTTTGAAAATTATGAAAATCACTTTGAAAATCACTTAAAATGTTTAAACCTGATGCTACACTTTGGCCATTTACAAAAATCTCAGAGATGTTACCAAGTGTGGGCTTATATTTCCATAAAGTGGACAGGTCAAGCTATCCGAAACAATTTTTGATGTTAAGATAAAAAGGGTTGGGCATGTGCGACGATATTTTGAAAATTGTGAAAATCACTTAAAATGTTTAAACCTGATGCTACACTTTGGCCATTTACAAAAATCTCAGAGATGTTACCAGGTGTGGGCTTATATTTCCATAAAGTGGACAGGTCAAGCTATCCGAAACAGTCTTTGTTATTAAGATAAAAAGGGTTGGGCCTGTGGGACGATATTTTGAAAATTATGAAAATCACTTTGAAAATCACTTAAAATGTTTAAACCTGATGCTACACTTTGGCCATTTACAAAAATCTCAGAGATGTTACCAGGTGTGGGCTTATATTTTCATAAAGTGGACAGGTCAAGCTATCCGAAACAATTTTTGATGTTAAGATAAAAAGGGTTGGGCATGTGCGACGATATTTTGAAAATTGTGAAAATCACTTAAAATGTTTAAACCTGACGCTACACTTTGGCTATTTACAAAAATCTCAGAGATGTTACCAGGTGTGGGCTTATATTTCCATAAAGTGGATAGATCAAGCTATCCGAAACAGTCTTTGTTATTAAGATAAAAAGGGTTGGGCATGTGCGACGATATTTTGAAAATTATGAAAATCACTTTGAAAATCACTTAAAATGTTTAAACCTGATGCTACACTTTGGCCATTTACAAAAATCTCAGAGATGTTACCAGGTGTGGGATAATATTTCCATAAAGTGGACAGGTCAAGCTATCCGAAACAGTTGTTGTTATTAAAATAAAAAGGGTTGGGCATGTGCGACGATATTTTGAAAATTGTGAAAATCACTTAAAATGTTTAAACCTGATGCTACACTTTGGCTATTTACAAAAATCTCAGAGATGTTACCAGGTGTGGGCTTATATTTCCATAAAGTGGATAGATCAAGCTATCCGAAACAGTCTTTGTTATTAAGATAAAAAGGGTTGGGCCTGTGCGACGATATTTTGAAAATTATGAAAATCACTTTGAAAATCACTTAAAATGTTTAAACCTGATGCTACACTTTGGCCATTTACAAAAATCTCAGAGATGTAACAAGATGTGGGATAATATTTCCATAAAGTGGACAGGTCAAGCTATCCGAAACAGTTGTTGTTATTAAAATAAAAAGGGTTGGGCATGTGCGACGATATTTTGAAAATTGTGAAAATCACTTAAAATGTTTAAACCTGATGCTACACTTTGGCTATTTACAAAAATCTCAGAGATGTTACCAGGTGTGGGCTTATATTTCCATAAAGTGGATAGATCAAGCTATCCGAAACAGTCTTTGTTATTAAGATAAAAAGGGTTGGGCCTGTGCGACGATATTTTGAAAATTATGAAAATCACTTTGAAAATCACTTAAAATGTTTAAACCTGATGCTACACTTTGGCTATTTACAAAAATCTCAGAGATGTTACCAGGTGTGGGCTTATATTTCCATAAAGTGGATAGATCAAGCTATCCGAAACAGTCTTTGTTATTAAGATAAAAAGGGTTGGGCCTGTGGGACGATATTTTGAAAATTATGAAAATCACTTAAAATGTTCAAACCTGATGCTACACTTTGGCTATTTACTAAAATCTCAGAGATGTTACCAGGTGTGGGCTTATATTTCCATAAAGTGGATAGATCAAGCTATCCGAAACAGTCTTTGTTATTAAGATAAAAAGGGTTGGGCCTGTGGGACGATATTTTGAAAATTATGAAAATCACTTTGAAAATCACTTAAAATGTTTAAACCTGATGCTACACTTTGGCCATTTACAAAAATCTCAGAGATGTTACCAAGTGTGGGCTTATATTTTCATAAAGTGGACAGGTCAAGCTATCCGAAACAATTTTTGATGTTAAGATAAAAAGGGTTGGGCATGTGCGACGATATTTTGAAAATTGTGAAAATCACTTAAAATGTTTAAACCTGATGCTACACTTTGGCCATTTACAAAAATCTCAGAGATGTTACCAGGTGTGGGCTTATATTTCCATAAAGTGGATAGATCAAGCTATCCGAAACAGTCTTTGTTATTAAGATAAAAAGGGTTGGGCCTGTGGGACGATATTTTGAAAATTATGAAAATCACTTAAAATGTTTAAACCTGATGCTACACTTTGGTCATTTAAAAAAATCTCAGAGATGTTACCAAGTGTGGGCTTATATTTCCATAAAGTGGACAGGTCAAGCTATCCGAAACAATTTTTGATGTTAAGATAAAAAGGGTTGGGCATGTGCGACGATATTTTGAAAATTGTGAAAATCACTTAAAATGTTTAAACCTGACGCTACACTTTGGCTATTTTGGCTTGATCTATCCACTTTATGGAAATATAAGCCCACACCTGGTAACATCTCTGAGATTTTTGTAAATAGCCAAAGTGTAGCGTCAGGTTTAAACATTTTAAGTGATTTTCACAATTTTCAAAATATCGTCGCACATGCCCAACCCTTTTTATTTTAATAACAACAACTGTTTCGGATAGCTTGACCTGTCCACTTTATGGAAATATAAGCCCACACCTGGTAACATCTCTGAGATTTTTGTAAATGGCCAAAGTGTAGCATCAGGTTTAAACATTTTAAGTGATTTTCACAATTTTCAAAATATCGTCGCACATGCCCAACCCTTTTTATCTTAACATCAAAAATTGTTTCGGATAGCTTGACCTGTCCACTTTATGGAAATATAAGCCCACACCTGGTAACATCTCTGAGATTTTTGTAAATGGCCAAAGTGTAGCATCAGGTTTAAACATTTTAAGTGATTTTCACAATTTTCAAAATATCGTCGCACATGCCCAACCCTTTTTATCTTAACATCAAAAATTGTTTCGGATAGCTTGACCTGTCCACTTTATGGAAATATAAGCCCACACCTGGTAACATCTCTGAGATTTTAGTAAATGGCCAAAGTGTAGCATCAAGTTTAAACATTTTAAGTGATTTTCACAATTTTCAAAATATCGCCGCAAAGGGCCAACCCTTTTTATTTTAATAACAAAGACTGTTTCGGATAGCCTGACCTATCCACTTTATGAAAATATAAGCCCACACCTGGTAACATCTCTGAGATTTTTGAAAATAGCCAAAATGTAGCATCAGGTTTGAACATTTTAAGTGATTTTCACAATTTTCAAAATATCGTCGCACATGCCCAACCCTTTTTATCTTAATAACAGAAATTGTTTCGGATAGCTTGACCTGTCCACTTAATGGAAATATTAGCCCACACCTGGTAACATCTCTGAGATTTTAGTAAATGGCCAAAGTGTAGCATCAGGTTTGAACATTTTAAGTGATTTACACAATTTTCAAAATATCGTCGCACAGGCCCAACCCTTTTTATCTTAACATCAAAAATTGTTTCGGATAGCTTGACCTGTCCACTTAATGGAAATATTAGCCCACACCTGGTAACATCTCTGAGATTTTAGTAAATGGCCAAAGTGTAGCATCAGGTTTGAACATTTTAAGTGATTTCCACAATTTTCAAAATATCGTCGCACAGGCCCAACCCTTTTTATCTTAATAACAACAACTGTTTCGGATAGCTCGACCACTCCACTTTATGGAAATATAAGCCCACACCTGGTAACATCTCTGAGATTTTACAAAACGGCTATAGTGTAGCATCAGGTTTGAACATTTTAAGTGATTTCCACAATTTTCAAATTATCGTCGCACAGGCCCAACCCTTTCTATCTTAACATAAAAAATTGTTTCGGATAGCTTGACCTGTCCACTTAATGGAAATATTAGCCCACACCTGGTAACATCTCTGAGATTTTAGTAAATGGCCAAAGTGTAGCATCAGGTTTGAACATTTTAAGTGATTTCCACAATTTTCAAAATATCGTCGCACAGGCCCAACCCTTTTTATCTTAACATCAAAAATTGTTTCGGATAGCTTGACCTGTCCACTTTATGGAAATATGAGCCCACACCTGGTAACATCTCTGAGATTTTTGTAAATGGCCAAAGTGTAGCATCAGGTTTAAACATTTTAAGTGATTTTCACAATTTTCAAAATATCGTCGCACATGCCCAACCCTTTTTATCTTAACATCAAAAATTGTTTCGGATAGCTTGACCTGTCCACTTTATGGAAATATAAGTTCACACCTGGTAACATCTCTGAGATTTTTGTAAATGGCCAAAGTGTAGCATCAGGTTTAAACATTTTAAGTGATTTTCAAAGTGATTTTCATAATTTTCAAAATATCGTCCCACAGGCCCAACCCTTTTTATCTTAATAACAAAAATTGTTTCGGATAGCTTGGCCTGTCCACTTTATGGAAATATAAGCCCACACCTGGTAACATCTCTGAGATTTTTGTAAATGGCCAAAGTGTAGCATCAGGTTTAAACATTTTAAGTGATTTTCAAAGTGATTTTCATAATTTTCAAAATATCGTCCCACATGCCCAACCCTTTTTATCTTAATAACAAAGACTGTTTCGGATAGCTTGACCTGTCCACTTTATGGAAATATAAGCCCACACCTGGTAACATCTCTGAGATTTTTGTAAATGGCCAAAGTGTAGCATCAGGTTTAAACATTTTAAGTGATTTTCACAATTTTCAAAATATCGTCGCACATGCCCAACCCTTTTTATCTTAACATCAAAAATTGTTTCGGATAGCTTGACCTGTCCACTTTATGGAAATATAAGCCCACACTTGGTAACATCTCTGAGATTTTTGTAAATGGCCAAAGTGTAGCATCAGGTTTAAACATTTTAAGTGATTTTCAAAGTGATTTTCATAATTTTCAAAATATCGTCCCACAGGCCCAACCCTTTTTATCTTAATAACAAAGACTGTTTCGGATAGCTTGATCTATCCACTTTATGGAAATATAAGCCCACACCTGGTAACATCTCTGAGATTTTTGTAAATAGCCAAAGTGTAGCGTCAGGTTTAAACATTTTAAGTGATTTTCACAATTTTCAAAATATCGTCGCACATGCCCAACCCTTTTTATTTTAATAACAACCACTGTTTCGGATAGCTTGACCTGTCCACTTTATGGAAATATTATCCCACACCTGGTAACATCTCTGAGATTTTTGTAAATGGCCAAAGTGTAGCATCAGGTTTAAACATTTTAAGTGATTTTCAAAGTGATTTTCATAATTTTCAAAATATCGTCGCACAGGCCCAACCCTTTTTATCTTAATAACAAAAATTGTTTCGGATAGCTTGGCCTGTCCACTTTATGGAAATATAAGCCCACACCTGGTAACATCTCTGAGATTTTTGTAAATGGCCAAAGTGTAGCATCAGGTTTAAACATTTTAAGTGATTTTCAAAGTGATTTTCATAATTTTCAAAATATCGTCCCACATGCCCAACCCTTTTTATCTTAATAACAAAGACTGTTTCGGATAGCTTGACCTGTCCACTTTATGGAAATATAAGCCCACACCTGGTAACATCTCTGAGATTTTTGTAAATGGCCAAAGTGTAGCATCAGGTTTAAACATTTTAAGTGATTTTCACAATTTTCAAAATATCGTCGCACATGCCCAACCCTTTTTATCTTAACATCAAAAATTGTTTCGGATAGCTTGACCTGTCCACTTTATGGAAATATAAGCCCACACTTGGTAACATCTCTGAGATTTTTGTAAATGGCCAAAGTGTAGCATCAGGTTTAAACATTTTAAGTGATTTTCAAAGTGATTTTCATAATTTTCAAAATATCGTCCCACAGGCCCAACCCTTTTTATCTTAATAACAAAGACTGTTTCGGATAGCTTGATCTATCCACTTTATGGAAATATAAGCCCACACCTGGTAACATCTCTGAGATTTTTGTAAATAGCCAAAGTGTAGCATCAGGTTTAAACATTTTAAGTGATTTTCACAATTTTCAAAATATCGTCGCACATGCCCAACCCTTTTTATTTTAATAACAACAACTGTTTCGGATAGCTTGACCTGTCCACTTTATGGAAATATAAGCCCACACCTGGTAACATCTCTGAGATTTTTGTAAATGGCCAAAGTGTAGCATCAGGTTTAAACATTTTAAGTGATTTTCACAATTTTCAAAATATCGTCGCACATGCCCAACCCTTTTTATCTTAACATCAAAAATTGTTTCGGATAGCTTGACCTGTCCACTTTATGGAAATATAAGCCCACACTTGGTAACATCTCTGAGATTTTTGTAAATGGCCAAAGTGTAGCATCAGGTTTAAACATTTTAAGTGATTTTCAAAGTGATTTTCATAATTTTCAAAATATCGTCCCACAGGCCCAACCCTTTTTATCTTAATAACAAAGACTGTTTCGGATAGCTTGATCTATCCACTTTATGGAAATATAAGCCCACACCTGGTAACATCTCTGAGATTTTAGTAAATAGCCAAAGTGTAGCATCAGGTTTAAACATTTTAAGTGATTTTCACAATTTTCAAAATATTGTCCCACAGGCCCAACCCTTTTTATCTTAATAACAAAAATTGTTTCGGATAGCTTGGCCTGTCCACTTTATGGAAATATAAGCCCACACCTGGTAACATCTCTGAGATTTTTGTAAATGGCCAAAGTGTAGCATCAGGTTTAAACATTTTAAGTGATTTTCAAAGTGATTTTCATAATTTTCAAAATATCGTCCCACAGGCCCAACCCTTTTTATCTTAATAACAAAGACTGTTTCGGATAGCTTGACCTGTCCACTTTATGGAAATATAAGCCCACACCTGGTAACATCTCTGAGATTTTACAAAATGGCTATAGTGTAGCATCAGGTTTGAACATTTTAAGTGATTTTCACAATTTTCCAAATATCGTCGCACAGGCCCAACCCTTTTTATCTTTACATCAAAAATTGTTTCGGATAGCTTGACCTGTCCACTTTATGGAAATATTAGCCCACACCTGGTAACATCTCTAAGATTTTAGTAAATGGCCAAAGTGTAGCATCAGGTTTAAACATTTTAAGTGATTTTCACAATTTTCAAAATATCGTTGCACAGGGCCAACACTTTTTATCTTAACATCAAAAATTGTTTCGGATAGCTTGACCTGTCCACTTTATGGAAATATTAGCCCACACCTGGTAACATCTCTGAGATTTTAGTAAATGGCCAAAGTGTAGCATCAGGTTTAAACATTTTAAGTGATTTTCAAAATTTTCAAAATATCGTTGCACATGGCCAACCCTTTTTATCTTAACATCAAAAATTGTTTCGGATAGCTTGACCTGTCCACTTTAAGGAAATATTAGCCCACACCTGGTAACATCTCTGAGATTTTACAAAACGTCTATAGTGTAGCACCCGGTTTGAACATTTTAAGTGATTTTGACAATTTTCAAAATATCGTCGCACATGGCCAACCATTTTTATCTTAATAACAGAAATTGTTTCGGATAGCTTGACCTGTCTAAAATATCAAAAAATTTGTTACATTTTTGCTATACTGGTTATTTAAACTTTTTTATGTAGGCCTACACTTTTTCCATACACTTACACTTTTCGTTAATTTGTGTAGCTACACTTTGTGTGAAATACTTCACACCGGTGCTTTTCGGAGTTTTTATTTCGGGCTTGGGTACGTTATCCCAATTACAAAATCCCAAAATTATAAAATCCCAAATTTTAAAATCCCAAATTATGAAAAGGCGCTGTACCAGATGATATCTCATCTTGGTGGGATGTACCAAATGATATCTCATCTTGGAAAGGAAATTATTGTTTCTAAAACAATCATTGAAAAAATTAATACCGGACAAAGATTTCCGAAAAGCGATAAAACATTAACAAATATAAAACCAATAATCGTGTTATCAAAAGACGAATTTCAACTATGAAACTAGAATATTTGAGAAATATTGCTCACAATATTCATCTTATTCGTTAATTTTGTACTCCACCTAACAAACTACTAATTTGAAATAAATATATTTTTAATTACTGCTCGTTATTAATTTTGTGTATTTTTTCAAATGTTGGGATTATCAAATTTGGGATTTTCGCCGTTTTCGAATTTATGGAATTTTCATATTTGGGATTTTCAATTTATGGATTATGCTTTTTGGGATTTATTTTTTGTTTGGGATTATATATACATGGGATTTATTTTTCTGGGATTTCGCTACGCTTTTGAATTTTTTTAAACATTTTCCTGTCATCCTTGCGCGAAGGGTCCAATGCTAAACGGCTTTGGGGAGTTCTCTATTTTAGTATGTGAATAGTTATTTAAAAAAACCTAAATGTTTCTAAAATGCTCCAATCACTATGAATTTTCGAATTTCAAAAATCGTCAAAGCGGGGTTTTGAGGGCGGCAGCCCCAATCCTCTAATGTATAAAACAAATTAAAATAATATTCCAAAAATTTTTTATATTTAAAAAACTTAAAGTTTTGGAATTTTTCTTTTTTTGGGATTATTTTATTATGGTTAACGATTTACCAACCCCATTTTTAGACGTTTGTCATTACTTGAAACGAGATCACTACCTTTGTCTGAAAAAAAATCCAGAAATTTTAAAATGCAGAATTACAGAAGAGTAAATATTCAGAAAAAAAATCCCGAATAAAATCTAAAAATTACCAGAAAGGCAATCCAGAAAAAATACTTCAAAAATTTGCATTTCAAAATCCCTGTTCTGCGAAAATAAAAATCGAGATTTTCAGAAAATCCCGGTTTTGATTCTTATTTTACTTTAAAGTAAAATTCTCCTTCACCATAGACGGTCCGAACTACCAAAAATATGTCTCCCAAAACCAAAATTTTGAAAACCAGGGTTTTGAAAACGGAGATTTTGAAATCCTAGATTTTGGAAACCGCAGGCAAACTTACCCTCCCCACATTTTATAAATTCTAAATTTAACTTGGGTCATTATACTTCGATAATTGTGTTTCTGGATTTTTTTTCTAATTGTTTCTTTGAAATTTTTAGTTTCTGTATTTTTTTTAGGTAACCGTCTTTCAGAAAATCATTTAAAACTCCGTAATCCTGAGGAAATCCCGAAAAAGATTGAATACTGCGCAGGATTTAATATTATTTAGAATTTCCTCGGGATTACGGGATTTTGCACCCTCGGGATTTGGCCCCTCGGGATTTTGTACCGTCCACCCTCGGGATTATGTATCCTCGGGATTTTGAACACTCTTGATTTTTTACTTTCGGGATTTTGTCCCGCAGGATTTTGTACCTTCGGGATTATGACCCGAGAAATTTTGTCTCTCGGGAATATGTCACCAACTAAGAACGTATTAACCAATTTTTCAAAATTCTTTATTGTATGGTTTGTAGACAAAAGCTGATTTTTATTTTGTGGGTAGCAATTTGTCTATTAATAGGGCCTGTGGTATCCGTATTCTGCCAAAATCTACGTTAACCATTGCTTTGGTTAACTTGCTGTCTTTGATTTCTTCGTGGAGTGGAAATTGTAATTAAAGGAAGGCATATACACTCCGCGTCACTTGAATAGGGCCAACATATTTTTTTCATTCCTCCAATTTATTATTTTCTTTTTCTCTTGAGTTATTCAATGAGTGAAGAGTTTGAAGTTATCTCTGAGAGTAAAACTGTTTTTTTTTTGTTTTAATTTTGTTTACAAAAAGAAATAAAATTTTCGCGTTTTTAGTTGTTCACTTGAATAGGGGCTACTACAATGAAGTGAACTGAAGGTTGTTTCAAATTTAAAATTATTTTGATCTTATCCGTCCATCTGAAACGAAAATTGCTGAGTGTGATGTGCTTGAGGTGCCATTTTGTTGTTTTTGTGTTTGGCCTCTATCGCCGTTCCGGTAGTTTGTCGACAGTCGCTATACTGTAGTTCAGCAGTTGATGGCGTTCGGATATCAGTGTTATTATCACTTCGATCGACTAAGAGAATACCAATTTAAAGTTGAAGTGACACGACAATTGTCATGTCGATTGATGTGGCACGACCAATAGAATAAGGGTATAAATGATAAATTTATAATGAACTAGTTATGTGAGGTGGTAAGGATGGGTATCACCATGTTGGAAATCTGCACATATAAATGATTTAAAATGTTTGTTCAAAAGCAGCTGCTTATATTCGTTGAGTTTCCCATTACTCATCCCCATGACGACTTAAGCTAGCAGGTCAATGGCTGCTTACGGGATTATACACGCTCACGAATTTACTATTAACATAATTTAGCCAAAAACACAACCCAGTCTTGAGTTCAGCTCTTCACCCATGGAAAAAATGGACGTTTATCGGACGACCGAAGGATTAGATGCACCATCAAAGGGAACTTGGCAAACTAATAAATAACAACTCAATGAAGAAAATGCTAAAAAGACAGGACGTCAAAGTGCGAAAATTGTACAGATACATTGGCAATACAAAGGACATTTTTAAGATCACGAGAAACACGAATAAATATGTGTCGAAGTATCCGATAATGACCAATACGAGTTGGAGTATTTCAGAAGGGAGTACTATGAAAACCTATAGAAATATCCAAATTCTATAGAGATTAGTTATTTGAAATGGGGTTCTCAGAAACCTTTAATAAACTGATGGATCAAAATGAGCGACTATCAATTATCTGAAAACTCATTTGACTGGAACAGCGGCTAAGCTAATTTGTCATCTAGAATCGACGGCCAATAATTATGCAAAAGCCGGGAGGATATTAAACAACCGATACAACAACAAAAGACGCGGCTCACCTCAGCTTACCTAAATACATTGCTGAACCAACCAACCATTGCATCTGAGCCCTCATCTGCAATTATACATATGCATGATACGACCACGGATTCATTCCTAATTTTCATTTTATTGAAAAAGTTAGACAATGAACCACGATATATGTAAAAAAATTCACTTAAAAACCCATGTAAATTTCAAGAAACATTGAAATTTCTCAAGTTCCTTGAACAAAGATTCAAGACATTAGAAATAGCGTATAGTAACAAAACCATCTAAGAGGCAGCCAGAGAAATAGATACTCACCACAACAACTAAAATGCGGTACAAACACTAAAAGATGTTCGATTTGTAATGGTCTACATCTGCACCATACCATTCTTCATTCATCAAACTATGCCCAAGAGGTTAAAATTGTTAAGCTCTAGGCAAAAATAAATAGTCCGACAAAAAATGTCTGATTAGCAGCAGCTTTAGTCTTAAGAGTCATTAAGAGTCTTGATAGATCCAAGCTCCCAAGCAACCTTTATAGCGGAAGAAGCAGTACAAAGATTGAAGCAAAAAGGTGAGAATACGCACTAGAGATGGAATCTACCAATTAATGCTATGGAGAGACCAATAAGGCATAATTAATACTTATAAAATGAAAATGGTGACGTACGGATCAGCAGCAGCTACAAATTTGGCCAGTAGAGTTCTTCATCAGTTAGCATAAGAAGACGATGAACAATACCCAGCAGCAAAAAAAACGCTTACTGAAGCTATTATCAGGTCCGAACACGATAGAACAAGCGATATTAATGCAACAACAATTTACAAAAGAAAGGCGGTTTTGATCTAAGGAAATGAAATAGCAACAACCAGGAAATACTCAAAACCATACAAAATTGACATATGAACGAATGCAGCCATATCATAGAAATTGGCGAAACAATTAAAACCTTAGGTATCATTTGTAATCCTATAGAGGACATATTTCAATTCAAAATCAAATCATTGGTTACTAGTTGAGAATGAGTTACACCTAACATGCTACGCACATAAGATGACCTTACACAGATAAAAACACTTACACTGGCATTTATTTGGCAAAGGTACTGGAAACTTAAAGGTCCATTAGCAGTAAAAACAGCAGCTTTAGCAATTACCTCAATAGATGTATAATCTGCCACTAGCTAGAGTATCTCCAACACGGCCTGTTAGGCATATCGGGGTAAATTAGGCTTAATCCTTTCAAAAAATGTGTTCACCAGGTCGAGTTCGTAAAAACTGTAAAGGATACCTAGTCCATAGTATTAATGTGCTTTGCGGTAAAACCTATTCACATAGAAGTAGTAAGCTACTTGGCGTCAGGAAGTTTCATAGCAGCATTCAAACGCTTCACCGCACGCCGAGGGCTTTGCTCGGACCTTTATAGTGACTGTGGGTCCATTTTCATAAGAGCTTCAAAACTTATGCGGAACGAACTCACGCTTACAGTAGAACATCTTACAACTGATGGTAGTACCACCCATTGCATGGGCAACGGTAGTCTGCCTAATAAAAGAATGCTTGAGTTCAAGACCCATTTCCAGTGACATCTGATCCTAGTGATTTTACAACAATAACACCCGGGCATTTTCTGATAGGTGAGCCTACGAGAACAATGGCAGAATCAAGCATTTTGAACGAAAATATTAACCATTTAACACGTTGGAAGCCCCTGCAAAAAATAACTCATGAGTCTTGGAAAATTTGGTAGCCGAACGTATGTTACTGCTACAAAAACGAAGCAAATGGAACAAAAGACACGCTAATCCATCAAAAAAGGAGCTAATCCTAACTAGTTTCAGGAAAATGGCTTTTAGGTAGAGTTCAACCGATCCATAGTGGAAACGATGGGTTATAGTTAGAGTCGTAACCGCATCAAAAACCGGTAATGAAGGATTGCTGAAAAGGTCACCAAATTTAGCCGTCTTCCAATTGAGGACAGTGACCAAATGAAAACGGAATTTAAGATGGTATCACCGGCTGTATACGGTTGTGAAGTAGAAGATCCTTCCGAACATAGGTAACCGATACAACACAGATGCACGATGAGAGCAAACAGCAAATTTACAATGTTACCTTGCTCGCTCACAATAATCTGCATGATCGGGCTTACAACAGCTAAAAAAATATAACACGGTTCACTATTCCGATCCTGGCATATATTTTGATAAACTTAGTCAGGGGAATCTTATCAATAGGGAATGGAGTATTAAACCCTACTACAATCTCACATCATATTAGGCAGAGCTAGACCACCATTAAAGTGGTTCTCGTCTGCTAGACGAATTATGCGCTAATACAACACAGTTGATTTGGCTGTTTATGCTATGATGGAAATGATAAAACTTCGTGCATTTTAATGGACAATAATTGACACCATCACCGAAGTTTATCAAGGAAAACTCGATCCTCTTATTTTAACACCACACCAACTTCAGGAACGTTATCCGGATCCCATGATCCTCCAGCAAGAGTACGTCTATTCTTATTACTTGATGGTTGTACTACAACAAAGTCAATATATGCCACTAATCGATTCCTTTACGTAGGATATGTATGATGCAATCAAAACCCATCGGTAACTTAATATGCGAAGATGACAGCAGTGGTGTTATCGAGACCACTACTGAATTCATTGACGGAGAAAGGATTTTAAAACTGCATTCAAAGTGTGTTTTAAGAGGAGATACGTATACAATGGTAGGATATAGGGTATCTAGTAGTAAATTTGTTCCTCAGGGTACTTCTTGAGATATTGACTGAAACTGACGAATAGACCTTAGTACTCCTTGCCAAAAATTTGAACTCAGGTTACGGTAGTCTAACTCTCCGTTCAGCCAGCCCCAATATTATCCTCTATCGAGAGTAATAAATTAGTCTGGAAACTTTATGTTCCATGAGATTTCGACTGAAACTGTTTCAATGGCCGTTAACACCTACTACTGGATATTTGAACTAGTTGCGATAATGCTTGGTCTAAATAGATGTAACCCATAAATTTAACTATTATTGATTCGAGGAATAATTTAAACTCTAAATTTTTTCTGGCGACTTTGAGAAAAAATTGTGAAATTATATTTACGCCACTTGCCATAGATTTGGAGTGCTTTTCTTAAGGTCCTTATAATATCTAAACTAAATTCCACTAATATTGGGAATAACTTTTACTCGATAGATTTTGCCAGGAAATTGAATGTTAAGTAACTAAATATTTCAATATGAATCGTATTTGTTCCAATAAAAGCACTCTTGCGACATGGTTCGGATATATGGGTTGACTGTCAGTATTCGTCCAAAAAAACATTACCCAGACGAAAACTTAAGTTTCACAATGTTGATAAGGGAGTCTGTTACATTAAAGATATTGAGTGTTTTTTTTTGGGCCCGAAATCACTCAACTTAATTTTATTGACTAAAAATTTTGATTCTAGGGAATATTTTATTGTTTTACTCTCCTCCAGAAACCTAACAAACTTGGATACAATTTTACTGAAATTTAATTCAAATTTAGCAAAATTTCAGTTTTTAGTTTTGGAAATAAAATTTTGTTTCGAGTGGAATTTGATACTTTTCACATTTGTTTGAAGGAATCTACTTCAGTTCTTGATCTTATATCAATTCATTTTTTTTTTTTTGGCTAACCTTTTGGGTCTAGAACTATTTTTATGCAAAATGCACTACAAAGTGATTTTCTTATTATTGAAAATACAAAAAAAAAAAAAAAAATCAGATATTTCCCGCATTCGAAGCTCATCAAAAAGCTCCAACTGATTTCAAAAATACTAATATTTGAAAGACTAAAAATTCGAGCGAAATTTTCAAGAGAAATTTATGTAAAAATGTGTATCACTAATTCCACGCCACACTGTTCACACAGCCATTACACTAATATTTTGATTGATTAATTTTATTTTTTTTTTTTTGCGTTTTATTATTAATAATAATAAAAATAACAAATGACACCCTCCAAAAAAAAAAAAAAAAAACAGACGAAACTAAAAACTACTAATAATTTTTTATTTGGTGTTAGGGTGTAACAAATATTACATTTTATTCCGTGTTAGAATATTATATAAACCGCGATTATTATTATTATATAGCCTAGTATACACTAGTAGTTATTATTACTATTTTTGGTGTATATTTTGAGTAGTGCTTTTTGTTGTTTTATGTTTTATGTGACAAAAACAATAATTTATCGAACGCTATACATATTAGAATAATATAATATTTACGCGACAAAATATTGTTACGAGTTGTTACGTTTGTAAAATTTTTTTTTTTTTTATTATTTTGTCACATCATTTTCAAGTAGTTATAGTTAGAGGTATACACAAAGTAGTTTACACAGCGAGTTTAAATAAAATCAATAAACAATATTTAAATATAAATATAGATGTAGTTTATTGTGTTGTGTTATACATATATTAATAATATACCGACAAGGATAATATAAAATGTAAATATTTATTTTGTACAACAACAACTGCGTGTGTGTGTGTAAATGGTTAAAAAAAACCGCGCGGCGAAGAGACACGGTTTTATACTTACAGTAGTAGAAAGAAATGTTTGAAGAATAAATATTTAAACGGTTTTAGATAAAGTAAATAAATATATATATATGATCATTGTTTAATTTATAATAATAAATAAAAAATAAATAAAATAATATAAGACACAAAAAAACAAAAACAAAACAAATTTTTTTTTTACTTATTTTGAGCTAAAGGACTTTTTTAATATAGTACACCAAATCTGGCGCCGTTTAAAAAGCAAAATGTTGTTTTGTTTTTATTTTTTATCTCTAATTTTTGGATGAGATACAACGTACAGTACTTACAAATCCATGTTTGTCACTAATATTATTTGTTAATTTTAATTTATGAAATGATACAACTTTTTGCATCCATTGTTCGCCCGTCGACGGGGAATCCGGATGGATGTACATTCGCTTTGGCATTTCGGGATCAGCTTTACCCGCCACCATCCATCGACTGCAAAAAAAATAAAATAAAAATAAATTACAAAATTATTTAATTTATACAAATAAATAATTAATATTCTATACTAATAAAATAAAATTAACAAATAAATTCGGCAATGAGCTCACTACATTTTTATATCAATAAATTACATCACGCGTGTTTTTTTTTTTTGGTTTTGTTTATTAAATTTAGTATTATGACCTTTGAGTTGTCAAACAATTTTTTTTTAGCATTATTGACTGACAAGATCACTTAAATAGTCTAGAGAATTTATTGACAAAAAATATTAATAATTTTGAGTCATAGCTATGTCCGTATGATCTGAAACTTGCAGGGAATTAAAAACTACTCTCTACTTCCAATATCACCCCGCGAAAACATTCAACATTTTTTTTTTTTTTTTTGTAACGATATTATATACTACACCTTAATTTGGCCGTCAGCATACTTCTTGAGCTGCGTGACGAATTCCTGAAGATTAGCCCGGGGCTGAAGTTAAAGAAAAAAAAAATATGGAAAAAAATAAAAAAAATATTTTGTTTATTGTTAAAGTGAAAGTGGGAGGAGAAATGGGTGATATTGTCATTTTGAATCCATTGAAAGATCGAGGAGCACGAGATTAACTAAGGGCATACTTTAAAACATGATAGTCTGAATAGCTTGACGACGATTAGGCACGACAACATTTAAAATAGTGAAAACTGAATAAGTCTCAGTTCACCAGCCGGAAAAAGTAATGACAACTGTTTTTTTGATGCTGTTATCACCATATCAACATTTTAAAATTAGCAAAAAAAAACATTTTGCTAGTATTTATCATACAATATCTGCTTTAACCCTCACCTTGTCGGCAATTAAAAATCCTTAATCTTCACTTCAAATACCCCGGTATATAAATGTAAATTGTGTGAATTTCGTATGGGATTCTTTTTAAAATAAGCAAAAATTAAAAAGTAAAACGTTTTCATTATACGCTAGACTCTCGTATGAGGAACTCTCGTATGAGGAAGCAAAAATATTTTCAAAAGATAGTGGAGAATTTAGCATTAAACTCGGAAGATGATCAGTTTAGATTTCTGTCGGTTTGTTTGACCAACGGAGGAAAACTCCTACAAACTTACAAAGGTTAATGGCAGATGACATAATATGCGAGCCATATTTTATTGAGCCCAATCCTAACATAAAGATTTTGGACGATGTGGACATATTTTGTACTTTGTTTGGCGTATCGATGCAGGACATAATTTGTAGACATTAGAAGGCTGAAAATGAATTTATCAAATAAAATGCGGCAAATCCGAATAAAAAACAAATAATCTGGACGCAAGATCAAATTATATAGCAGTTCGGCAACTTTGAAAACAAAAATTCCTACCAGCTGTATCGAGCAACTATGTCCGTCTGTCGTTTCTAAAGTTTAACGCGTTTTACATAACAGAATCTTTCACAATCTACACATTTCGGAATTCATACATACATACATAGTACTCCCTACTTTAGTTAAAAGTTCAATAGTTATTTACATTTACAGGCTTTACAGATAAAAATTAAACTATGTAGTCGACTATTTAATAAAACTTATGAGAAACTTCATACAAAATATATGGAACAATAAATTATATACCCAGGTATATACTGTGAAGATGGTCGAAAAACTGTAAAATTTTCAAAAAAATTTACTTAAGTATACATCATTTTTCGTAATAACTGATTTTTCATAAATTTCATGCACATTGAGTCACTGAGTCGCAGCTGATTTAAAATTAATTAAAAAGCCGCCGAGAAATTCAATTATCAAAATCACAATATTTACCCGGGTATATACCGACAAGGTGAAGGTTAAATAAAAATAAACGATAGGTTAATAGGATTTCTAAAAAATTCTAAGAACTGCTACGGCGAAATTCGCCACATAAAAAAGAGATTTTTTAAATTACTAAATTTTTAAAAATAAGAAAACTAATTTTGACAACAATTTTTAAGAATAAAATTTCCAGAATTTTAAGAATTAAATAAAGCAATTTTAAGATTTTATAGAATTTAGAATATTAGAGATATAAAGATTGATTTTCCAAAATCGTAGTTGTTATACACTTATGTCAGAAACAGCTCTTAATATTTGCAGAACTCGAGAATTTCAAAATTTCAGCAATGTCACACAATTTCAAGAATTTTACTGAATTCAAAAATTTCAGAAATTCTTTTTTTATAATCATGTGTGTTTATAAATAGTTTATGGTTCTAAAAAATTTTAGAATTTCAAATTTTTCAAAAAAACTAACAAATTTAAACAATTTTGGCAAATTTTAAGAATCCTTGAATTTTTAAAAATTCAGAATTTTAATCATTTTCTTAATATAAATTTCAAGTAATTTAAAAATTTAATAAATTTAAAACATTAAGAAATTTATAAATTTTGATTTCTTGAGCATGGCGAAATATTTCAAAAATATGATCCGTGTATGAATCCAATTGGAATTTGATATTTTGTATGTGGTTACACTGCTAAAACGAATATTTTAATGAGGCAGCCATATAAAATTGGGAAGAGATGAGATTTGATGCTACTTTCTAATACATGCATCCCTTGCTAATAATTAATACATATGTATGTATATTTTCGACGAATTTAACTTTTGTACCAAAATAATTTAATGAATGAAATATTTGAAAATCGGAGAAAAATTGGACACTTCCGAAGTTAAACCAAAAAACATGTGTACGTGAATCTTTAGAAAACGAGCACTTATTTCTTGGATAGTTCTACAAAGGCATTAGCTGGAAACAACAGCCTTAAGTCATATTATGTAGGATGCATATTGTGAATCTTGTTATGATCAGTCGATTTTAACACGATTGAACAGGAAACGGTTCGCACAATAACCAAGCCTTGTGTCTTGTGCACCAAATGGATTATATGGCATTTCGCAACGGTGTGGCAAATGCCACATGCTGAATTTTCTTCTTAAGTCAGGCTAATTTTTTTTACTCGTTTGAGTAATTAATGGTTCGGCCCTTAACAAAAATATTACAGGGATTGTTCTAAGAAGCCATATAGTGGGAATAATAGCCTCATGTCTTGTGAGCCTCATGGACTATATGCCATTTCTCAACAATGTGGCAAATGTCACATTTTGAATTTTCTTCTTATGTCACCCCATTTTTTTCCCATTAACGAGACGTAACAGAATAATGTCTTGTGAATCATATGGTTCTTACCCCATAGCATGTTGGGTTTCGTACTACGTTGGCCGTTGCATCCAAGTGAACAATCGAAGTTTTGAATTTAGGTATTAAAGCAAACTGGGATTCACGTAACATTATCACCGTCAATGGGCATGAAAAAGAAAATTTGTATTTATTTTTTGCGGCTTCATATCACAATTTTGTATAATATCATTCGGTTTCAAATGTTTAGATGAATTTTCTGCAACACTTCATTTCATGTTTTTAGTTGCGCGTTTCCTACGGAAGCTATAACTGGATGTCTGCATTCTGAAGTAATTTAAATTGTAAATTGTGAGTTATTTTTTGGGCAAGCTCATTTTATCACTCTTCCCGCCTTTTTCCTCTAATTTGCAAAAACAATTTATCGCCTGAGTGAAACTCGATATCATCACCGGTTACAAAAATATTAACCATGTATTGCGCTTCATTGACAAATTTGTATTTTTGGTAATGTGTTTTGTAAATTAAGTGATATTTTTGTTATGGGCCGAACCATAAATTACTCAAACGAGTAAAAAAATTGGCGTGGCCAATATTTCTAAATCGGGAATTTTTCAAACAAGATAGAATCCGCAGTGAAATAAAAAAATCATATACATTGCACCAAATCGTGATGTTTTACTCAACTAATATTTTATTTTATATATTTCACTCCAAATTTTTATAAGAATTATTTTAACAGTAGACTCAAAAACACGTGCTTATTTTTGTTATTTGTTCTAAACTTCATTAAGGTCATATAATTATTGTGTGTTTCATAAATTAACCAGTAGTTGGGTTCGTTTCCCTAATAATGTCTAAATTCGGCTCAAATTGTTAATAACATATGAGGATGAAACTTTTTATTTTGAGAATGGTGAGTGGTACGAGATAACAAAATGCTCAGCTTTCCATAAAACATTTTTGAATTTGGACATTTTAAAAAATTTGAGATTCCTCCAAAAAAGAAAAGATGGTTTAGCTTTTAAAATTGCTAAATTTTTTTAATTCTCATAATTCTAGAAAGTTTTACTCTGAGAATTTTAAATCTTACAAAATTATTTCGTCATCTTAAAATAAAATTTTTCCACAATTCTGAAAATTTTTTATTTAAATTTTGTATTTTGACTTTAATATTTTATTTTTTTTTTTAATTTTAAAATTTTAGATAATTCTTAAAAAAAATTCTTAAAATTTTAAATGAATTGTTAATTTTGTTTAAATTCCTAAAAATATTGAAAAAATTCGAAAAGATTCTAGAAATCGTTCAAGGTGAAATTCTTTTAATTATCTACAATTCTTAAAATTATTCTTGTTGAAATCTTAAATTTCTTGAAGTTATAAAATTCTGAAAACTTCTTAAATTTCCGTTCGTTTTGTTTTTCTTGACAGTCGTAAAATTCTAAAAAACTTAAAATTCTTAAAACTTTTGAAATGTTCAACTATTTTGGATAATAATGAACTAAATCATAGACAAAAATACAGACGAAAACCTTGACGACGAAGGAGGCTTGAGAAAATGCATTCACAGTATACCGGTAAAAACAATTAAGTTTTACGTTTTAGTAAATTGATAAAAAATTTAATTTCTACAAAAATACGCGAAAACCGTGAAAGATAGAGATTAACAACCCGTCCTTTAATTTTAAATAAAAACGTCTACGTAAATCTACGTTGCCCGTCCTTCAAAGTTGCAATAAAAAAACGTAAATCTATGTGGCCTATCCGTAAAGTCTTAAGAAATCTTAGATTTAAAAGATTTCTTGCTAAATTAAGGAACTGACGTCCACCACATTAAATTTTTAAAAATAAGACAAGTAATTCTGACAAGATAATCATAACCTCAACCATTTTTAACGAATAAAATTTCCAGAATTTTGAAATTCTAATAATTTGTGGAATATTAGAGAAGAAAGGGGTGGTTTTCTATAATATAGGTGTTCACTTAAGTACAATGTAAATGTATATCAGAAAAAGGTCAACCTTTAACAAATTTTAATTTCAGAACTCCACAATTTCTAAATTTCAGCAATATATAATAAATTTCAAGAATTTTAACAAATTCGAAAATTTCAAAGTTATGTTTTTGTAAAATTTGGTTCTAAAAAATTTTAGAATTTAAAAATTTTGAAAGAATTACAAGACATTTTTCGAGAAACTACCAAATTTAAACAATTTTGTCAAAAAGAATTTTTGTAAAGAATTTAGAATTTCAATAATTTTATGAATATAAATTACAATAAATTTAAGAATTAATTTTAAGATTTTTAAGAATCAGGAAAGTGATAAATTTTGAATGTTTTGGTATGAATTTTAATAGTTTTTTCGCTCCATCATCGGGTTAAAGGTGTAATTTTTTATACAAACAAATTTTGAGAATGACTTCCAACCGTAGTTTGATTGTTTAGCTATTTTTCAGACATTTCCAAAACGATAAGCTTATTAAAAAAAAAAAAATTATTTAAGTTGTATTTGACGTTTGAATAACGTACGATTAAAAAAATGTTCCTTAGTAAAGCTCGTAAAGTAATTACTGTGGGAGTAGTGTCTCACAACAAAAACTTCGAAACCAAAGCCAATCAGGGTCACTCGAGGTCACCGTTAATTTTCTCCTTATATGCACTCTCATTTTCATAAAAGCTGGTTAAGTATTTAAATATAGGATTGAAAAATTTCTCATAGTTGCCTGATTCAAATAAATCGATCCGCTGCTTGTAAAATCATTTAAATCTCAGCTAATTATTTGTATCTGCTCCTATAAAGGATCTGGTAAAGTTTTTTAATTTTTTAATTTTTGAAATTATCACAATTCTATAAAATTATAACTCTTAGAATTTTAAATCTTAGAAAAATATTTCTTCATTTAAAAATAAATTTTTTTCAAAATTGTGATATTTTCTAATTTAAACTTTCTATTTTGGATTTATGATTTATTTTTTCAAATTCTTTCTCATTTCTAAAATTTTAATTCTTATATTAATTCTTAAATTTCAAAAATACAAAATTTTAAAATTTTAAGAAAATTCTTAAATTTTTTTAAATTCCTAGAAATCTTGAAGAAATTCCGAAAATTTCTTGAAATCGTTCAAATTGAAATTCTTTCAATTATCTACAATTCTTAAAATTATTCTTGTTCAAATCTTAAATGTCTTAAAATTATAAAATTCTGAAAGCTTTTTATTTCTTTTGTTTTTTTCTTGATATTTTTCGCAATCTATAAAATTCTTGAAACTTTTGTGTTTGTTTGTAATTTTAGTATATCAAAAATTGAATCATATTCAAATTTCTTAAAAAAACTTCAGTTTGAAAGGATTTCTAACAAATTTTAAGAAATGAGAAACCTGCAGAAACCTGGTCAACCTTTAACAAATTTTAACGTCAAAACTCCAGAATTTTTAAATTTCAGCAATGCTACGAGATTATAAATTTCAAGAATTTTACCAAATTCAAAAATTTAAGAAATTTTGTGCTTGTAAAATTTAGGTCTAAAATTAGAATTAAACAATTTTCAAGGAATTGAAAAAAATAGGAAATTTATTTCAAGAAACTAACAAATTTGTAAGTTTTACGAATTTTAAGAGATTCCCTGAATTTTTAAACATTTATTTAATAATTTTATGAATATAAATTTCAAAAAATGTAAGTTTAATTAATTTTAAGATATTAAGAATATTACGAGATTTTGCTACTACATACCTAGAAATTTAGATGCCTAATTTTATTTATTTGTGGGTGTCAGAGTTTTAATTAAATGATTAATTTTGAAGTAAATTAGAAATTGGGTTTCATTGCGCAGGGAACGACCCAGTTGGTTATTTGGGAGTATTTAGTAATAAAATATTTTTTTAATTTGTTTTTAGTTTAAAAATACTTGAGAAGCCTGTAGTTTAGAAATTGTCTTGTCTTGATTCTTTTGTCTTCTTAATTTATAAGCAAAATAGCTCGGACTTCATAATTTAGAAACTAATTATCGTCTTGTCATTTTAATTTTGGTTACTGGTAACACTAACTATAATTTATTACAGCAAATACAACTTGTATAATCTTATAGAGGCAGGTTTGCAGAACTTCAACATTTAGAATGGTAATTTGAGCGAAATTGTAGTTCTAAGTTACGACTGTGAGCAGAATGGCGAAAATCATTTGAATATGTATCACCAAGTATGGCATTTTAATTGATCTAAAGAATTGACATCTTCTCGATACGAATACTTCGCTTACGGTCTTAGCTGTAGAAATTTCAGGGTATTTTTCAGCGCCTAAATTATTCGCTGTTGAGGAAAATACGGTTAATTTCGCAGCTAATTCCATCAACTTACTTTCGAACCCATCAATGATAGTCCAGTAAGCCATAATATTATATGTAGATCATATTGTTACTGAGAAACACCTTCATTTTACCCACCCAAGAAAACTTTGTCCATAAAAACATAAAATCACGAAAGATCTATTTGCGATACTACCGGCGTCTCATCGCAATCACAGTACCAGGCCACAATTTTACCATGAATCTTCATGGTTGCACCATCTTCCCGAAAAATGATTTGAGTAAAGCTTACCATACGATACTTATCGCTAGTAAAGAGATATGTTCATAAAACCGCAATAACAGTACCATTTGAACTTTCTGTGTATGCCTCATGGTCTGGGAAGTACAGCGCAGACCTTCCAGCGTTTTATGAACAAAGTCACTGGTGGTCTAGGTTTTAGTTAGTTATATGTCAAATATATTGTGGCAAGTCGAAGCGAAAGTGAGCATTTTGAATATTTTTATATAATTTTTTCAGCGACTTATCGAGTTCGATCTTGAAATATGAATTTCGTGCATCCAAATTAGCTTTCTCAGTCATGAGATCACTTAAGATGGTATTAAGCCATTTGAAGATAGAATCGTGGCTATATGCGATTTTTCCCACCCCACATCTAACAAACAAATGAAACGATTTATCTGGGATGCTTGCTCCAATTCATCAACATCTCGCAAATTGTCGAAAAAACAAGAGAGCCCCATTTATTTGAACTAGGGAGTGCTCATCTTCTAACGCCACCCACTCTTAGTTCATCCAATAGAGAATACTTACTTAGCAATAACTACGGACTGTTCAGGTAACGCGATGGGTGCTGTTTTAGAACAGTATTTCCAAGGACGTTGGTATCCCTAATGATTTATTTCCATAAGCTCTCTCCAGCCGAATATTCTGCATTCGATAGGGAGCTCAACGCAAATTATTCTGCAATCGAACATTTGGAACACTTCGTTGAAAATAGGCATTTATAAACCGACGAAGTATGAACTCAAGACTGAGGCATCGAAAGATTTCTTGCAAGCTCGCCGATTATCCTGATATAAGACAAGTATTTCAGGTCGGGCTCGATTATTAAAGCATTATACCTTAAGGAAGACCTTAATATTCTAACCGGATTAAAATTATTAGACAGAATTTTTAAATATAGATTATACAATTGAAATTTTAAAATTATTCTAGCTAAAATTTCAGAATTCCATTCCAAATTCTAAAGATTTGCCTTTTCTATAACAATACTCTTAATAAAATTGAGTCCGGTGTTGAATCCAAATAAATGACAAATTCTATTTGACATCAGTAGGTAAGAATTAATATTCTCTACAGTACTTTTATGTGAATTCAATATTACACATATTTAATAAATCTTAATTGAAAAAATTCGAACGAAAGCTCTAACTTCTAAATTGACCGACCAATTTGCACAGTGATTAAAGCTGCGGCTGATGGATCAGAAGGTTTGATAGAGGTGGAATGGAAAAGTGATTTTTCATCATTTGATTACGATGGTGATAACGATGAACGTAACTATAACCGACCAACCCAAATTTCATGTCTGTACTTACTATAGGCCTGGCATGCAGCAATGCAATGTGGATGCGTAATAACACTGACAGACTAGGGATTAGCTAAGCGCGATTAGTGAATTTTTCGAGATTAGCTCAAGTGTTTCAAGTTCAAGATTAGCTAAACGCATTTTATTTCGAGATTAGTGACAAAACGCGATTAGTGAACTAATCTCTCAATATTTTGAAGTTTATCTCTTTTTAATGAGTTTAGTGAGAGTGCAAGTGGCGCCATTATTTTTAAATGTTAAAATAAAATTGTAAATACAATTTGCGCTATTTTAATATAGATGGAACTATTATCAACATTTTTAAATCTACAAAAAATTTGTGGTAGGTATAAATAAAAAAGATTGAAAATTGTAATTAACAATTAAAGTGTTTAAATTATAATTTGTTTTTTAATGTCTATGTTGTTTTTATTTTGATTTAATTATTGAACAAAATCAAGAAAATCAACTCAAACAAGGGGATGATATTTGTATTAATATCTGGCGCCACTTACTAAACCTTAGTCTGTCAATGCAATTAGATTAGTGGTAGATTAGCTAAACGGGTTTAGCTAATCGCGCTTAGCTAATCCCTAGTCTGTCAGTGGTATAAGGTAGGACAAATGCTTAAAGATTTTCAATTTTAATTCTTACCATAATTATTTAGGGTTAACTAAAGCCAAATACTCAAAAATGTTTTGTCCTTTGCTAATTTGATATTCGTGAATTAAATTGTTTTCTTTAATTGTGCAAATTTACCGAAATATTCTGGCTCAGTTTTCAATATTTTTCTGATTTTTAATTGGCCTCGGGAAATTTAAATTTCAATATGGCAAAATTTTAATTGGTTGCGGTCAAATGATGTTTATCGTAAAATATGATTTTTCGCGAGAGTTAAGATCCGAGCTATTATTTTAAACTTTACATGATTAATTATTTAAAGCGACCTTGACACTAATTTATCGACCTAACCTCAAATCATAGCATACGGTATAAACCAATATACCGAACACGGTTTAAAAAAAAACTCCAAAACCACCATAAAACTTAATTAATCGAAAAATCAATTCACCGAAAATGAAATTTCACTTTCATATTTGACTGGAAACCGAAATTTAATTCGGTAATGGATTCGGTCCACTTATCAACAGTCATTTTGGGTGAAATAATGTGTTCGATTGAATTGATTCATTGCTTTTTGTGCTTCGTAATTTACATTTCCAGTTTTTCTTCTGGAAATAATTCAAATCAAATTTGTTAATTTTTCGATTTGCTGTAACACAAGTCGACAATTAAGATTCTTCATTTCAGTGTAGCAATTTTCAACAAAAATTTCGATGAATTGCTTCTTTGCTTATATTTAAGAAGAAATCCGAACTCTTTTTATAACATGATGGGATTTTTAAAATTTTTTATCGCGTTAGTAAGTTTTTTGCATCCACAAAGTATATGAATGCAAGTCGTACAATTCCAGTTTGAACATTTTCGCTATAATTGATAAGTCGAGCAGCCAAAAATGAAGACTACAACAGATTTTCGTGAAAAATGGTATGATAGGAAGAAACCAAATGGTTCTATCGGAATCGAATTACAATAGTTACTGCTTGGAAATTTGCTTATTAGGATCGGAACTTAAACCACACTTGCAGATTTCGAATTTAGCTCAAATGTGGAGTATAAAGAATGAGTGCTGTTATGTCAGTATTAGCATCGCATAACGCAATGTGCAGGTGGGTTACGAAAAAAATACCGTCAGCCGTACCCTCTCGATTTGACTACTGCGTAAGGTAGGACATTAAAAACGAACTGTGGAAGAGTTGGAAGTGCTTCAGTGCCACAGTGTTAAGTCGCACCTTGACCTACGTAAAAATCTATGTCATTGTTTCGGATTCTTATATTCCGAAAATGGTAATTTGCAGTATTTTAAAAGCCGTACTGTAGTGTTGGACTCGCGTACATACCAGAAAGCTTACCAGCATTACTCATTGGACAACATTTGATGAACCGCTATTAGAAAAAAAACGGGAGTATCCAGCCACTAACCAATAACAAAACTATACGCAGATGCAAAGTCGCTAGAAAAGCATAGCGACTCTTCCCAAGGAGTACAGACTAAGGACAGATGCAGAATTTGATGTAACAGTAAAAGAAGACTCGAAAGGAAAAGTGGCATAAATAAGGTAGTTTCGTCAATTTTGTGAACTGAGATTTTCGATAGAATATCATAACAAAAAAAAAAAAATTTAGAATTTGAATAAAGACAAACAGATATAAATTGGAAAGTATGCCAGTTGAATGCTAAATTGCCATTATGTTATCGATCGGTTTCCCATAATTTCGATGAATTGACATTTTAATAAATTATCGTTCTCGATATATTGTCTTTTCGAAAAAATGTCATTTTCGGTCATATGAGGCTTTTCGGAGAGGATCAAAAATCGGATTTGGCATTATCTGAGAATCAGGATACGTATTCGGCGATTAATTATTTTCGGTAAACCTCAGCGGAAATTTTTTCAAAGTGAATAATCTCAAACAGGTGAGTGTTATAGATATTTATACAGTATTTTCGTTGTGACTTCGGATGCCACAGCTCCGAGAATGGTCATGATTTCCGGTTGTGGACACTTAAATGTAACCGGTTGTGGGCACTCTCTTTTTTCATTTAATGTTTGTTTAACTGGAGAACTGTCAGATATCATCGTTTTTGCCGACATAACATATTGTTACGGTGACACCTATAGGATAGAATAAAATAAATTAATTGATAGCGCACAGTTCTACTGTTCTAAAATGGAATTTTCCGTGATAAAAATTGTTTCTGACATATTCTTACCGGGACAATCATAAAATTTCGAAGTTTCCGTTTGAGTATAAGGAGTACACGAATTCGAATTAGAACATTAGGTTTTGGTAAGCGATAGTGTGAAGAATAAAAAGGGATTTAAAAAAGTGATTTAAAAAGTATTTTAGTGAAATATAAAAATAAGAACAGTAAAATTGAAGAAGTCAACTGAATCAGCTCCAATTGATTTTGATGAGCTGGTTCGTGCCATTAAGGATTTATTAGTTAAAAAAGCACATTAAATCGACTGCATCAAACGGAAGAGATGTTTGGCGACTTCATCCTTGGATGATGCTGTATTGTTGGATTTCGTTGGTGAATACAACCAACGCACCCCATCAAATATATTTAGTTTATGTTAACTCTTCCTTTCTTTCTTTGAAAATCATTTTTTGCTCAATTGGAATGTTTTTTAAAGGTTTTCAAACCGATCCACGAGAGAGACCTTGTCCAATATATTTTGAAGTGCGTCAGCCATTATTACGGCCTCAGCTTCAACGAGCTGCGTGAATTGGCGTATCGATTCGCTAAGAACCTTGAAGTTGAATATCCGCCGATTTGGAATGGCGACGAGAAAGCGGGCAAACATTGAGATTACAACTTTATGCGCCGCCACCTTGAGCTCGTTTCACGCACCCCGGAACAAACATCCATGCAGCGCGTGAAAGGATTTTGTAAATCAAACGTCGTTTTTTTCAAAACTATGGACATTTGATGGATGAACATCACTTCGAAGCAACGAATATCTATAACATGGATGAAAGTGGCTTTTCAACGGTACCGACAAAAATTAGCAAGGTGATTGCCATATGAAGGGTATGCGATGTATCGGGAATCTTGAAGCCGCTGAAAGAGGAACGGTGGTGACAATTGTCTTAAACATAAGCGCTGCTGGCAACAGTCTACCACCATTCTTTGTTTTCTCGAAAAAAAAATTCAGACCAGTTTCTTCGACAAGGTTTCTGATGGGACTGCCGGTTAAGCTAATGGTTGTGCCAACAAGGTAGGACTTTGGATCATTCAAGCTTGCCCTCTCGATCTGAAATTTTTAATTCTCATCTCGATGTTTTAGGTAATATTGATTCGTCAAAATGCTGGCCTTCTTTGTAAGACTCTTTATCTGGTATTGGCACTCAAAGTCATTAAATCCGGCTTAAGAGCATCCGAAATTTATCCATACAACCCAGACAACTTCTCTGGCTCCGAGAATCGCATTGATAAAGAGGAGCAGCATCGAATCGTCTTCCTTGTGACAGATGTTGCACGTGAAGGGAAAGTGGATACCACATTACAACCTTCCACATCTAGAACGTCTTCAACGAGCCGCTAATCAGCCTTGGACAAAATTGGTTCGCATCAAGCAGCTCCACCAAAAAAGCCTTCAAATCGTGGTCGTAAAACGATGCAAAGCATCGTGCTTACTTCTCCAGGAAGCGTTGCTGCTTTAAAGGAGAAAGCTGCTGAGCGAGCAGGCACCCCTCCCCCCCCCCCCATTATGGGCCAAAAACAAAACTGTGCCCATAACTGAAAACTCTCCCCTATACTTATGAATAATTGTTAAAAAAACACAATTTTTTTTAAATATTTGCAAATTTCTATGAGAGGTAGAATTTCAATAAATCGTCTAAGCGGGTTTTGAGATATCTTGACATCTTAAAAATTTGTTATAAAATTAAAAAGCTTCATGTTTGGGATTATTATTATCTTATCATAGAATTTTTTTTTTTTTGAGGATATGGTCACCTATACCCTGTTTTGACATATACCAAGTCAATCATTATTGGATATAAAAATATTAACTAGATTTCTTATAAAATAACACCAGATGTCAGAAAACTGCCAGATCCTTAAACAAATATTTATAATTAATCATATAATCTAAATCATCATTTTCAACGTAGGAGCGCACGATCACCTGATCATGTGGTTAGTTTATTTATTTATCTTTCGTTTTATTTTTTTGTTTCTAATTAACTAGGCGGTCTCTATACCTATATAAAAAATTCTGTTCCTTATCATAAACATAACAAAATGTTGATTCATGATAATTACATGAAAAAATCCGAATGATCAGATGCTCTGATCTCCCTTTAGTCAGTCTACACATTTATGCGATCCAAAAAAAAAAAAAAAACAAACAACAATTTTTTTTAATGATCATCAACGGACGATGAATCAATTTAGTAAACCATCGCCAAGTGTGGTAATCAAAAAAAATAACAAACTAAATATAAACAAACAAATGTGTATTTATATGAAAAAAACCTACCTGTTATGAAATTTATACCGATAATCATCAGCTGCCACAATATCCAATAATAAAATATATTTAGCCTTTGCATCTAATCCAGACACCCGAAATTTCATTTGAGGAAACATTTGTCTGAAAATCATAAAAAAAAAATAAAAATTAAAATTAAAAAATTGTTATAAATTATAAAATAAAACTTTTAAGTGTTATACACATTTTATTTTTAGTTTATTTTACGATAAGAGCCGCACCATCAAATTTATGTTCCTTATATGTTTCCCTTATCAATATTATGCTAAACTTTAACACCAAATTATAATCAAATAAATTTTATCACTTTCGAAAGGATAAGCGAGATGCGCGCACATAATATACAACAAAATATTCATTTCATGTTTTTATAAATCACACTTGTCTTGTAAAATTCTTCTCACATAATTCTTACAAATCTACATAAAAAAAATTATGAACCCTTCCCCATTTACAAAAACAAAATAAATTGTAGTGTACGAGATATGATGAAAAATCTGAGTTGCTTGACACACACACACCAAAGAAAACGAAAAATAAAAAAAAAGTTCAAGATACGGGTCAATTTTTATCGTTATTTTCGAAAATACAAAATAAAATCCAACAAAACGAAATTATCATTCAACATCAGATAGTTGTAAAACTGATGTAGGATGGGTGTAAGTTCGTATTGTAATAAAATTTTGTGTGATCTTTATCTCACAATACTGAAGTTAAGTTAGAGAGACATCCAAAGAATATTTTATTTATTTACTTGTGTACACACTAAACTATAAAAAACGACACAATTCGATTGATAATGCTGTGTATGCTGATAATTCAAAATATTAAATTTCTATGCACAGCACAACACTAGGTATACAAACCACTTAACAATGAGAACAGGAAATTTAAATCGTTTCAAATTAAATTGTCAGAATTATTATTAGTTTTGTGTTATCAAATTTAATAAAATGTGTGACAACATGTAATTAAATGTAATAAAATTAAAATTTGTTGTTGGAATTTTTAAAAATTAAACCAAAAAAAAAAACAACAACAAAAAAAGGTTAGGCGTTCTTTAGAAATTCGTTGATTTTCAGCATTCATCATTTTTTATGAATAATACAGTAAGGGACAATTTTAAGATACTGCAGACCTAACAAGTGTTACTCAAGGGAGTTTTCCACAATGTCCGGGTAAACATAGACCCAATCATAAACCTCAGTTTAGATTCCTTGATTGATGATAAAGAAAAATTAACTAAGTAGTTGTCACATCTCTGTTTTAAAGGAATATCATTCCAGGATCAAAGGAGATGCAGACAATAAAACGTCGTTTTTGAAAAGTCTGCAATTTAGATCACTTGATAGCAGATGAAGCGATCTAAAAAATTTTGAATAAAAAACGTCTTCACCCTACGATCACTTTAAGTGCAGTAGTGCTACCGATCTTTAATGTGAGTAATTAATTCTGAACAAAAATATTCAAGACCCTAAAAAGTGTTAACAAGGGTGATCAAGTAGATCATACAAATTAGTAACAAGCAAATATAAAAGTGCTCGAAAATAGACCAAGCATAAATTCCAAAGCCCGAAAATAGACCAAGCATAAATTCCAAAGTATCAATTAAAACAACAAGTAGACGAATGGAACACAATTGTAGTGCAACATATAACCTCAAAATTGGATCCTATAAAACACGCCGTGAATGGAAAAACAAACATTCTTGCAATACAAAAACATTTTCATTGCTAGAGGAGCTAAAACAATTCATAGAACAAAGATGTCAAATGCTTGATATTAGAAAAACCGAAAGATAGTTTGAAATTCACATACAATGAAAAGTTATCATCATGTCGCAACAAATCAAATTCATCCAGAATGCTGCATACGCAAACACAATCAAACGCTGAAACAACCACATCATCGTCATCAAAATTATGTCAACATTGCTGTATTGGAAATCATCCAATTTATCGATGTCATCAATTTCTCAGACTCTCAATTAACGATAGCATAAATCGTGTCAGAGATCTGAATTTGTGCCTAAAAATTACTTTAGCCCATATCATATACAGTATCAGTGCACAGCTGGTACTTGTAAACGTTGTAACAAAAACCACAATACATTATTACATTTTGGGAAACGAGATGCACAATCTTTCAGTACCACTAGTAGTAAATCAACATCAATCAACAAAGCGCAAAGTGAAAACGAAAATAACAAAGAAAATCCACCAAATGCTACGACAAACGCTTTATTAGTGAATCAAATCAATTTACCAGTGGTACAAGTGTAGAAAGGGTCAATGAATCAACATGAAAACCACAAGTTACGTTACATCAGTCAGAGAATAATTTTCAATCAACACAAGTTTTACTGTCAACCGCAGTTGTTTTCGCATTTGATTCAACTGGCGCGGCTCATCATTGTCGAGCTTTATTGGATTGTGGCACACATTCAAATTTTATATCAGACCACATGTGTCAGTTGCTACGTCTAAACCAACGTCAGTTAGTGGAGTTAACTAATCTACAGTACATGTTCAACAAGGTGTAAACGTCACTATTCAATCGAGATTCAATAACCATACTATCTTGAGTTTTTAATTCTAAACCATATCACCAATAATTTACCAATTATTCAAATTAAAGACGTCAACGCATGGAACACTCCAGATTCAATAAAATTAGCAGATTCATCTTTCAATTTTCCTGGTAAAATCGACATGTTTGTAGGCGCCGAGATTTTCTTCCAACTGTTATGTGTTGGGCAAATCAAACTATCTGACCATCTTTACCATCTTACAAAAAAACGGTTTTTGGTTGGATATTCGCTTGTAAAGTATCAAGTTCTAAATCAGCTACGAATTATTTTACAACATGCAACCTAGCAATTCTAGCCGCCCCGGTGGCACAGTTGTTAGCATGCTTGCTTTAAGCTCCGGAGGTCCCGGGTTCGATTCCCGGCGGGTGATGAAAAAATCACGGCTGGTTTAATGTAAGGATCAATGAACTAATCACTCATTATCCGTTGTAAAAATGATTACGAAACTTCAAAAATGAAGCGGCCAAATCTCTCCATGGGATGTAGCGCCAGCGAAAAAAAAAAAAAAAAAAAAACCTAGCAATTAAAGAAGACAGCATTCAATTAAGTCAACAAATAGAGAAGTTTTGGCAAATAGAGAAGGTTCCTCAACTCAAACATCTCACACCTGATGAAGAGAAATGTGAAGAACATTTCACAATTAATGTTAGACGTGATCCAAATGAGCGGTTCATCGTTAAACTACGGTTCAAAGCAAACAAATTTCAGTTAGGTGATTCGTTTAATGGTGCTCTTAAACGGTTTCTTCATTTGGAAAACAAACTAGCAAAAAACCAAATTAATGTTACCAACAAAATGTGTACAACAATTGGCCTGCAATGATGCAGACAATTTTCCAAAGGCGCATACCGCAGTCATTAACGACTGTTACGTTGATGATATCCTCACTGTCACTATAGCCGAGTCACTCCAAAAAGCCATACAGTTACAATCCGAACTCAATCAAATGATATTAAGTGGTGGATTCGAACTCAGGAAATTGTGTACCAATTCATCACAATTATTAAAACACATTCCTGAAGAAATTCGAGAACAATATGCGGTGCTAAAATTCGACGACGATCATACCATAAAAACACTTGGTGTACGATGGACTCCGAATCAATACACACTATCTTATAATGTTATTGAACCTGATAACAGTCGTCAGGTAACAAAGAGGACTATTTTATCAGACATTGCTGCTATCTACGATCCAGTTACTACTACAAACAAAATGGCTGCAATTTCGACAACAATTAAATTATTTAAATAATCTGACTATTGACAGACATATTCGATCATCACCAGCAACAAGGTTGGAATTACACGGTTTTTATGATTCATCACAATTCGCATATGGCAAAATCGTAGGCCAAGAGTAATTCATCTTTAAGTTTAATTTCATATATTTGGCATTTTGTGTCCGGTCATTTGTAGAAAAGGTGAGGTACATGCTGTTCGATAAGCTGTATTATAAAACAAATTCTGGGCGGGCTAAATCAGTTAATTATGTGGTGCATTGCTTAAAACATTTCCCCTATACTTGCCCACCAGTGTTGTGCATCTACACGTAATTTAAGATTGTCTACATTTAAGTGTCGACAATAGCGTAGACAATAGTTTTTGACGTAGACAATGTGTAGACAATGTAGACAATGTGTAGAAATGTAGACAATGTAGAAAATTCGTAGACAGTCAACTTTTTCTTGTTGTTTTTTCCTATGTATAGATTTAATTACTTCTGCGAACTACGCTTATATTTGAAGTTCCTAAATCAACCATATAGCCAGAACTGATAGCCTAGAGCAAGGAGACCAAAAATAAAACATTCTAGGTTTAACGAAGAACTTAATGCTATAATTTCGCAAGGATACGAAAAAAACCCTAAGAATAATTGTTTAGATTGTTGGTACAGTTGGACTTGGTACAATTTCATAACCTCACAAATTCAGAACAGAACTTTAAAAAAATTCAATAAAGCAAATTCAGTAGTTGCAAAATAATTTGACAAATTAAGTGTAAAAGAAGAGATGGAGTTGAATGAGGAATTAGCCAAATTAGTATTCGGATGACACCTGCCCTTAAGATTGGTGGAATCGAAACATATTAAGTCATTAATTAAATAGATAAGACCAGCTTACGCTACAAAACTTCCATGAAGTAAAGCACTATCAACGACTTTATTAGACAATGCGTATCCAAAATGTATTTCATTTGCTAAAGCCAGTATATCTGATGAGTCAGTGCTATTAATAGATGGTTAGAAAAACAGTTCTAGCAACACATCTATGCTGCATCATGCCATTGACGAGCAAGCCTTCTTACAAGCTTGGTACCTAACAGGTGAAAGCGAAACTGGAGCAAGATTAGCCGAAATTTTGCTGCAATCGATAGACAACACTAAAGTATATACGGTTGTTTCCGATAATACAAGTAGGTACTATGGTCAAAATGGGAGAACTTACCAACCACGTTTTATTGCATAGTACTTGCAATAGCCATACCGCCAACTTGTTGGCAAATAACGTATTGAATATAGCAATAACAGAGAAGGTGACTACATACTATACTCAAAGAATACAAGAACAATGGTGCTCATACAGAGATGCTTACCGCTCTCTAATCAAGAACTTGGAGCAGATGAAGATCGTAGCAGCTGAGTCTAAAATTAAAAAAGTTAAACAAGATGTTGTTAAACTCATTTTTGATGATCAGTTCATTGAACGGGTGAAGGAAAGTTTATAGATGTTCGAACCAATATGCAATATCATTAAAATGTGCCAATCGTCTTTATTCTCAATTGCCGATGCGGATAATTTGTGGTTAGATCTTAAATTGCGAATTAAATTTAAATTGATTTTGAATATTCGGAAGGAAATGGCTTTGAACGAATATGCCTTGGCAGCATTTTATTTGTATCCTCATATGGATATTAGCAAACTTACAAAGGATCATTTAGAAAAAATACACAATATTTCTTTAAAAAATTAAGCGGAATGGGGATCGAAGAATGGGAAGAATTTAGATATCAAAGCACATATTTCAAAATGCTCTATGAGAAAGACATAAAAAACCCATAGTTTTTTGGAACATGACTGAAATAAAGGATCCCATTTTATCGCAAATGGCAAAGCTGTTCCTTAAAATTCCGGCATCATCAGCACAAATTGAAAAACTATTATTTTCTGGAAGGAATCGTCTAACTTTCGAGCGATCGAAAAAATTGTTACAAGTGTATTATTCCCTCAGGATTAAAGATGAATTGTGTACAGATATCGAGGAAGAATTAGAAGTAAAGTTTTCAGAAAACTTGCCAAATCAAAGAAACAAACCAAAAGTATCTTTACGTTTAAAATTGAGTAAAACTATTGACGAATATGGAACGATCTACGATGTACTCCAGCGGACAGAAGTGAACTATAACATAAATTTGCTTTATGAAGTTACACGGAAATAGTGTCCGAGTAATTTTTATTTATATTTGTTAAAATTGTAATTATTGGGGAATCTATTTAATCCAATACGTTATTTAAAGTGTGAGTTTTGTATATTTGATTCATTTTGTACAGTTTTACCATTTTAAATAACAGGATACTGTGCTTAAACATTACATAAATTTATTGTAAAATTCACTATAAATAAATCTTTGGGGCACTAAACGTTTTTGAAATTAAATTAGATCATAAATTTACTACGTTTCAATTGATAAATACATACAATTTAAACTTTAACATTTTTAAAACACTTTTAGTAACACAAGACACTTAATATAAAATTTTTGTAATTTTTAAGCACAGTATTCTGGAATTTAAAATGATAAGACTGCGCCAAATGAATCAATTTTACAAATACCACACTTTAAACTATGCACGTGCATATTGAATTACTTCCACTTAAATATGAAATTATCAAAAAATTTTGTTTCTGTGTATTGTCGCCGCATTGTCTACATTGTCGACATTGTCTGCATTGTCGACGTCATTTTTTGAATTGTCTACATACATTGTCTACACGTGTAGACAATCGTGTAATTACGCCATGTAGATTACGCGGCACAACACTGTTGCCCACCGAGCACAATCATACATCACGTTGAAATATTAAACGAAATAAATAAATTTGATTGATGTGCGGGGCAATACTTGAGTGGTGCAGGCTCAGAACCATTTTAAATGCAACATTTACGCACTAATGACGCTATAGGTAAGTGAACTGAAATCGGTCAAAACTTGAGGCATCTGTGGAAATCATGAAGTGTAATGTTTTCAACAGATTCAACTTTGGGTTTCCACCATACATAGCTTACGTATCAGTTGCTTTTTTGTGTGTGTTTTTAAGGCCACAATCGACAATTAAATGGGAATTTAACTGTCAGTTGAAGGGAAGTCTCCTTAGTATATAATTCATTATGGCTTCATTAATCTTGCAATTAGTACTGCTTATCTGAGGGTGTGGTATTATTTTGTATTTGGCCTAATTTGATACATCGCAAGTAAAATTAATTTCAGAAGTTCAACCATCGAGAGCAATCTTGACGTTAAATTTGAATTGTGTCGTTTTGAAAAATTTAAATGTTCATAATGCTTAGAATTAACGGAGCGCATAAAAAACACAACGGATCCTGCAAGCAAGGAAAGTTTTCTATCTGAGAGGAAAGTGCATAATTTAAAAGCAAAATGTTTCTTTAAACTTTTACAGGAAGAAAATCCAGAAAACGAGGGCATGCAGGCGATCGACTGGAGAGTGGTCAGGAGAGAGACGAAAGGCACTTCAGCTTTTTGCACCTTCGGTTGAGAAGCTCAAACGAATTGATTTTAAAGTCAATTTTAAGTTTGGGATTGTCCAACTGCACCCCAAGGGGGGCCAGGGTGGTGGAAAGCCAGGTGCTGGTCAAGCCTGTGGAGGCTATCGTGGCTGCACCTGTGGGGGCGATCGTGGCTGCACCTGTGGCGGCTATCGTGGCCTCACCTGTGGTTAAAACCACTGGTGTGGCGGCCCTTTCCAGGAGACAGGCGAAAGGAAGTCCCCCCCGCGAGGGGCCACCCCGCGCAAGCCACTGGT
This sequence comes from Tipula helvola, assembly GCA_963556165.1. NCBI lineage: Eukaryota > Metazoa > Arthropoda > Insecta > Diptera > Tipulidae > Tipula > Tipula helvola. The sequence continues at coordinate 310,199,708 of OY744481.1, forward strand.
GAGTCCTGGTGGCTCTCAGTCAGCTGTGGACAGCAGTAGCAAGATGGAGGACACCGATTGCCTACAGATAAACCTGCATCATGCAAAGGCGTCTTCGGACGTCCTTTGTCGTAGGTTTATCTGCCAGAAAATTGGCATGGCTCTAATACAGGAGCCATGGGTAATAGGTAATCAAATTAAAGGTATACCAAAACAAATGGGTAAGTTGATTTATTGTAACGGAACTGAGAGTCCAAGGGCGGCCATTTTGGCCAGCTCGCAAATTAATTTTATTCCCATTTCAGAGTTTATCTCCAGGGACTTAGTTGCGGTAATGGTGGAGGTTCTGGGGGAAAGAGGGAAACGGGAGGCTATAATGGCCTCCGCCTACTTTCCTGGAGACTCGGAAATGATAGCTCCTCCCGAAGTTAGGCGGCTCATAGCTCATTGCCAGCGCAATGGGCTGGCTTACCTAATAGGATGCGATGCAAATGCGCACCACACGGTGTGTGGCAGCACGAACATCAATAATAGGAGTAAGTACCTTTTTGAGTATATAATTACTAATAATGTAAATATTGTCAATAGGGGAAGGAAACCTACCTTTATAAATGCGATTAGGCAAGAGGTCTTAGATTTGACGCTTGCTAGTCCGCATTTTAGCAATCTAGTTAAAAACTGGCATGTGTCTGAAGAGGCCTCCTTATCGGATCACTTGCACATCAGATTCGATTTGGCGGCCAAGGCCATGCAGCGGCAGGAGATTAGAATTCCAAAACTGACCGATTGGGACTCTTATAGAGTTTCACTCGAATCAGAAATGCTCTCGGTTATGGGAAACATAGAGTCTCTAGAGGGCTTGGAATTCTGTTCAATCCAGCTGCATAATTCTATACACTTGGCTTACGAAAACAGCTGCCCAGTTAAGCGAAGAGAGTCCATTAAGTTGGTCCCTTGGTGGAACGGGGCGCTGAGTAAGCTGAGGAAAAAATTGAGAAGGTTATTCAATAAGGCTAAACGCACCGGGGAATGGGGCGACTATAGGATGGCCTTAACGGAATATAATCTGGAACTAAGAAGATCCAAAACGGCTACCTGGAGAAACTTCTGTGAGGGAATCATTGAATTACCCTCTGCAGCTCGTCTCCAGAAAGTCCTTTCTATGGATCACTCAAATGGTTTGGGGCTTCTTCAGATGCAAAACGGGAAGTTCATTGAAAACCGGAAGGAAACCCTGGAGTTACTATTAGGTACCCACTTTCCGGACTCAATAGTGGTAGGTGCCCAGGAGGACCCACATAACCCTTCAAGTGAGGTAGCCTATTCACCCCACAGTAGGATCTGGAGCCTCTCTGGAAAAATGTTCACACCGAGCAAGGTGAGATGGGCTATTGGCTCTTTCAAACCGTTCAAATCTGCTGGAGGGGATGGTATCTTTCCGGCTTTACTTCAAAAAGGTATTGAGGAAATACTCCCCAGCTTGGTCCAGTTGTTTCGAGCAAGTTATGCTTTTAACTATATTCCGAAACTATGGAGGAAAGTAAATGTGGTCCTTATATCAAAGGGAGGGGGTCGTCTGGACACCCAGCCCAAGGCTTATCGGCCAATTAGCCTAACATCGTTTTTATTGAAGACGATGGAAAAAATCCTGGATAATCAAATAAGAAATGAAATCCTTGTAAATAACCCACTGCATCGGAACCAGTTTGCTTATCAAGCTGGCAAATCCACTGTGATGGCTCTTAGTGGTCTAGTCACGAGGATTGAAAGAGCGGTGGGTTTTAAGGAAATTGCCCTGTGTGCCTTTGTGGACATTGAGGGGGCTTTTGATAATACCTCCTATGGTTCAATAGAGAGGGCAGCTATGGAGAAGGGGGTTCCGCCTTCTACAACTAGGTGGATCCGCTCCTTGCTGAAATATCGCGATATTACAGCCAGATTAGGTGGCGAGTCAGTAACCATCAGGGCCGTAAAGGGCTGTCCCCAAGGAGGTGTACTGTCTCCTCTTTTATGGTCATTGGTTATTGATAGACTACTGGTCCTCCTGAGTAGCCATGGGTTTGATGTCCAGGGCTATGCGGATGACGTGGCTATCGTGATTAGAGATAAGTTTGATGGGATCATCTCTGATCTCATGCAAAATGCACTCAATTTAATATGGCAGTGGTGTGACAAGGAAGGGCTCAGTGTCAATCCAAACAAAACTGTCATTGTCCCTTTTACGAGGATGAGGAAGCTCCCGCTTGTAGCTCCCTCGTTAAACGGTACTATTGTTGCCTTTTCAAAAGAGGTTAAATATCTAGGGGTTATCCTAGATCATAAACTGAACTGGGAACAACATTTACAAAAAATTCAAAATAGAGCCACAAAGGCTTTTTGGGCCTGTCAGAGACTCTATGGACGTACTTGGGGACTACAACCAAAAATGATCTACTGGTCATTTCTAACAATCATTAGGCCTATGGTCACTTACGCATCACTAGTGTGGTGGCCTAAAACTGAACAAAGGACAGCGCAAACTTTATTGAATAAGGTTCAGCGTTTGGCCTGCATTGGGGTTACGGGCTCAATGAAAACATGTCCGACCGCAGCAATGGAGACACTCCTAGGACTAACTCCATTGCATCTGCATGCTTCTGACGCAAAGATTTATATCGTATCAGACAGCCAATCGGCCTTAAAGGCTCTTAGGTCTTTTACCATTGAGTCAAGGCTGGTATGGGATTGTCTAAAGGTTATTAAGTTGCTGGCAAGCTCAAATAAGGTAACACTTGTTTGGGTGCCAGGTCATACTGGAATTGTGGGAAACGAGGCAGCTGATGGCCTCAGCTGAGGGATCTGCCTCTCCATTAATTGGACCAGAGCCCTTCTGCGGCGTCTCTTAGGGGCACCTTAGGGCAGCGGTTAAACGCTGGGAGGATGTGCAAAAGTCCTCTTACTGGCGCGGAATTCCAGGTTTGCGACAGGCGAAGGAATTTATTTCACCTTCGTCAGCCAGGGCCAAGGAATGTCTTGTACTTAGGAAACCTGAGTTGAGGCTGCTTACCGGCTTCCTTACAGGTCACATCCCCTTAAGGTATCACCTTAAGAAAATGGGCCTAAGTTCGACGGATAGATGTCGCTTCTGCGACCTGGAACCGGAATCAGTGGAACATGTTCTGTGCCATTGCCCAGCCATTTTCTGCAAAAGGTTACAACATCTAGGAGGGAGAGTAATGAGCCCGGATAGTATGCATCTTATACCGGCCGGCAGTATTGTCAGGTTCATTAAGATCCTGAATATTGACTGGACGGCTTATTAAGTAGGGTCCATGCACAAAAGATCTTTTAGGTCGCAGTGCGGGGTGGCTTGAACGCCCACATGGCCCTCAAGTAATAATAATAATAATAATAAATCCAGAAATAAGACCGCTTTCATTCGATTGCCAAAAAAATCTTTGTTTACCGAAAGTGCCTGATCAAACAGCGTATTCTTCGAGACAGCTATACATGTACAATTTTTTGATAGTAAAGGGCACTTCGAAATCGAATTTGTTAAATGAAAATGTGTTTGAAAATTAACAATGTTAATGTTAGTTTTAATTATTTAGTTGTTTAAAATATTGTTTTGGCTTTCATTCGGAATAAAATTGAAATAATTTGGAAAAATTTTAAAAGGTGTCGGTCAACAAGAAGTGTAATGTTATAATGCCAGATCACTTCCTATTTTCCTTATTTGATTGAAATGCCCTTTTAAATAAAAAGTGATGTAAATTGGTAAATTTATTAGTTCTTGTTGCAATTTTTATTATTTTTCCGAGTGAGGTAATTTATTTTCTACAAATTGCAGAGGAGAGAGGGGCTTACCAAATTTGCTCCATTTTGATATAAATTCTGCAACTCATTTTGGGCTATTAAAAATATCGCATTTTATAGCCAACATTTCAGTTCTAAGCTTAATTCATTAAAACACATATCAGTAAAACCATTAAGATAAATAACTTATCAACACTGCATTAATTTGAACGTGATCCATATTATAAAGACCAAAGTTGACATACACATAACAATTATTTAGCTGAATTGTTTCAAAATTTAACAACACAAAAAAAAAAAAATTTATGGATATTTTTATTTTTACAAAATAATTTATGATACTCGTACACAAGTCATAACACAACAATTAAAATAAAATAAAATGTATTGAAGATATGCAGACTGTAAAAAAAATATCAGATAAGATGATTTACAGATAAAAACATTAAACAAAAAATGTTTTATTTTATGTTTTTGAAAATAAATTATAAATTAAACAAAAATCGAGATTATGTCGAGGGGGGGGGGGGCTATTACACCAATTATGCCTTGGTTATTGTGTGTCGATTGTTTTTTGCATTTTTGGTGACAATCCATAACATTTTATTGCGGTATATCTGCTGCATAGTTTCATCTTCATTCATCTTCTATAAATATGAGAAAAATCGTGATTTATTTGAATGACTACAAAACAAATAAAACGGAAAACTCATCAAGAAGAAAATTATTTTTTAACAGTCGATGGTAAAACAGAACAAAGTGTATTTTAATAACGGGTGTCAAGCTTTTTGTCGCTGTTTATTTCTACAATATTTTATTTGCAGTGACGACGACGACGAGCGGATGAACAATTCAAGTTTATTATTATTAAAAAAAATAAAAAATTGAAATAAATTAACAAAACAATGTTATCTGTAATAAATTGTTTAAAACAATATAAAACGACAACAATTATTTATTGTGATAAACAACGAAAATTGTAACATCCATTTATGCACGAGATATATAGAGACATTGATTTATGTGGTATTTTGATGTACGTAGTCTATTATTAGTAGAGTTTAAAAAAAATTTTTTTTTGGCATTCATCTAGGAAACATCTGTTTATTGCATAATCATACATCATATAACCCTTTTGTTATATGTAAAGTATATTACAGACTTAATCTCTTTACACATCTGTCTATTACAAGCATGTAAGTGTATCAATTGCTCCTTTAAACGTTCTAATCTCTAATACTTTGTAATATACAGCTTTGTGAGTGTACTATATATATGGACAATATGATCATCCCCTGCAATTCCAAAAGATGATTACATTAAAAAATATTTAATGTTTTCTGCTCTGAATATCTTTATATATGAGCGCTTTGTGTTTGTGTTATCTCGGGGAGGATTAAACAGTGGGTGTTCCATTATTGTGTGTAATACATATAACTGTTAGAAGATAATTCAAAATCTCGAGTTATCTGTGTGTATATGGGGTGAATTTTTTTTCGTTTGTCGGATAGTAAAACATTTTGTAATTGCATTACATTTTTTTTTTTTTTTTGGGTATATATTCGTTATCTCGGCTGCATGTGAAGATATAAATCTTAATTTTGTTTTCTGTTGAATTGGCGGCGGTGTGGTTTTTGGTGTAGTTTTAATATTGAATAGTGTCTTGATTTGATCAGATGTGTGTTAAAAATTTAGTGCTTTGTAGGATATTTCGTATAATACAATAAATTTTGGGTATGTAGTAAAGTTTTTTGGATTTATGTTTTTTTTTGCAATCTAGTTTGGTCAAGTATTAAATTATTATCGCTAATTTTCGTATGAAATAAGTGAAATATTTTAATAATTTGGTTAAATTGTTCCAAATGGTTTGCAAATTCGATTACATTTAAATGAAGCCCAATTCATCGATCGTAACAAAATTTCTTAAAAAATTAGGATCGATACTTTCGTGGTATAATTCCTTACAAGTTCAACAGTCGCATATGGTCAAGATTGTCTTGCTCTTTGAGAATGGTATACAAGTCCTAGGATATATCAATGTTTAATTTATGATTGACTAGTCTTGCCTGCGATGACGAGATCTTTACTATAATCGAAACGTGATATTTCGATTTTTTAAAAATTAAAAAGTGCGATCGTCGTAATCATTTCTTTTAAAATAAGTTCTTTAATCCTAGTTCAGTTAGATTAATTACGCTAGATCTACGATCAAGAAATCTAAGCTGCAAATCATGATCACAATTTCATAAATACATATTTTATTTTATTTTCATTAAAATTATTAATCGCTAATTAACATGAGTTGATCTTTGCTACTGTGATATATAAATTGTAAATTTACTGATCTAAATTAGCTTCAAGAAAATATCGATGATCTAATTGTGATTAATAACATTATTTTAACTACTGCATCCAATCCTATTGCTCTAAATTAAGCTATCATAAAAATATCAACGATCGTTATTATTCTTTATCTAACTGATCCTAATACTACCTTATTACTTTAGATTTAGACTAAATTTAACACATAAATTCGCGACTGTTTAGTTTTAGTGATTAAAAATATAACTCGATGTACGATCGCTTATTATTTGAACATAAATAGTGTAGTAATTTGATATCTCGCACCAAAATATATTTAATGGCGGATTCTTTGCGATCGACATATCGACAAAAGTTTGAGATCCTACTTTTTAATGGATATTTAGTTTTAGTTTTTTAGTCTCAATTTAATTAGGAACTAGCTAAAATTTACGCTTGGACTATCAAATGTACGATCATTAGATTATTGATCTGCGATCAAGCGGCTCAAATTATAAATCTTTATGCATCATATAAAAAGTTAATCGGATTGTGAATTTTTTTAATCTGCAACTCGATTTTTGACCTACTTCATAGGTTATGGTGAGAACCTAAAAGTTTTTTTAGCTCCTGAAACAGATTGCTCTCGAACTGACTGCAAAACACACAAATGTATTGTGATAAGATTATCATCACTTCACAATTTTCTGAAAATTTTTGATATTTTGGAATTTTCAAATTATCGAAATTCTGGCTAGTAGGCCTTTAAATATTTAAAATTCAAGTAATTATTGAAATTTCCAAAAATTTTGTAAATTTTTGAAATTATTCAATTTTTTAAGAGGTGGTTTTGTACTTTTTGAAATTAATTTAATTCTTAAATTTCAGGAAATGTCTAAATTTATTTGATTTTCTTATATTATCGATATTCAGATTATTGGTATTGTCTTATAAAGATAGGAAAAACCCGCTACATGAACAAACGAAAGAAACGAATGGTGGCGACATTTTGTCATTTCGTACAAAGCAGAACAACTAAACATAAAATAAGACAGCTAACACTAAAGAAAAAGGAAACCAAACAAGAAGAAGTGAGATTAAATCAGATTTAATAAAAAATTTCCCACCAATTTAAGGATGAAAACAAAATTTGTTTATATTTTTAAAATTTGACAAAATTCCTTAAATATTTATTCTCGTGACGCTCTTAAAATTCTTAAAATAAATTCAAAATTTATAAATTAAATTAAATTCTAAATATTTTCCAATTCTTAGAATTTACAATATTTAAAATCCATCAATTTCCCGAAAATGATTTTTTTTTACTATCGATGTTCTGATATTTAGAACTTTGAATTTGGAAAACTTCAAACGCATGTTGAAATTTTTAAAATGTTCGAAATTATCCATTTATGGAGTTCTTGAAATTTTCTCGTTTGTTTTGAAATTCTTAAATTTCTTGTAAAATTTTTATTTTATCGATTCTTATTACCCACAGGATTAACATTTAAAGGCAACGTCTTATATAAGATTCTAAATTACGAAAAGTTTAAGCGTTTGCTGAAGGTTTTAAAATGGGCACAAAATCAGTTGCTCTTTCTTAATTTGTGAAATTGTTCAACTGAATAGATATGAATAATTCTTAAAATATTTGGTCTCAGGACGCTGTGTATGTGGCAATGCCTGATCTAAGATTAAAAAAATTTAAAAGTACAAGCATTTATTGATATTTTTAAAATTTGTCAAAATTCCTTAAATATTTCTGTGGCAATATGACATAAGGGAATAACTCGAGATATACCCTTTTACGAATTATTTAAAATTCGAAATCTCCATATTCAAATTCATATCATATCAATTCAAGACTCTTACTTTTAAAAACGTTTGTTTTCATGAAAAATACGAATTTTAGAGTTATTCCCTTATGTCGTATTGCCACAGATTTTTCTCGTGACGCTCTTAAAATTTCTAAAATAAATTCAAAATTTATAAATTAAATGAAATTCTAAATATTTTCCAATTCTTAGCATTATACAATTTTTTAAATCCATCAATTTCTCGAAACTGATTTTTATTTTATTATCGATATTCTGATATTTAGAACATCAAATTTGGAAAAATTTAAACGTATAGTATGTTGAAATTTTTAAATTGTTTGAAATTATTCATTTATGGAGTCCTTGAAATTTTTGAGATTAATTAAATCTTTTAATTTCGGACATTTTTTTAATTGTTTTAAAATTCTTAAATTTCTTGTAATATTTTTATGTTATCGATTCTGATCACCTGCAGGATTTACATACATTTAAAGGCAATGCTTTATCTAAGATTAAACAATTTGAAAGGTTCAAGCTGAAGTTTTTAAAATTTGTACAAAATCTTTTGGTCTTTCAGAATTTGTGAGATTGTTCAACTGTATAAAAAAAATCTAGTTCCGTAATTTTTTTGGATTTGATTAATTATTAAAATATTTGATGGACGCCCTCAAAACTATTAAAATTCTTAAAACAAATTGGAAATTAATAAATTAAATCTAAATAATTTTAAATTCTTAGAATTAAAAAATTAATTGGATTGAAATATTTCTTGAAATTTGTGAAAATTATTTTTTTTAATTATTAAATTATCGATATTCTGGTTAAGTAAAATTTTTGGAAGTATGTATATGGTAAAATAATCGTTACGTGCAAACATTCATTTTTGGGTACAAAATAATTGGGAAATTTAATGAAATGTATGTTTAGTTGAAATATTCATGTAAATTTGTATTTGTAAAACATAAATAAAATTACATTCTTAGCAATCTTAAAATAATAATACAAAAATTCAGTCTATTAAGTTCAATAAAATAAAGCTTTGATTTAAATGAAAAATATCGTATTCAGGAACACTATTAGAACTTCTTATAATGACTGGATGTTTTATTCGGACTCGCTTTCTGATATTAATCGCATCTTTTTGTGTTGTGTTGTTTGTACAAATTTGCAAAATTTCAGTGGGCTGAGGATTGTCAATTTTAACCGTATATCCTGAAATAGATCCTATAGAGAACTTGCCTTGGAAAGCCCTTTTGATAATTCCTTGTATCGGGCCATACAAGACCTCAGATCTGCTTGAAATTTTCTTCCACGTTCATCAACAGGATCATTTGAAAAAAAATGAGTTTCCAATTTGTTTGCAATTTGAATGCCTTTAAGAATTACATTTGGTGCTAATGGAGGTGGATCCTCCTCATCGCTTCTAACATCTGAGTCAGCTTCTTCTAGAGTTATCTCTAGCAGCTCTTTCTCATTAAAGGCTCTATCTTTAATCAATTCGGTTATATCGGCAACACCAAAATTACTAAAACCCTCACCACCAATCGTTTGAGCTAACGTTAGTAGTTCTAAATTCACATCATCAATGGGAGTTCCAAGCTTAGACACATTATTTGTCACACATTCTGGCCAAAGATCCTTCCAGCTGGTAATTTAATGTACAAGGGTTTATTTTAGATAATGCCAAAAACGAAATGTGTACACAATCCAAAATTGTATTGCTTCCAGGCGTTAATTATCATCACGTAAGAGTCGTTGTCGATTTTGATTAATATCAATTGAAATGACCGCCTTACATAATAAGTCTTAAACATAGTGATGATACCTAGATCCAACGGTTGACTAAGTGATGTAGTATTAGGTGGTAAAAATACGATTTTGACGTCGGGATATTCGAAGTTTGGATGGCCGGGAGCTTTGAATACCTTCGTACTTTAAGTATCGCCTGACATTAGGAACAATACAATTGTGAAACCAATCAGTAAAAATGGCTGAAGTGACCCAGGCTTTTTTATTCGCCATCCAGTGTACTAGCAAAGTATTTAATTAACCAACCGTTTTAACATTTTGCCGCCAGAAGCGTAACTACAAAGCAAAAATGTCATTCGGTCCTTACATGCCTTAAGACCGCTAGCACATTTCTCGGTTTTAGCTATGTTTGTTGAACTTGGCATCTTTCTCCAAAATAGATCCGTTTCGTCGGCGTTATATACTTGATCTGTGTTTCTCTAGCAGCTTCCATATTACCAGAGGCAATTTCGCCTTTAATTTTGATGTTGTACAATGCATGACTTTCTAAAAAACAATGCAACCAGCCGTTGCTTGTAGAAAATTTAGTTTTCTTTTCATTAGAGAATTGTGCAGAAGTTCGTGGTTTAAACCTTTTAATTTGTTCAAACATTCTTAACGCTTTGAGTTTGATGGTATCCGCTTTTTGGTGTTATCCTCAATCCAAGTTACTAATGATTTCTCCATTTGTTCTAATGTTGCATTCTTAAACACGAAGATGTCTTAGAGCTCAGTTTAGAACGTGAAACAACCGATAGTCGAATGGAACTTTTGTTTTTTAACACCATCTGATCAAATTTGAACCGGACTGGTCCATTTAAACCGCATTCATAAACCGAATCGGCAATTTTTTTTTTTTTTGGCTGTTATAACCTTCTTTGAAATTCGTGTGACGTTTGAGCAGAATACGTCTTAGTGTGAGCTTGGCAGCCATTTGGCGAGTTTTACTATGGAAAAAAGATTGAACAACGAGTTTGCTTGAAATTTTTTGTTTCCAATAGAATTACGGCTACGGAATCATTGAAAATGTTGCAGAAGTCTTTTAGGGAGTCTATACTCTATCAAAAACGCAAGTATTTGAGTGGCATAAAGTACCCAGTGAGGGTTGTGAGGTCGTAGAAAACTTCCCTCATGCGAGTCTCGTCCATCCACCTCTGTTAATGACGATAACATCGAAAAAGTGAAGAAAATTGTGCTCGAAAATCGTAGTGTCGGCATTAGAAAGATATCAGAGGCTCTCAACATCTCTTATGGATCGACTTAACCCATTTTGGTTGATGTGTTAGGTATGAAATACGTTGCCGCTCGACTAGTGCCGAAATACCTGAATTTTTTGCAAAAATAACGTCAAGTAGAGGTCGCAAAAGAGATGCTAGCCAACGTAGCTGATGACCCTACATTCATCAAATGAATCATTACTAGTGACGAGACGTAGGTTTATGAATATAATGACGAAACTGCAGAATAATCTAGCAAATGGCACGCCAAAAATGAGCCAAACCCGAAAAAACCAAGTCAAAGTCAGTCGAAAATCAAGGTAATATTCATCGGTTTCTTCGATCACCGTGAAGTGGTTGACCATGAATTCGTTCCAGAGAGTCAAACGGTCAATAATGCTTACTACTTGGCCATTTTGAGGCATCTACGTGAAGCAATTCGTCGTAAATGGCCAGATTTATTCGCAAACACGAATTCCTCTTTCCGAAACTCAAATATCCGCTCCGGGGAACGCGCATTGAGTCGATTGAAGCCATAAAAAGGAATTCGTTAAAGGAACTAAATTCCATCCCGGTCGAGGCCTATAAGATGTGTATGGAAAATGTATTAACTATTGGCATGCTTGTATTGGCTCAAAAGGAGCCTATTTTAAAGGCAATAATAAAGATTTGTATTAAAATACATAAAAATGTTGTTCTTTTTACCAGTCCGGGTCAAATTTGATCAGATGGTAGTCCTGATTGTAGCCACATTGAAATTAAAATTTTTTCCAACCGATGGTTTCCCACCTTTTTTCACGAAATGTACACAACAATAATATTGAACGAAATTGCGAATATTATTTTATATTGAATTAGTTATTAGTTTATTACATATTTCAAAAAGCACCTTACACTCGACAAACGAACTACAAGCCGAAATAATGAATTATTGAAAGTCGAATGGGATACCCTTAATATAACAAACAAACTGCAAAAAATAATAAAAATAAATACCGAAGTGAAGTTGTTGGCAAATAACAAAAAATGTAGTAGTGTGAGTAAAATAAACAGTATGCATTTAGGCGTTTTTTGAATAGCGGAACTAACGATGGAAGTGATGAAATTTGTTCCACAAAATCAAAAGTCCCAAAGTCAAATGATTTTTCTTGAATGGCCATAGTATGCACTTGATGAAAAAATTATGAAATGGCCGGACCCTGGGGTCGGCCATATAAATAACAAGCAAATTTGCATCAAATGTTGTACGACTTTCCGCCGACCAAATTTGTTCAACAAAAATCAAAAGTCCCAAAGTCAAATGATTTTTCTCGAATGTCCGTAGTATGTACTTGATGAAAAAATTATGAAACGGACGGACCCTGGGGTCTGCCATATAAATAACAAGCAATATTTGCATCAAATGTTGTACGACTTTCCGCCGACCAAATTTGTTCAACAAAAATCAAAAGTCCCAAAGTCAAATGATTTTTCTCGAATGTCCGTAGTATGCACTTGATGAAAAAATTATGAAATGGCCGGACCCTGGATCACTGAAAAGGTCGAATAAATTTAACCAGAAATCGCAGAAGACCGACACATAATCAGTTATGACATTGGAAAGGAATTAAATATCGATCACAAAACAGTTTTAAACTATTTACGTAAGGCTAGAGACACAAAAATGCTCGATGTTTTGGTGCCGCAAGAATGTTCGATGGAAAATTTGGTTGACCAAATTTTCATCAGAGAGTTGCTACTGAAACGCAAAGAATTGAACCCATTTCTGAAGCAAATTATTACTGGCAATGCAAAATGGGTACAATACGAGAACGTCGTTTGAAAAAGATCATGGTAAAAGAAAGATGAATCACCACAAACGACTTCAAAGCCAGGATTGATGCCCCATAAACTTATGCTGTGTGTATATTATGAGGTTCTAGAATCTGGTCAAACTATGGATTCTGTTCTCTACTGTCAGTAATTAACCAGTAGCACAAGCAGTACTTTACCTGTAGGTATGTTGCACAACAAGAGTTACAATTTTTACAATTTGCAATCTTTATTCTTCATTTATGTCAAAGGGCCACATATAACAACTATAGAATTAAACGCGAAACATGGACATTTGTTATTGAACAAATTTCGTCGGCGGAAAATCGTACAACATTTGATGCAAAAATTGCTTGTTATTTATATGGCCGACCCCAGGGTCCGGCCATTTCATAATTTTTTCATCAAGTGCATACTACAGACATTCGAGAAAAATCATTTGACTTTGGGACTTTTGATTTTTGTTGAACAAATTTCAGCGCCGGAAAATCATACAACATTTGATGCAAAAATTGCTTGTTATTTATATGGCCGACCCGAGGGTCCGGCCATTTCATAATTTTTTCATCAAGTGCATACTACGGACATTCGAGAAATATCATTGGACTTTGGGACTTTTGATTTTTGTTGAACAAATTTCGTCGGCGAAAAGTCGTACAACATTTTATGCAAATATTGCTTGTTAATTATATATCCAAAGCCGGGATCAGGCCATTTCATAATTTTTTCATCAAGTACATACTACGGACATTCGAGAAAAGTCATTTGACTTTGGGACTTTTGATTTTTGTTGAACAAATTTCGTCGGCGGAAAATCATACAACATTTGATGCAAAAATTGCTTGTTATTTATATGGCCGACCCGAGGGTCCGGCCATTTCGTAATTTTTTCATCAAGTGCATACTACGGATATTCGAGAGAAATCATTTGACTTTGGAACTTTTGATTTTTGTTGAACAAATTTCGTCGGCGGAAAATCATGCAACATTTGATGCAAAAATTGCTTGTTTGACCCCAGGGTCCGGCCATTTCATAATTTTTTCATCAAGTGCCTACTACGGACATTCGAGAAAATCATTTGACTTTGGGACTTTTGATTTTTGTTGAACAAATTTCGTCGGCGGAAAATCATGCAACATTTGATGCAAAAATTGCTTGTTATTTATATGGCCAACCCCAGGGTCCGGCAATTTCACAATTTTTTCATCAAGTGCATACTACGGACATTCGAGAAAAGTCATTTGACTTTGGGACTTTTGATTTTTGTTGAACAAATTTCGTCGGCGGAAAATCGTACAACATTTGATGCAAAAATTGCTTGTTATTTATATGGCCGACCCCAGGGTCCGGCCATTTCATAATTTTTTCATCAAGTGCATACTACGGACATTCGAGAAAAATCATTTGACTTTGGGACTTTTGATTTTTGTTGAACAAATTTCGTCGGCCGAAAATCGTACAACATTTGATGCAAATATTGCTGGTTATTTATATGGCCGACCCCAGGATCCGGCCGTTTCATAATTTTTTCATTAAGTACATACTACGGACATTCGAGAAAAATCATTTGACTTTGGGACTTTTGATTTTTGTTGAACAAATTTCGTCGGCGGAAAATCGTACAACATTTGATGCAAATATTGCTTGTTATTTATATGGCCGACCCCAGGGTTCGGTCATTTAACTTTGGAACTTTTGATTTTTGTTGAACAAATTTCGTCGGCGGAAAATCGTACAACATTTGATGCAAATATTGCTGGTTATTTATATGGCCGACCCCAGGATCCGGCCGTTTCATAATTTTTTCATTAAGTACATACTACGGACATTCTAGAAAAATCATTTGACTTTGGGACTTTTGATTTTTGTTGAACAAATTTCGTCGGCGGAAAATCGTACAACATTTGATGCAAATATTGCTGGTTATTTATATGGCCGACCCCAGGATCCGGCCGTTTCATAATTTTTTCATCAAGTGCATACTACGGACATTCGAGAAAAATCATTTGGCTTTGGGACTTTTGATTTTTGTTGAACAAATTTCGTCGGCGGAAAATCGTATAACATTTGATGCAAATATTGCTGGTTATTAATATGGCCGACCCCAGGATCCGGCCGTTTCATAATTTTTTCATCAAGTGCATACTACGGACATTCGAGAAAAATCATTTGACTTTGGGACTTTTGATTTTTGTTGAACAAATTTCGTCGGCGGAAAATCGTACAATATTTGATGCAAAAATTGCTTGTTATTTATATGGCCGACCCCAGGGTCCGGCCATTTCATAATTTGTTCATCAAGTGCATACTACGGACATTCGAGGAAAATCTTATTTGGTTTCATTTTTGAACAATAATCTTCACTGAATTGTATTAAAGTTATTTTGTATTGTTTTCTTTATCCACATTTAGGAGTATAATTTATATTACCACTACATATAAATGCATATACGTATACGATAAATTTGTTATTTTTTTTTGTTAAGTTTTTCACATGCATAAATAAATGCATTTACGGAAAAAATTAAATAATTTTTTTGCCGGGGAAAAAAATAATCCGACTGTGTAAAAAAGGTTAGTTTATTTTTTTTACATCGTGTTATTTCAATATCGTGTAAAAAAAGACCGTGTAAAAACAAGATTGGGTGTACTCAACTAACTGTTTAGTTAGAACACCAACACTTTTCGAAACTAAAATAATTTTTAAATTTCGGAAAATTCTTAAATTTTTTTGATATTCTAATATTACCGATATTTAGGTTATCTAATACTTCAATTTTTTATTTAAATTTTAACGTTTATTAAAATTTTGAAAATTTGTTCTGTTATTATTGATTTCTTAAATATGAGCAACTCTTTAAATATTTATTCTAAAATTTTAAAATGCTTAAAACAAAAGTTGAATTTAATGGTGATATATCAAAATTCAAAGAGATTAGCCCTGATGTTCCGCACAAGGTAGTATTTTGGGGACCTTTTATTTAGCCGATTTATAAATGTTATCATAGCACTTGCAATGACATCACAAATGTTTTTTTTTAATTAGTAGTAATTATAACCTTAATTTTTATCCATATCAATTGTATATCATTGTATTTAGCTTAATTTTATTTGATTGACTTTTTATTTTTATTTTGCTTTCATTTTTTTTTTTTTTTTATTATTGTTAAGAAGAAATGGACTTACAGTCCATTTAAAAAATAAATAAAAAAATTATTAAATTAACAAAAACAACATTTACAAACTACACAATATTCTAAATAAGTATTTTCTAATTCTTAGAATTTTTTAAATCCTTCAATTTCTTGGAATTTATAGTCATACCCAAAAGTTTATCATTTGGTTTTTGAACCTCTTAAAATTTAGTAATGAAATTCTCAAATTTTAAAAAATAATTTTTTTTTCGAAATTCTAAAAATATCAAGCAGAATATTTTTATTTAGGACATGAATTTTTTTTAAATTATTGTAAAGTTTAAAATTAAAATTTTTAAAGTTATTCAACTGTGAAGTTTATAAAATTTTTGAAATTAATCAATTATAATTAAATTTGTTATTTTTATAAGATTATTGAAATTACTGAACTCTTTAAAACAATTAATTCTTTAAATATCATGAATGTGGTCAATTCTTGCAATATTTAGTCTCGCTGTGCTCCTATAATTTCTGAAATTCAGTGTCTACGACAAATTTCAAGCATAGCAGTGATACTCACACTCATTTCAGAGTGCTAAATTTTGTGCTTAATAACTAACACGTTGTCCAGATGATCTTTTCCGAACCTTTGTTGATCCACTTATTGTGAAAATTTGTTGTAAACACTTATTCGGCTTGGACACCACTGATCTAAAACTTTGTCTTTCTGTACAGAATAAATTTCTAAAAGGAATAACTAATCAAATAATCATCGATGCCAACATAACACCACGAACTACTCAAATTTTTCTTAAGGTAAATGTGATTCTCATAGAACACCTAAAGTTTTTCTATCTCTCTTGTATTGGTAACCATACCAGTTTAGCATCTCAATGCTTAAATGAAAACATTTCGAATGAAATTCAAAAATTCTTGAATAATCTGTATAATTCTAAAGAGTAGGGCGCCAATTAACTCAAGCTATATTCTAAATAAATACATCGTTATCTGGACAATCTAAAATTTCTATTAAAGGGCTTAAAGTTGATTTATAACCCGATTTAAACCATGGGGTTATAAAGTGAAATTTAAATAGCGGCGCTTTCTGCCAGTTTAAAAGTTCAATAAAACTGTGTACCCGATTATATAAATATATTTATACATATTCACCGGATGTATACATATATTCTTGCAGATTGACTTATTATTACATAACGTAACTGATTTGGAAAACAGTAAAAAAATGTATCTCCTTGGGAGACATACCATTAAATCCGGCAACTCGCGCCACACATATCTATTTTCGGTACGAAACCCTCAATAAATTGATGATTTATTTATAAAATATCTTGATTTAAAAATTTTAAGGTTCAGATCTTAATCAATGTTTCTTAATTTTTATCATGTCATTTAAGTCTTTAACATTTATTTATAGATAGAACGAATCCAAAAACACAAAAATTAATTATTGAAATTTTAACATTTAGAATTTCAGACCTACAAAATCGAAAAAAAAAAAATATTCACTTAGCATCCACATAATTCTCGTTCTTTAAAATCATTATTCATATTTCATGATTATGTGTTTTCGTTTTCTTAGCTATAGTCGCTTGGTTGTTTATTTCTTTGTACAATGTTATTGAAATTGACCACCTTGATGGATATATTTTATATATGTATTTGTACATATATAACATAATAGGTTGGAACAAATTGTATATACATAAACAATATTCTCTCTATATGAAGTCCATCCCATTTCTTATTTTCATCTTAAGATGATTTTTAACTTTTTATTTTTATTTTACGTACTTCTTATACATTTTACGTGTACGTTTTATATACAATATTGCTGATTTTATTTATTAACGATGCACGAAAAAAAGTAAAAAAATAAGCGTGGCTATATAACTGGCGCCTTCAATATACGCGATCATGTTGGACCTATACGTATAGATTGAGTGATTTTTTTTTTGCCTTTAGGGTCTTCACGGTTGTATATATGCTTGTTATATTAAGAAGGATACCTAATTATATGATTTCAGACTTTTATAATTTTTGTTTGTTTTACGAATCATAATTTGTCGACCATTTTTTTTTGTATATAGCATCTTACATAAATATTGCAAACAAAATTTTAGCACCTTGTTATATTTTTATAAATATTAATAAGATTAATGTTTTATGCACACAAATAGAGACGTATATAGACATAAAATAATAAAATACAAATTTAATTTATTTTTTATATTTTTTTTGTGTATAAATATACATTTTTATTTTTGTTAATATTCTTGTCAGATGGACAGATTGCGATGAACGCAAGGCGATATTTAATTCTTTTATTTCCACCTGTCGTCGTTTCTTTAAAAATAAAAAAAAATATTAAAAATAAAATTTTAAAAATTTCTTGATTTTATTATTTGCTTTTTTTTGTAAAATTACATAAATAAATAAAACATTAAAAAAAATAATAAAGGGTCTGCACAATAATAATATGCGATATAAATGTATATTATTTTAAAATTACCAAACGCAATTTATCAATAATAAAACATCGTAAAACGTTGGTTAATTGTTTGCAATTTTGGTAATATGGTGTGCAATGACGTAATAAAATAATAAAATTAGCAATTTTAATTGATTGATTTAGTAAAAGTTATAAAATTTAAATTTTATTTTATTTTGTATGAGGTATTGAAATTGAACGATGTGTCAGCATAAAAATGCATTATTTTATATGATGCCATTATTTATCACACCGGATCAAAGAAAATATTAAAATGTTTACGATTACACGTATATACATATACCCAGAGCCTTTTGATGAATGAAAATTTGTATATTTTAAAATATTCATAAAGTCTTTAAAAATCATTTAATTATTTCTTTTATATTTTTTTAATTTATTCACATTTTTTGTTTTGTAAACGAAATTAAAAATGGATGCGGCAAACGAGTAACCCTCAAGTAAATATGTTGTCATTGGCTTTGTGATGTGGCTTGTGGATGGTGTCATTTTGGATGGGTTTAGTAGAGCGACGTAGAGTTTTGAGTAAGTTTTAAAAAAATACCGTCGGTGAAATTTAAGAAATCCAGTTTAATGCATTTAATGTTCTGGTTGTAAGCAATGTTACACTTGTTCGTTTACACTTTTCGTGATTTTGCATAGCTACACTGTTATTCCAAATTTCTTCAAAAGTTTTCAGATTTAAAAACTATGGGGTGAGTTGTAAAAAAATCCAAAGTTTGGAGAAATAGCGACATATATTTCCCTGTTTGGCTTTTTTTATTTAATTAATTGCCAGTCTTAAATTTTAAGAATTTCCTTGGAAATTACGTATGGGTTTAAGAGAGTTCGAAAACTTACGACACATTACTAGTAAAAATATTTATTTTAATTCTTGATATATTGGCGTACTTATTAGATTGAATTACTGGTGGGCCTTCTTCAAATTGATTCCAATAAATATGTTGTGTTTTAATAATAAACCAAGTTGTTATGATCAGGGAGAAGGACAAGTTTAGGAAAGTGTTGCTTATGATTAAAAAATTAAAAAAATATAATTGGAGGTGAAAGGAAGATGTAGGTAGAAGGTAGAGGCGGCCGTTTGATGTCAGGCAATAATTTAAAGATCTCTGACCTAGATTAGTAATCGCAGTTTGCAGTTTTACTTTATGGTTCCATTGTGTATGTGTGTGTGCAACAAAATATTTAATTTATACGCAGTAATAATTTGTAAAATTCTTAAAATTTATTGAATTTATTGAACTTACAAAATTAGTAGAATTCAAAGAATTTATAAAATTGATAAAAATTATGAAATTTTTAGAATAAGTGGAATTTTAGCTTATAGAATTTATTGAATTCGCAGAGAAATAATTTATAGAACTCACAGAATCGAAAAAATTAAATTAATATAAATTCTTAAAATTTATAAATGGTTAGGATTTCAAGAATTTATAGAATTTAAAAAATTTACAAAATTGTAAAATTAATAAAATTTATAGAATTTATGAAGTTCATTCAATTTATAGAATTTCTAGGGTTAATATTTTGTAGTTATGATTTTATTAGAATTAACAAAATTTATGAAATTTGTAAAATTTTGTAGAATTTATAAAATGTTTCGAATTTATCTACTTTATAGAATTTAAATGATTGATAGAATTTAACGAACTTATTGTATTTTAGACTGAACGCTGATTGCGTTATACAAAAAAATGACAATTGGTTTGTTTGTAAAACCGAATTTTATCATTCCGGACAAAACAAAACAAATAAACCTATGTAAAATAAGACAGCTACCATTAAAAAAAAACGCAACAACACGAAGTCAGACTAAATCAGAACGAATAAAAAATTAAAAATTTGCCAAAAATTTGTTGAAAAGAAGATAATTATTTAAGTTTTTATAGTTTAACCTAACCATTAATTGATGTTACTTTGTGTACCATTTCTGTACAATTTTAATATTAAAAATCCAAATCACAAATAAAAATTCGTAACCTTTAATTGAAATGTATGATTTCTTAGGTTGGTCCTTCGGCTTCATGCCTCACGCATAATATTATCGCAATGACGAACCTCTGATTTTGCCAATTTAAATGCTTGAATAACTGTAGCGAAAGAATGGCTCATCCATGGTTAATTTATTTTAAACTAAAATAATTAATCTCCACATACATTTAAATTAAAATTACAAACTGTAAAATAGAGATTTACAGGGTTGAGTACACTATAGCGAGAGAACGCCTCATCTGATCAGAGCAATTATGGTCTTAGTTTGTGCATAAAAAAATTGTGGCAGATAATTAATTTTAAATTAAAATAACTAATCTTTACTGAAAATTTAATTAAAATTACAAAGTATAAAATAGCGATATAAATGATTGAGAGCACTGTAGAGTGTGAATGCTACTTCTGATCGGAACAATTCTGGTATCAATTTGTGTATAAAGAAACTATGGCGGATAATTTATTTTATTAAAAAATAATTAATCTCAACATCATAAATTTTAATTAAACTTAAAAATTACAAAATAATACTTTCATTTCATCAATAAATACTCTTATTTTACCAAACCCATAATATCGTGGCATTTATTTAACCGCTTATAAACGTAATCACACGTAATCACGGAAAACCCGTACGACCGTGTAGAAGACACAGCCCACACGGATTTTTTTTTAAGTTTGTGGTATGTCACAATGCCTTATCTAAGTTTAAAAAATTTTAAAAGTTGAATTTTTTATTGACATTTTTAAAATTTGTCAAAATTCTTAAAATTAGTTAATTTTTTAAATTTTTGTTATTATAAATAACTTAAATTTCTTTTATCAAATATTTTATGATCAACTATTTAAATGTTGATTTATTTATTTATTTAACCTACAGTAAATATACAATCGGTATGCAAAAAAAAAAAAGATCAATGCAAACTATAAAAATATTAACAGTAGTTATACAATATTTTAGCACAAAAATAACATTTAACCATTATTTAATAATAGACATAAATTTAAACAACTCATTTCTAAACGAATTTGTTAAGTTAAAATCGAATACATCATAAACTGAATTAAAGAGTCGCGACATTCTCAAAACTGGTTCCGAGACTGCAAAGTTTGTAGAGACCGGATCAATATGTAACAAACAACGACGGCGCAAACAACGTGTAGGAGCGTAAACGTTGAAACGAACCAGCAAATCGACACCGTCTATTCGGGAAGTCAGAACATCTTGAACGAAGATAGCATCAGATGCAACGTCTCGTCGGTGGTCTAATCGTTGTAATTTTAATAATTTACAACGATCATTATAAGGAGGAAGTACATATTGGTGCACTCGCTCCGTATGTAAGCCGCGAAACGCGTACAAAAGAAACTGCTTCTGAACGCTCTCAATTCTGTATGAATGGCAATGATAAAATGGTGACCAAATCTGAGAAGCATATTCCAGAATGGAACGAACAAAGGACACATAAAGAGTTTTCAGTGTGAGTGGGTCGCAAAAGTCTTTACAATTGCGCTTAATGAAACCCAGCATAATATAGGCTTTTGAAATAATAGAATCAATGTGTTTGGTAAAAGTAAGATCATAGGAAAAGGTTACACCTAAGTCGGGTATGATCTCAACTCTGTCAATAGCGGTATTGTATAGAAAATATTGCTGAAGAACAGGTAAGTGTGTACGAGAGAATGTTAAAATCCTACATTTACCCACATTCAACAACAATTTGTTTTTAAATGACCAACTGCAAAAGTTACTCAAGTCATCTTGTAATTTAACACAATCAGAAACTCCACTAATAGGAGCAAATATCTTCATATCATCTGCGTAAAGCAAACATTTTGCGAATTTAAAACAATCAACAACATCATTGACAAATAATGAGAATAAAAGAGGACCAATGTGGCTACCTTGAGGAACTCCAGAGGTAACTCGAAATAAGCGAGAACTAAAATCATTTATCTTAACAAATTGGTAGCGATCAGACAGGTACGAATGCAACCACCTGATGGGGATAAACTGACAATTTAGTTTATCCAGCTTATCGATAAGGATCGAATGATCAATTTTATCGAAAGCCTTCGAAAAATCGGTGTAAACTGCATCCATTTGTTGCCTACGTTCCAATCTACTATATAAATGTTGACAAAAACTGACTAGGTTAGTAACCGTAGACCTACCCGTGTAAAAACCGTGTTGAGCAGGAGAAATATAAATTTTTGCATGAAAAAATAAGAATTTCTGTACCATTGATTCGAAAAGTTTTGGTATGGCAGAAAGAATAGCGATTCCGCGATAATTGCTGATATCGCTTCTTCTGCCGGATTTAAAAATCGGACGAATGAAAGACAGTTTCCAGGGATCCGGAAAAATCCCAGTACGTAGGCTCTTATTAAAGATTAGAGTCAGTGGATGGGCTAAACTCTCAGCACAATTCTTAATAAGGATAGGTGGAAAACCATCATGACCTGCCCCCTTATTACTATCAAGTTGAGATAAGCTATCATAAACTTCTGCTTCAGTAAACTGTAAAAAATTAAAATCAGAGCAATCGCGATTATTTATAAGCTTGGTACCAGAATCCCCAGATACTTCATAGACGGACTCAAAAAGTTTTGCAAATAGATTAGCGATATCAGAGGGTTGACTTGCGGAAGAGTTCTGAAAGGTCATTGGAGTAGGAAACCCAACAACCTTTTTTTTACCATTTATGAAATTCCAGAACTTTTTTGGGTTGGAAGTCAGATCCTCTTCTATTTGCAAAATGTAGTTGTTGTAAAGGAACCAATTTAAAGTTTTGAACTCTTTACGAGCTAAGTTGAATCTGGAATAAAACTCAGCGCCCTGTAACTTATACAAAGAATGGAACTTATTCCGTTTTTTCTCAAGACGTAGTAGTTCTTTGTTATACCACGGCTCACGAAACCTAGGTCCGTTTTTATTTGATGGAACATACCTTTCAATACCAGTCTTGAGCAGCCCGTTGAACAACAAAATAGAATGGTTCAAATTTTCATCCCGCTCGAGAACGTCCCAATTAGAACCGACAAGAAATTCGTTTAACGAATCGTAGTCCGCAAGCCTAAAATCGAAATGCAGAGAATTACTAGAAGTACACGTAGTGTTGCAATTCTCTAAAAATATATATATGGTAATTGGAGTGTGCCGCCCCGGTGGCACAATGGTTAGCATACTTGCTTTACGCTCCGGAGGTCCCGGGTTCGATTCCCGGCGGGTGATGAAAAAATCACGGCTGGTTAAGGGTAGGATCAATGAATTAATCACTCATTTTCCGTTAACAAAAATGATTACGAAACTTCAAATGAAGCGGCCAAATCCCTCTATGGGATGTAGCGCCAGCGAAAAAAAAAAAAAAAAAAAAAAAATTGAAGTGTGGTAAACGCTCGAACATCCAGTAAAATCTTCGCAAGGTGATATCTCCGAAAACATAAGATCAGTTGAATAAACCAAATCGAGAAATATTCCCCGACTATTGCTTATCCGGTTCAACTGCATCATTGCTAAGCTAGCAAAATAATCAATAACTGCCAACTCCCTTTGGCCAGAAGAAGAGGATGTGAAAACTCAATCACTTTTCGTGCCGCTCTTAAAACTTCGATATTTTTAAAACAAATTCAAAATTTATAAACATGAAATTTTAAATATTTCCAATTCTTAGAATTATATAGTTTCTTAAATCCTTTAATTTCTGAAAAAAGAAAAAATTCAAGTCTTGAACCTCTTGAAATAAATTAAATTCGAAAATTTCTGAAATTTCTGAAAATTCTTAATTTTTTTATAATTCTTAAATTACTGATATTCTGATTATATACAGGATTTAAATTTTTTAAAATTGAAGCATTTGCTGAAGTTTTTAAAATTTGTCAAAATCTTTCAAATTTGTTCTTTATTCTTTCTTAATATTTTATATCGTTCAATAATTTACAAAAATGTAATTTCTTAACTTTTTTATTTGGTCAGTTCCTATAATATTTATTTGGCCTCGCGACACTCCTAATATTTTGAAATTCTTAAAATAAATTCAAAATGTATAAAGTTAACGAAATTTTAAATATTTCCCAATTCTTGTAATAATAAAATTAATTGAATCCAACAATTTCTGAGAATGTATTATGATAAGATTTTGATCGGGTTATTGAACCCCTATAAAATTAATTGAATTCTCAAACTTTTGAAAATTCTGATTTTTTTCAAAAGGAATTTTAACATTTAAAATTTAATTAATTTATAAAATTCATGAAACATTTGAAATTTATAAATTTTTGGGATTTGTAGAATTTATCGGAATTAAAATTTTTTTAAATTTACTAAAATTAATAAAATTTATAGAATTTATATGATATATAGAATTAAAAGTACGTTGAATTTTAGACTTTAAAGAATTTTTGGAATTAGCCAAATATAAATAATTTACAGAATTTTTAGAATTCATAGAATTTAAAAAATTAATAAAATTATTAATAGAAATTAAAAAAATTGATAGAATTAAAAAATCAAAAATATTTACAGAATTTGTAGAATTAATAACATTTATAAACATTTATCGAATTTTCAGAGTTTATCGAATTTAGATAATTGTTATAGAATTAGATTTATAGAATCTAAAGAACTGATTGAATTTTAAAACGTTATATTAACAGAATTTACAAAATTCATAGGACTTACCGAATTTATAGAATTTAAAAAATTTATAGATTCTATCGAGCTTATATAAAGGCTTGTAGAATTTGCAGAATTTTAAGAAACCTAACGAGACTACAGTTTATATAATTTATAAAATTTATAACAAAATTAATGGAGTTTTAAGAAATTACAGAATTCGTAAGATTCACAACATTTTGGAATTTAAACAAATTCTACAATTAAAATTTGTAGACCTTATAAAAATTAGAGAATGCAAAAAATTTAGATAATTTAACGAATTTACAGAAATTATTAAATTTTAAGGATAAGGTCTGTCGCGTAAACTATAGAAACGATTGTACCTTTATATAAATCGAAAACGCAAAAATATTTTATCTTTATTTTTTATTGATTGAAAAGTACAGTTTTTTCAAGCAAAGTAAACTAGTGATATTATCGTTTGTTTGTGACACAAGTAAAAATGGAATATCAAAGAGAAGTTGTTCCGAGTAAAAATTGTGCATGAATGGCGGAAAAATAAGCAAACTTCGTATTCCATGATCGCAAAAATTTGCAAAACAACAAAATCAAATGTTTGCAAGCCGATAAATCGATTTCTCAATGAAGGCACAATAAAATGCAAAACGAAAAGTGAGCGACCGATAGGAACGCGAAACAAGAAGTTAGAGTTAAACGTTTTAAAGACATTAAAAAATACTCCCTCTAAGTCACTTCGGGACAAGAAGCAAACAATTACACGAATTACAAGAAGCAAACAATTCGTAAACGGTCGAAAAATCAAACAAATGTTGAGTTAACACGAGCAAAATTGCTCTACAAACATCTCATTAACACATCTCCGAGCTGTTTAATTATGGCCGACGGAACGTATACCTAAAAATGAGTTTTTTTAACATTACTGGTTCACAATTTTATACAGCAGAACCTGGATAAGCACAGGATGAATCGATCACTGCAATTCGACAAGAGAAATTTGGAGAACAGCTGTTGGTCTGGCAGGCGATTTATCAATGTGGTTTTAAAAGCATCCCGTTTTTCACAAAATCGACAATAAATACCGATAACTACACACAGGAGATCCTAAAAAACGCCTTTTACCACTTGTACGAAAGCATAACAATTCCACAATATTCTGGCCGGATTTGGCTTCGGTGCATTACGCGAAGAGAACTTGTGAATGTGAATTTCATACGAAAGGAGATGAATCCTCCGAACACTCCAGAATTGCGTCCAGTCGAGAGATTTTAGGTAATTATGAAACGGAATTTGAGAAACGATGGCCGAACTGTGAAATCAGTTGAAGAATTGATAGTAATTTATCGATCCCTTATGTCAAACGCCAAAGGAAAAATTCGTGAATTCCAGAGACATCATCTTTTGGATTAAATTAAATATTTTTTTTATAAAGCTTATAACTTCAATAATTTTTTAGGTAAATGATACAGTACAGTTGTTTAAAATGGTTTCCTTACTTTACGCGACAGACCTTAAATACAATTTCTGGGAGATTTATTATACAATTTATAAAATTTAAATAACTGGCAGAATTGATAAAATTTAGGGATAATATTTATTGCTACTTGCGATTGTCACAGAATAAAGAGCGATTGTAACAAAGTTGTTTATTACCATCTCATATCGCGGTCTCTAGTTCGATTATTCCTGCTGACCTAAAATAATAATAAATTAACTACTTGCATTGATAGAGAGAAAAAACTATTGTGTTAAATTATAAATATGTTCAATTTCTAGAATTTGTGGAATGTACAGTCAAACCTGTTTTTGTGCGGTTTTTCTTTATGCGATTTTTATTATGCGGTATATGAATTATGCCGCATAAAAAAAATCGGATAGAAAATAATCGGGTAAAAAATTCGCATAAAAAAAGACCGCACAAAAACAGGTTTGAAAGTATAATATAGAATATAGAATTAAAAAAATTTAAACAATTTATAAAACTGACAGAATTTACAACATTTGACGAATTTAGCGAATTTATTGAATATATAGAATTTATAGGATTCACAGAATTAAGAGGAATAATGACTTAGATATACCAGGCTCAAGAAAAATGATTTAAGGAAATATCCAATACCATAAATCTCCAAATTTAAAAATTAATTCGAAATTTTTACTACCTTAAACTAAATCTGTGAAACGCAATTTTTTTGTACTGGAACCATTCCGTTTTTTTAATTTCAATTCAATATCTTGCATTTGGAGTTTTCCATGTATGTACTTTGTTAATTTTTTTAAACCAAAATTTAAAATTTAAGAAAGCTCACTACGATAAACACTACAATGAATTTTTTTCGAGCCAAATTATCGATAAATAAAAACAAATTATTGTCAAACCATGCCGAATTTAATGATCTATTTTCAACGATAATTTTACCTATTTATAAAGCTGGAATAATTTTTTTAGGCGACTACTACGCGGTAATATTAGTGTGAGCTGTTTGGCAATAATTGCCACCAAAATAGTTGTTTACAGAAGCCTGAAAAACAGCCAGAACTTCCTGTTTTGCTCACAATTCGGATATCTACATGCTTGCAATTTGTGTTCATCCCAGTTAATGATAAAAGACGATCGGTAAAAATCTGTTTGGGCAGTATAAATCTGTAAATCGTGGGCGGTAGTGATGGGCTAAGTCGGCTCTTTTTTGTTAAAATCGTAAGAGAAAATATGCAAAAGAGAACAAAAAGAACCGATTTAGCACATCACTAGTGGGCGGCAGAAAATCTGAGAAAACAGTTTTCCATGATGCAGGGTATCCAGTACTAATTATTGAGTACCCGGGTTTTCGGCTATTTTGGCCTTGTATCAAGTACTCGATTACCCGGGTAATTTGATCAACAACCCGGGTAACTTGATTCAAAAGAAATTTGGGAAGGGAGAAATTCTCTAAAGGCGAAAAAATTGCTTTTTTTTGCTTTTAATTTGTTCCATTGCAAATGCGGCATTTAATTCTGTTTTAAAAAATTCTGTTTTTACAAAATTCTGTTTTTTCGAAATTTCAGTTTCTCGAAAAATTCCGCTTCGAAAAATTCTGTTTTACAAAATTCTGTTTTTTAAACGTAATTTTTATCATTAACTTATCCATCAATTGTCTACTCAGATAATGTAAATAATTACTCTTCGGTGCTGGGTTCATTGTTATGTAATATTATGTACAATGGTGTGCTTAGACTTCGCATATACCTGGAGACCGCGACACAACTAACTCCTTAACGGATCCCAAACAACGGATAGAGTGAATCTCAGTCTGAATAGCAACACCTGGTGAAGTTGACTTCTATCTGACCCAGTTGTTGACCGGACATGGATGTTTCCGGTCACACCAGTATAGTACGACGATATGCCCGAGTGTCCGGATTGTAAGGGCGAGAATGCAGAACATGTGTTTTCTGCTTTTGTTGATTAGAGGAAGCTGGACAAAAACTGTCAAATAGTGATTACTGATCTTCTGCTTGTAGCTTAGCAGCAGAAACTTTGGTTAAGCTACGGTGCCTTGACCGCAAGAGGAAAACCAATAGAGGTTCATAACATTATAATTGGATGAAAAATTGAATAGTTAAATAAAATAAACTAAAGGTCTGATCTCGCTAACCCTTCCTCCCGAAGTAATATCTAACGGTAATTTTTAAGGGGGGTGGGCAATGGTTAATGAAAGGAAAGTGTTTTAAGCCGGTAATAATCCAGCACTAATATTCGTACGGGCAGATAGTGAATTTCGAAGATTTTCTCCCACCTACAGGTAAAGACACACACTCACACAAACTCATTTTCAGAAATACACACAAACACACACACACACATACACGCACATACACTTACACGAACACACGCACACACACATATCTACTTATCTACACATCACGAAACCATAGATTTTATAATTCTTCAAAAAATTAATTCTGCAATTAATTTTTTTGCGGCAAAAAAATTAATTGCAGAATTAATTTTTTGAAGAATTATGTGAAACAGAATTACATACATAAAAAAGAATTACGAAAAACAGAATTTCGTACCCAACCCGAAAAAAACGTTATTCTGAGGAAAAAAATGCTTGCTCGAGAGCAAGATTTTTTCGTAAATTTACTCCTATGTATTCTAAATCTGTCATTTGGCTAATTGGCTGACGTGTTCAGTTTGACAACTTTATTATTGTTATCGTGTTTGTTTAGAAATGTCATTAAAGTAATCTCACGTTGCTCTGCAAATCAATTCTTTTTAGATTTTATATGTGCAATTTGCAAGTTTGATATATTTTGACAGATAACCCTCAAACATAAAAGGTCAATGAGATTTTCTCGTTCGCTAGACGCCGAAAGTGCGATTGCTTTCAATTGAAAAGAATCAATCGAAAACGACGTTAGTTTGTTGTTATTTTGTATGTGTTCTGTCAATTTTCCGGCCGATTAATTAAATTTTCGATAACTTTTGTTTTTGACGTAGAGGTTTTGTGCTTTTGGTTAGCTTTTAGATCTTGAGTTTGTTTTATTATTTAATTTAGGAAATCACGAGTAAATTATGACAAATATTTTAAATATATGAATACTTAAATTCTTCATGTACATGAAGGTTTTTCAAATAATTTTTTTAATAATACATGGTAAAGTAAAAATTAACTGGATTCAACTAAATTTAATCAAGAAAGATGATTTAGTTTGATAGGCTTGTAAATTTGTAATTTGAATTCATGAGTACAGCAGAAAATAATTAGAAATTTATATTTATGGTATTACCGAAAATTTTAGGTTACGCAAAAATGTAATAAATATTTATCTACAGAATATGCATATTCTAATGGACGCCAATAACAAATCATTCATTTGGGGCCCAATGAGGAAGGGAAATAGGACTCAAAATGTGGTAAGTACAGTTATTATAAAGAGTGGATGGTGGTCTATGATTTTGTTAAGGGTATTTTTCAGTTTTTTTTATTACCCGGGTAACCCGGATATTGAAAAAAATAATACTCAACTACCCGGGTACTTTGAAACTCGAATAATTTGGATTCCCTATGCTCATGTAAACCGGCGAATGAAAATAAATACTTAATAGCAGTGTACCTTTATCGGTAAATAATAATAATCTAATTTTGCCGTCAGTAAATTCTGAAGTTGCAACTTTAGGACGAAATATCTTGTGTTCGTAATTTATCATATTTAATGAGTTTTAAAAATTATTGACCTGCAAGTTACAATTTCAGTTCTAATCTTCGGAATTTAAAAATTTAATCATTTTCAAATTTTGAAAATCGACACATAAAATTTCGCTATTTAACAAATGAACAATTCGGAAACGCTCTTATTTTAAAATAATGGAATAAAGAAAGAAATTTTAGGAATTTAGATTTTTTTGTGTCAAAAGTTGACAAATTTAGTCTTATAGTATTAATTTGGAAAATTTAACGAGTTTGAAAATTTCAAAATTTAGGAATTCAGGAATTTAAAATTTGTGGGATTTAACAAATTTTGTAAAGATTATAAAAAAATTAATAATTTGGAAATTTTAAAGTTTATACGGACAATCAATATCGCATAGTTTAGCTTTTTGAAACCGAATTTTGAATACATTCCAGAAAATTAACTTTCATTTCTTATCATCGAATTTTGAAAATTTAACGCTTTTTAATATATTTTAGGCATTTAAAAAAATAGGAATACGGAAATCGTGGTTTAAAAAATTTCACCATTCAGAAAATTAACATCTCGGAAATGATTTTTTTTAGGGATTTGGAATTATTGAATTTAATGTTATGCAATTTGCGAAAGCGAATCAAAATGACTTGCAATATCATATGAAAAAAAGAGTGAGTGAGACAGCAATATTTTTATTTTTCGACATAATCTCCTTTAAGGTTTATACATTTCTTATATCGATCAATTAACTTGCCTAAGCTCTCTAAAAAAAATTTTTTGTTTTGCTCAATAAAATATTCATTTACAACATACTGTACTTCAATCAGATGGGAAACAGAAAGTAGTCACTGGGTGCCAAGTCTGGACACTACCATCTGGTGGATGCGGAATTTCTACGAAGCCGCAGTCCTCTAATGCAGCTTAAGCAACTTTAGCCTTGTGCACTGGTGCACTGTCGTGAAGAAGTAAGGTTTTTTTTCTAACTTTCATTGATCGGTTTTCCAGGATCCCATTTTTCAATTTTCGCAAAACCTCTGCGTAATAGATGCCTGTAATTGTACTTTTCGGTGGCATCTAATCAATCATCAATCAATCTTCAGCATCCCAGAAAATTGTTGCCAAAACCTTACCAGCAGACGGTTGAATTTTGAATTTCTTTGGTGGTGGTTCACCACGTTTAATCCATTGCATCGATTCTTGTTTTCATTCCGGATCCCAATGATGAATCCATGTTTCATCGCCTGTTAATATGTTATCCTACCCATAATGTTAACCCATCGTGCACTTACCTTTGACATGTGAAGGTGGCCATGTAATATGGTATAAGTGGTACCATATGGAAGGGAAAGGCTCCACGCTAACCGAGAAACAAAAATACGGTAGTCCTCTAATACAATTGATTTTGTCAAAAGTATGTTTTCATGGCTAATAGCATCTGCGGGATGACCCAGGCGGTTGTCGTCTTCTAATGACTTCCGATCACTTTTTAACAATTTTACCCACCTTGTTACTGTGGAATATGGCACGATATTCAATTTCATTCATTTTAGAATTTTTTCAAAACATTTGTTTCTATAAGCTTCATCGCGACAAAAATTTGTTTTAATAGTTATCTCACTCACTTTTTTTAAGACATTTTGATTCACCCTCGTAGGTACTCGCGTTTTAGAAAAGTATACATTTTTAAATTTAACGAATTTGGAAATTTAAGAATGCAAAATTTTAAAGTTTAGACTGTAAACCTAAAAATCAAGAACTTTTCAAGCTTATTTATCGCCCTTAAAGTACAAAAGTGCCAATCCAAAAGTGCCAGAACAAAAGTGCAAAACTGAAAGTGCCAAAGACCACAAGTGCCAAAAGCCTTAAATGCCAAAGTTATTAAATGCCAATTAATTAAAATGCCAATTATAAAATATGCCAAAATTATTTTTATTTTATATCAATTTTTACGTAGAAACGTGGAGATGGTAACTTAAATTTTTTAAATATTCAATGACCAAAAAGTTACCATAGCAAACAACGTCAAAACGTCAAAGAAATATTTGTTCCCATTTTTCCGACTTTGATCTGGTTGTACATAAAATTTCTTGTATTATGGCGGAACTCGTACTAAAAGGAAAAACTTCATATTTGTGTTACAAAGGGTATATTTATATCAAACATTCATCTTCTGCTGCAAGCAAATATTGGAGGTGCAAATTCCATAAAGAATGCTCTGCTCGCCTAACCTCCACTGTCGATGATGAAGGAAACATTGTTGTGAAAAAATGCGGTGATGTGGAATCCCACAATCATGCTCCAAATCCAGAGGAAATTCAAGCTCTTAAATTACTAACGAGCATGACGAGGCAAGCGTCCGAACACCCGGATGAGCCTCCCCGTAGAATCATGAGACGTTTGCAAGATGCTCCGAAAGCAGTTCTAGCTCAACTTCCCGAAAGAGAAAATATTCGGAAACAAATTCAGCGTGAGCGCTTAAAAGAGTTACCTACAAATCCAACCTCAATCGAAGACTTAGAAGAAATTCCAGACAGGTATCGAATAACTAAAAATGGAGAAAATTTTTTGCTGTATGATTCTTACGAAGATAACAGTTATACTACTCCTGACGCTCGAATTATAATTTTTTCATCAACTCAAAATTTCAGACAACTTTTCAAATCACAGACATGGTATGTTGACGGCACCTTCAGTGTCGTGCCAACTCTTTTTTTCCAACTCTTCGCCGTAATGGGTTCAGTGTCTGTACAAGGTGAAACTGCCATTGCATTACCCCTGGTATATGCGTTAATGCAAAATAAAACTCAATCATCTTATTCGAAAGTAAGCGAAGTGATAATTGCAAAAGCGGAGAAAGCTGGCATCCGAATTCAACGTCCCTCGTCCGTCATGACGGATTTTGAGCTGGCGATAATCAACGGAGTACAGAATCATCTAGGTAATAATGTAAAATTGTGTCTGTTTCATCTGTGCCAGAGCATATACCGGCGCGTCCAAGCGGAAGGGTTACAAGTTGATTATCAAAACCCAGATGATAGCTCCATACGAGATGCCTCTAAAATGATGTGTGCTCTTTGTACCAGTTGACGATGTACTAGAAGTTTTTGATTTATTTGCGAATCAAGCTCCCGAAAGTTTCATAAATGTAGTAGATTACTTTGAGGTGACGTATATAAGCAAAGCAACCTTGATTATACAAGCCATAATCTAAAAAACGAAGCTTTTATAAAGGAATTAGAAACGAGGAAAAAACCAAAATTTTCATAGTAAAATGCATAAAACATATGGGAAATCACTTTTTTTCCGAAGACAAATTTGTAAATGAAAACGTTGCAAATTCTTTATTATGATTTCTGAAATATTTTCATAAATGTTTGAATTTCAACATATATAAATCTCGTTTAAGTAAATCGTTTTCATTTTCTTGTAATAATTGGTTTATTTAAACCAAAATATAAAAAAAAGTTCATAACAACAGCTTTCTGGTCAAATTAAAAAAAAAAGCTTACTACAAATCGTGTGTATTAAGCCAATATACATAGATGGCAGTGGGCAGTAAACATTTTGAAAAATTGTACCAAAAATCGCCACTTGGGGAAATTTAAGTTCAAAAATTGTAGGAAAAGCAAAACAAATTCTCAAAATATTAAGAACGTGTGATAATTTTGTGATTAAACAATTTTTTTCGTATTTTTCTGTATAAATCGGAGACATCTAACGTACACTAGTAGAACTAAAGATAAATGTAGCAAGTATTATTTTAATTCGTCAGTGCCAACTTTGATGTATTTTTCAAAATGAAAGTTCGAAAAATATATTTTAGAAATAATTTAATTTTAATATTTCTGCAATTAATATTTACTTAATACCAATAAACCCTTCCTGAATATTGTTGCTAAAGATATGTAGAACACTTTTAAATTAGTGAAAAGTTATACCACTAAAAAAGCTTCAAAAAAATACGTCATAATGATTATGGCTCTATACTCTAGAAGGCTCTGATATAAGAGGTCGCGCAGCCAGCCAGAGGAAGAAGGCGAGCTGCTCCGGTTTACTATGCACCTGCTTTATGGAACCATTATACCTCAATTCTGGAAGGGGCATTAAGAACTAACGATGCCTCTGAAGGGTGGCATAACAGGCTTCAGTTGCTAATGGGAAAGAAACATCCAAGTCTCTATGCTTTCATAGTTGAAATACAACGAGAACAAGGAGATACTGAAACAATTTTAAGCCAAATCTCCTTGGGGCAGCGTGTACGAAGAATGCCAACTAGCCATTACCAAGAAGTTGATCGTAGAATTTTCAATATGGTAGCAAATTACGAAGTTTGTAAAGAAGATGGCACTGTCATTGAATATTTAAAAAATTTAAGTTACCATCTCCACATTTCTACGTAAAAATTGATATAAAATAAAAATAATTTTGGCATATTTTATAATTGGCATTTTAATTAATTGGCATTTAATAACTTTGGCATTTAATAACTTTGGCATTTAAGGCTTTTGGCACTTGTGGTCTTTGGCACTTTCAGTTTGGCACTTTTATGATTGGCACTTTTGGATTGGCACTTTTGTCAATTGGCATTTAATAACTTTGGCATTTAATAATTCTGGCACTTTTATGATTGGCACCACACCCACCCTCGTACTCGCGTTTTAGAAAAGTATACATTTTTAAATTTAACGAATTTGGAAATTTAAGAATGCAAAATTTTAAAGTTTAGACTGTAAACCTAAAAATCAAGAACTTTCCCAGCTTATTTATCGCCCTTAGCGGTATGGTGAATAAGGGCGTTTGCCTTCAGTGGTCATGTTCTAGGATACACGAATTCAAAAGCAATTTATAAATTTTAAAAAATTAGATATCTAATTCAACATTTTTGGCCCTTACAAAATTCAGAATCTTAGAAATTCGAAATTGGGGAATTTAAATATTCTAGAATTTTGAAAATTGTAAATGTTAAAATTAAATTTGGAGATTTAAATAACTTAATAAAACTGTTATTAAATTTTGAATGAAAATTATTAATTTAGAAATTCACAAACATAGAAATTTAGAGTATTGAAATTTTATTAAATTCAGTTTTACTTTAATTTAGGAATCTGATTTAAGTATCAAGGGATTCAAGGCTTAGGAAATGTGTTATTGAGCTTAAAATTACATAAAGAGATATATTAACATAGTTTGTTACTAAGTAAGAAATTTCAAAATTTAAATTTTTAGAATTATTGAAATTTATATTTTAGAAAATTAAAAAAATTAAAAATTTTAAGGAATTAAGATATTTAAATACATTTTGAAATAATTTAGTTTATCATTTAAAGTAAATCATTAACTATTTAGTAATATGCAAATGCAATTGACACTTAACCGGCTGGCTATTTTAGGGGAAATTTTGAAAATATTTTGGTAAAATTTGGTTTAGTTTAAAAGTTTTACTTTTCAAATAATTTTAAGAATGCATTATGCTTACCAAATTTGTTGGTTTTCTATAACCTAATTTATTGTTTCAGAAATAACCAAAATCTTGTTTTTGGTATTTTTAGTATG
Source organism: Tipula helvola (assembly GCA_963556165.1). Classification (NCBI taxonomy): domain Eukaryota; kingdom Metazoa; phylum Arthropoda; class Insecta; order Diptera; family Tipulidae; genus Tipula; species Tipula helvola. The sequence continues at coordinate 310,235,432 of OY744481.1, forward strand.
AAACGCTTTAACGAACCTCTAGAATTCATGTTTCATGTTTCAGTATTTTCCAACATAGGAATTATAACCCACAAATTAAGTTAAAACTAGATTTTGACAAATTATAAAATATTTTAGTCCCATAAATTTGGCAAAAAAAGTAATATTTAGGAACCAGACAAAAATTCAGAATTTTATTAAAATCGGATGATAATTTCAGATTTCAAAAGTAAGGATATGATTTGAAATTTTATGAAATACATAATATAAATTCTTTGATGAATTTGAACAAAATTTCTTTAAAAATGTTTATATAGTCCGGTCAATCTAGACCAAAAAATGAGAGTGAAAGTGCATAAAGTCCCAACAAGCTGAAAATCAGTAAAATTGTTCAAAACATAATTATAAATATAATTTAAAAGTTTCCCATCATTCCCGTGTATGGAAAAAATTTTATTCGAAGCCAAACGCCAAAAAAATGAGTTTTTCGCGATTTTCAGCAAAACGGTAAGTTTTATCATAAAAGTACCCCAAACAAAAATTGTAGATCATAAAATTATCTATAAAAAATGTATTAATACTTTTTTCCTACGAGCCGTTTCTGAGATAAAACGATTCAAAAAGTTGTAAAAGTTGTTATCGTCATAATATGCGTGAGTACGCCAGGTATATACAGTCAGAAACATTCAGATGTATACGGCAAATTAAAATCAACGAAACACTTTTTTTCTTTTTTTTGTCTTACTTTTTTTATTTTAAAAATACATAAATATGCAGTAAATATATATGATAACATTATTGATAAAAAATAAAATTTTGATTATGATATCTTCTGTTTGGTTTTTAATTTTATCTTTAAATTTCCCTCTAAATATGAGCCGTATACATCTGAATGTTTCTGACTGTACATCTCTAGAGTTGTTATATCGTCGGTTTGCGAGAACAGTGACACATCTCAAAAATGGCCAATTTTGAGATAATAGGAAAAAAATCCTTTAAATGTAACAACCTTTTATCTGGCATAGTGTCACTTCTAAACTACGCATAGTTTTCAATAGATGTGACGTTGAATTTGATGAATTCAACTATTTTACACCAAAAAAAAAAATTCAAATCGATTTCCTCAAAAATATGATATTTTGAGATGTGTCACTGTTCTCGCAAACCGTCGATATGTATGTTGAAATATTTTTCTATCGGTCATTGTAACTTATACTTAAAATATAAAATATACATAAGTAGTCCGGTAAACTTTACTCCCACCTGCGCCGGAAAAACTGCTGAACACAATTTTTTGCAACTGCAAAAAGGGATGCACTGCTAAATGTGGTTGCAAAAAAGTCGGACTGTTTTGTTCTCTGGCATGCACAAATTGTCAAGGCCGGTCGTGCTCTAATGTTGAATCACCAACAGTGGAGGATTCGTTTGATTCAAACGAAGTGACATGCGATACATCGCTATTGATGCAATTTACTTGTATCCAAAATGAAGATGAAGAAGAAGCAGGAGAAGAAGAAGAAGAACAAGAAGAAGATCAAAAAGAAAAACAAGAATTTGAAAGTTACGAATCAGGAGAATGAACTTCACCACTTTTTTTTAATTTACATCGCTTTTATCTTTTCCAATCTTTGAAAATTTCCGTTATTTTGCAATAGTTTCAAATTAAACAGGATCACAACTGACCCGTGGAGTAGGCATACTGGGAAACCACGTTAAAAAAACGCGCTAAGTACACTACCTCATAGGTGGCGTGGAAACGTGTGCATATTATGGCGATAACAACTTTCACAACTTTTTGAATCGTTTTATCTCAGAAACGGTGGCTCGTAGGAAAAAAAGTATTAATACATTTTTTATAGATAATTTTATGATCTTTTTGTTTGGGGTACTTTTATGATAAAACTTACCGTTTTGCTGAAAATCGCGAAAAACTCATTTTTTTGACGTTTGACCTCGAATACATTTTTTTCCATACACGGGAATGATGGGGAACTTTTAAATTATATTTATAATTATGTTTTGAACAATTTTACTGATTTTCAGCTTGTTGGGATTTTATGTACCTTCGAATGTCTAAATTGACCGGACACCGGACTATATAATAGACAGTAGCTAATTCGGAATTTATTTAAACAAATTTCAAACATGTTTTCTACATTTAAACAACTCTGCCGGGTTTTGGCGAAACTGGTTCAGAAATAATACCAAAATTTAACACTCACTCTGCTTGTTTTAAAATTTCGTGCACGATTTAAAGAGAACTTGATTAAAATTTTGACTGATAAGCGCCCTTTGTAAAGTCACCGTAGCGGGCCAGTTAAAGAAATCGTGAACAAGTTAAGAATGGCTTCAGTATAATTCAAAGAATATCGAGACAACACATAAAACAAACAAGTTTAATAGTCAACATTATTTACCCGAAACAGCTTGAATGGACTTACTGCTTATCGTTTAATCGTATTCACTTTTAGTTCAGTTAAGATATTATTTCGCCCACAAATAATTGTTTGTACCCGTTTTAGCGAATTCGAAGCATAGAGCATTGCCACCAATACGTCTTCCGGTAAAATGATGTTGATCCTAGATGTTAATGAATTAAGTAAATTTTTTCCAATTTATTAATTCGGTCCGTCTACACTACAAAAACTTGATGTTAAAACCTTAGTACTAGAAAATACTATAGTCTGGATTCGATTCTATTATAGAAGTTTACAAAATTAATCCAATTTAAATAATGGTTAATGGAGTAATCAAATTTTTGGCGCAGTTCTTACAAACGAAAGGGGAAGACGGTGTTTCCAGCATTTTTACAAGATGGGAAAAGCTATCTAAAATATCTTTCTCCGAAAAACTCAGCAGAGTAAAATCATAACAACCATGAGAATTTAAACGCGTTGTTTCTGAAATAACTGCAATGGTTTACAAACAGTCTTAAAGAAGTCAACAAGTGGCGAAGAAATTGCAAATTGTGTAAGTCTCTTAGTAGAGTCGATCAAATTAACGAACTCAGTCGCTTTATCACGAATGCTGCAGAAATTACAAGGAAGTAGATCGAAGTGACGGTGGTCTAACTCTAACTCAAGAGGCGGCAACCCTTCCTTATAGGCATGATCAAATTGCTGATTCTGAGAAAAGCGTGGCTCATTCAATTTGATAAGTTGGGAAAGAAAGATTAAACGTCGGAACTTTCAATTAAACGATTTAATGTAAATTGTCCATAAAATTAAAGCAAAATACAATTAATTTTAAACAATAAAATTAAATTTGTCAAACCAAAATTAGATTTTATTGAATAACAATAAACCAACCATTTATCGTGTTCTAATGCAATTTCCAAAATTATCATAAGACCTTTTGAGGTATAAGAAATTTTCAGGATTTTAAAGTCCCCATGATGCGTTTTTTGGTCGCTAATGTATTGTGAAATTGTCCTTGAGGAATTGGAATATAACTTAGAAGTTAGGTGTTATTTATTTAGGATGTATAAAACTTGAAATTTGAATAAAAAAATTTCCAACATTTTCTAATTTTCTTAGTTAAAAAGTTAGGATAGTTGCAAACAAGGTTTAATTGAGGTTTAATTTTTTTTAATATAGTTAGATCTCAATTTTTAGACGTATTGTTAGTTAAAACCGGACTAGACCCATCACAGCATAGATTTATGGCGTACACTTGCCTACACTTTTATTTTTCCCATAAATTTTCCCATAATCCACTACATAATTAAAACATTTATTACATAATCTTTAGATACCTGAAAATTTTAACAGGTTTAAAGCAAATCATCTAAAACAAAAAAAAAAAATCTGATCATAAACCTATAATTATCGATAAAATTTTAATTATTAATTTCATTAATTTACATCACCAATATACGAGAGTGTATAAATTTATGTTAATTTTAAAATTAAAAATTTAAAAAGTCTGGTTTTTATGATCTAAAAGTTCAAAGACATAATTTTGGATTTTTTTTTGTTTTACTGTGAGGATCTCATTTTTTGCTACTTCTAAGAAATCTCTATATAATTATATGAATATGTGAAATGCACCTCCAATAAATATTAATATTTTTATTTTTTTTATTTTTTTGGGTTTAGAGTTCCTAAATATTTTCTAATTTTTTTTTCGTTTGTATGTGAAACCATATAATTATCTGGCGTGACCTACCACTTCGATAAATCTACACACAAAAAATAAAAAATAAAAAAAAATAATAAATAAGAAAATTGGGTGATAATCATATAGCTTGAGGAATTATAAATTATATAAACACGTTCACATGATGAATCTAAACACAAAACAGCAACAACAATACAAAAATATTAGACAGATTTTGATTAGGTGTCATTAAAATTATTATGACTGCATCATAATATTTTATATACAGGTTTGGTGTTTTTTTTTTGTTTGGTTTCTTATAACCAGACACATATTTACCATATGACAACGAATTATAACCCATTGTGTTTTTAACCTTTTGAGATCATTGATACCCTTTTAAACCATCTTAAACAATTTGCATATTATTTATACAAGATATTAACAAAACTAATAACAATAATAATAGTAATAATAACAATAATAATAATAATAATAGACAGACAGATTAGACATACAGCGGAGACATCGTTATATGTAGCTCCATCAACATCCACCACCAAACCAAAATGCAGCAACAATATGTTGACGTACAAAAACAAAAACTAAAAATAAGAAATTATTAATTTTATTTTTCATTCCATCTTCTTCATAATATCCACAACATCTTACAAAATATTACAACAAGATACAAATGAGTGTGGTCCAAGAAAACAGAAAACAACAAAGTTGGGAAATATACTCGTACATAAAACATAAAAAAAAAAAACTGAAGGGAATAAATTATAATAAAAATTATGGTCGTGCAGATCATATGTTATATATAAATGTATGTGTGTGTGTATTGTATCCAATTAATGATCAATGTTTTATTCGTATAAGTGTGTGAATACACTAAAATTTAACAACCTTTTACTTGTAGGTTCTCAACTTATTATATCTGGCTTCGTAAAATACTAATCTAAACTTTTTTTTTTTTTTAAATAAACAAAACGCACTGAAACCTATAATTATGATCTCAACGATCCAGCACCTAATTTTCAGCTTATGTATTTTGGTTTGTTTGGTATAATAACGATTGACGTATTTCTTCTTTTATACCTCTACTCGTATATTACTTATTATGCTTTTGTAACAACAACCATATAGCCAATATATATAAAATAATATGCTTAAGGGCCTTAATCTGTTTGTTTATTTTGTTGGTGGTGTTGTTGCTGTTTTATTTTTTTTTATATAACTTCGAGAACAGAATATTATATTATTCTGCAATAAATTGAATATGCAATTATTGAGAAGTTCTTATGGATGATGTATGCAATATACCTTGTTTGTTTGTTTGTTTTTTATATTTGTTTAATGTATAATATAATTAATTTAAATATATAATTAATTAGTTAATGTACTTGTGGCTAAATGTGAGGTGGTGTTATGTTATAAATGCATATGTATATATGAAATAAGTAAAAAGTGTAGAAAGTGTAACACTTATAGAGAAAAAGTGTCTATTTTGGTGCACTTTTACACTTTCTAAATGTTGACGGGAGCATGCAATATTAAATATTTTAAGTAATTGGTGCACTATCTACACGTTAATGTTTTGTATTGTTATAGTTTGAGGATAATAATAAATAAGTGTAGAAAAGTGTCGAAAAGTGTTAAAAATTAAACATGTATTGCACTTTTCCACTTAACGTATTGCACATATCGTGATGACGTAAAAATGTAAACTACCATGTACTTTTTACTATGTATCACCCAAATTTCCAATTTTCAAACTCTTTATAAATTAAGTTCAAACCTGTTGATTTAGTAAAAATGTCTTAGCTAAAAAATAGTGACTATGGTGATGACTGAATATTTCGCTATTTAGATTAGATATTTTCCATTCCCGTCGCCAAGGAATACCGTAAAATTTCAAAATTTAGAATCAGAAGATTAAAACACTTCTTTGGCATTCCACCCCTATTGATATTTAAACCCGGTACATTTAGATAGATCCAAACGCCACATACCATCTAAACCCGAATGAATCTTGTTCGTTTAAATTACATATTACCACGTTTCCTTGAATATGGGATTGGAATTAGGTTGTTGAGTTAAAATTTGGACGCCACTTAGTACAAAGAAATTTTTTGTGCGATTGTTTATTTGTTTCCGTTTCTTAATTTTTTTCTAAATAATTCTTTATGTTTTGAATTGATTGTAAATATGATAATAAATAATATGATAAAAGTTGGTTTCCAATTAGAACGCCAGATGTGGCGATTTTTAAGGTTAAACTCAATTCAATCCTATACTTATTCGATAAGTTCAAATTAACTCAACGAAACCTACTTGTTGACTCATCAACATTCCAACATTTTAATGTTCACCAAATATGAAGTTTTGGTGCATCTATTGTGCTGACGCTTAACTTAAATTTATAATAATACGTATACTACAAATACATATTTTTGATTTTTTACTTTATATATTTTGTGCTGACTTTGGAAATTAAAAATTGTATATAAAGCGTAGCATTTAATAAAATAAAACAGAATTTAAATTGACACCAACTAATTTTGTTCTCATTAATTAATTAAGAAAAGGCCCCACCAGTGGTAACCTTTTAAGTGTTTAAATTTACATAAAATCCGATACAAGGGTTTAACATTGGTCCTTCGAGCCATTAAAAACAACTGGCACCTATTAGAAATACGCCAAGCAACAACCGGCAAATTCAAGTAAATTACCAAACAACAAACCATTGTAGCTGCACCACGAAATACTAATTCGCGTAAGAAATCGTTCCTGAGACTTGCCGTCTAATAAACTTTTTCAAGTGCAACAATAAGAATGGAAGAACTGCTAAGAAAACAAGAATAAAAAGCAGAAGAGATACAGCAACTTATCTCAAATTACAAGAAAGATGGAGCACAGCGGAAAACAAAACCTTATCTTGAGAAGAAAATTGCAGCGTTGAAGAAGTCTTACAACGAGTATGTTGATGAAGACAACAATATTAGAGATTTTCTAACTCCATTGAATTCAACACATCAATACTTCAAGGATAGAGAAACGGTTTCGAAAAGTTTCACAACAACCATTGAGGATATGCGCCAACGACTCAACACGCCGAGTTTGCCATCCACACCATTACCAACATCAGATGAAGCAGGAACAAATGAAAAGTTTAGACTCATCCCATCTGAGGAGGGCAACAACAATACAACAGAGCATGGGGCATCAACAAGTGAAATAAATCACAGCCAACCATCCAGGGCGTCGACCATTGAGTCAAACGTTGCTTTTAGCCAATTGCCAAAACTCAGGCAACAGTTGAAGCAGCAAGATATCCGAATGCGAGGTTTATATCGAGAAATTCGATCAACTGAGGACATACTGGCTAGTAACAACAGATCCAGATCAGCTTTAAAAATCAAATTAAAAAACATGGAGAGGATGATGATGCAGATCAGCGACCTTCATGAACAAATATGCATGGAGACTTCCGAAGAACAGGAAGTAAATTCAAAATATTTCGTAGACCAACACTACGAAAATTTAAAAGATGAACACGAGAACATTATAATACAATTAACAACATTGTTGGAAGAAGAAGAATTAGACAAGATAAAACCAGTAGAAATCCCACATTTTCACGGGGACTACATGAAGTGGGTAGGTTTCTCTGACACATTCAAACGTTTAGTTCATAACAACAATCAGCTAACCACGACACATAAAATGAACTATCTTAAAAGTCACGTAGAAGGGTCAGCTGGAAAATTATTGAGTCATTTGGAACCTACTGGAGACAATTACGATGCAGCTTGGGAGATTTTAGAGAACCGCTTTAACAACAGGAGATTACTCGTATCTAATTTGCTGAACACTTTATTGAATCAGCATACGAGCAACACGGAGTCGGCTGCTGCGATCAAATGTTTACATGACACAACAACCGAGTGCCTACATGCCATAAGGAATACAGGCATAAATATTGAAACATGGAGTCCTTTCATCATCTTCAGCTTGTTATAAAAATTGGACAACGAGTCACGACGGCTATACGAGAGCTCTCTAGAAAACCCGAGAGAATTCCAAGAAACAAACCAATTCTTAAAATTTCGAGAAAGGCGTTTCCAATCTTTAGAAGCAATCGGCAACAACAAGATAATGCCAACCCAACAAGCAAGATTTCAACCACCACCGCTAAGACGCGCATTCGTAACTGCCACTCAACCAAGTAATATTTGCGTATGCTGTCAGAAAAACCACAGGACCGAATCATGCCAACGATTCAAAGACTTAAGCATTTCTGAAAGAAATCAGATGGTCATGCTGCACAATTTGTGCAGAAATTGTCTCAGCCAAAACCATTCGACAACAAGTTGCAGCATTAAACTGAGTTGTGTTACCTGCAAAGGCAGACATCATACGTTGCTACAAGTAAAAAATCAGGAAAACAATATTGCAAAACTGAACATCTCAACACTCGACAAGAATAGTGGCCCGGTACTTTTAGCAACAGCTCTAGTAAAAGTACAGAATATGTTCGGAAGTTTTACTCTACTACGAGCACTGATCGATCCAGGCTCACAGGCTACTTTCATCACAGAGCAAGCAGCACAACAACTAGGCCTGCCAAGGACAAGGGTTCTAACTGAAATTTCCGGAATTTCAGCAACAAAAGGACGAGCCCATCAACAGATAACAATAGACATAAGTCCAAGATTTCCATCGATTTTCAAGATCGAAGCTAATGCTTTAGTTCTGGGAACTATCATTAAAACACTTCCAGACAAGAACTCATTGGGTTTAGATAGCGAACTACAAAAAGAAATAATCCTAGCCGACCCTACTTTCGATACTCCCGGACCTATTGATCTTTTAATAGGTGCCGACATATACGGAGAAATCATTTTAGAAGGCATAAAAAGGGATCCGCGTCATAAGTGCATAGCGCAAAGATCAGAGCTAGGATGGATCATATCTGGTCGTCTAACTCAGACCAGCAGCATTGCAGTCACCCGGTTAAATAGCCATGTCACATTGGCAGATATAGACAAGCAGTTAAAATGCTTTTGGGAATCCGAAGAACTGCATCCTAAACGAAGCCTAACTGCTGAAGAGATCGAATGTGAGCAGTACTATGAAGAGACTCCATCCAGTTGGACCACATGGAACTAGTTAAAGATGACACAGAAAAAGATGCTTCTCGGGTTTACTACATGCCACATCATTCCGTCATAAAAGAAGATAGCTCAACTACGAGATTGAGGGTAGTTTTTGATGCTTCCTGCAAAACAACAACAGGTACATCACTAAATGAAATGATGCATGTAGGTCCAACATACAAGACAACTTAACGGCAATATTGATCAGATGGAAAAAACATCGTTACGTGATTGCAGCAGATATTGAGAAAATGTTCAGACAGATCAGAATGGCCCGCGAAGATCAAGATTTTCAACGAATCCTCTGGCGATCTGAGACAAATAAGCCAATGAGCAGCTATAGATTAAAAACTGTCACATACGGAACAGCGTCCGCAACTTATTTGGCTACAAAAACGTTACAACAATTAGCCATGGATGAAGCGTCAAGATATCCAATTGGTTCAAAGATTGTTCAAAACGATTTCTATGTGGATGATCTTCTATCTGGAGCTAACACAATTGCAGAAGCAATCGCTGCGAAAAAGGAACTACTGAATCTCCTTTCCAGTGGAGGTTTCAACCTCAGAAAATGGTCCAGCAATGAAAAGGCGTTATTAGAAGAGCTGCCAGAAAATCTGAAAGAGGCAGGACTCCACTCTATAGAATTTAGTGATACAGTGAAAACACTTGGACTCCTGTGGAACTCTTCAACAGACTCCTTTCAATTCAAAGTTGTTTTGCCAGAATCCAAAACAACGATATCCAAATGAACAATCTTATCAGAGGCATCAAGGCTTTTCGATCCGCTAGGATGGTTAGCACCAGTGGTGATCCAGGCAAAAATTCTACTTCAAGATTTAGGGCTTCCGGTGTAGGATGGGACGAAAAACTCCACTTAAATCTTGAAAACAGATGGTTAAACTACAAAATGGAATTACCACGGTTAGAGGAAATCAGGATTCACCGTTGGATTAATTACAACAGTAACGCCAGAATTGAACTACATGGTTTCTGTGACGCCTCGAATCAAGCATATGCTGCAGTGGTATATAGCAAAATAAACAACCAAGTCACAATAATTGCTGCTAAAACAAAGGTTGCACCATTAAACCAAACAATATCACTACCAAGATTAGAGCTGAACGCCGCATTGCTACTTTCTAAATTGCTCAAAAATGTCAAACATGCGTTGAACATCAACAACAATATATCAACATTTTGCTGGAGCGATTCCACAGCAGTTTTGGGCTGGATAAAAGGAAACCCACAATACCATAAAACTTTTGTGGCAAACAGAATAACAGAAATACAAGCCATCACCAATCCTAGCCAATGGCATCACGTGGTCTCTAATGAGAATCCTGCTGACTGTGCATCTCGAGGATTAAACCCAGTTCAATTATTAACCCACAAAATTTGGTGGGAAGGGCCAACATGCCTAAAGAATTTGAGCTATCCAACAACAAAAATCAATGATGAAGAAATGGAACAAGCGGGCAGCATGGAACGAAAATCAATAAGAACATTTACAACAACAGTGAAGAAACCTGTGATTGAATTCGATAGATTCTCTTCGTTACAACGGCTTGTTCATAGCATTGCATACTGTCTACGATTTTCATCAAATGCAAAATCAAAAGCTAAAGACAACTCCCATTTTAAAAAAGAAGAACTGAATACATCGCTAAGGGCAATAATCAGAGTCGCACAGCAGGAAGGTTTTGAACCAGAACTAAAGAAGTTAAAAGCGAATCAAAACCTACCAAAGAACAGTACAATAATAACGCTAACTCCATTTCTGGACGGAAATGACCTACTCAGAGTCGGAGGTAGAATAACAAATTCTAGTCTTCCATTTGAAGAAAAGCATCCGATAATAATACCCAGAGGTCACAAGCTACCAAGTTTGCTTATCAGAGAAGCTCATATAAAAACACTACATGGTGGCAATCAAGCAACCTTAGCACACCTGAGAACGCAATATTGGGTAATGAACGCCAAAAATACGATTCGTCACACTATACATGAATGTATAGTCTGTACGAGAGCGAGGAAATTGGCGTCGCACCAACTAATGGGCATGTTACCAAAAGAACGAGTAACACCAGCACCACCATTCACTAACAGCGGAGTAGACTACGCTGGTCCGATTAATATAAAATTGTGGAAAGGCCGCTGTAACAAAACAACAAAGTGATACATTTCCATATTCATATGCCTAGCCACGAAGGCAATTCATCTAGAACTTGTAAGTGACTTGTCAACAGACGCTTTCCTGGCCGTATACCGACGATTCATATCAAGAAGAGGAATTTGTCTGAACATATTCAGTGATTGTGGTACAAATTTTGTTGGAGCAGACAAACAACTACAAAGACAGGCAAAGCAACAGGAAGCAGAAATTAAAGGTAAAATAGCTCAGATGGGAACTGAGTGGCACTTTATACCCCCGGGAAGTCCTCACTTTGGAGGAGTATGGGAAGCCGGAGTCAAGTCAACAAAACAACACCTCCGCAAAGTAATTGGAACTCATACACTAACATTCGAGGAGCTCTCAACACTTCTAGCTCAAATAGAGGCATGCTTGAACTCTAGGCCACTAGCTCCACTCTCAAACGACTCCGATGATGACGGGTTTTTAAGTCCGGCACATTTCCTGATAGGCAGGGCCATCATAGCAATGCCACAACCTGATATGGAGGGTATCCAAACCGTTACAAGATGGAATTTGCTCACCAAGCTTAGTCAAGGATTTTGGAAAAAATGGCATATAGAATATCTCTCACAACTACAACGAAGGCCAACATGGTTGCAGAAACAACCTAACATCCAATTGGGAGAACTAGTAATACTCAAAGACGAACAACTACCTCCTACGCACTGGCCACTAGCAAGAGTAAGTGAACTTCATCCAGGACAAGATGGACTTGTTAGAGTAGTCACGCTCAAATACAGGAACAATATGTTTAAAAGGAATATTACTAAAATATGCCGCCTACCAACAACTAACAAGCCAAAGGACTACATCAACATACAAAACAAGAAGAATGACCCAGTGCATGCGGTAGTTACTAAAGATACAAGCACAACTCAACAATTACCAACCCCACAAGGCATAGATAAGACAGTACCAGGAAGAACAACCACGCAGATGAGCAGTCCGCAGTGTACAGGAAACAGACTACCACTGCCCGGAAAAGACAACCAGAACCAAAGAGTGCAGCCTCACAGACAAGCAAAGAATTTAAGTAAAGTAAATCATCTTGCACTAGCATTACTATCAATTTGCTGCATACTAGGACAGGCGCAAGCTCAGATCAAGGTTACCCCATTTAACGACTCAACAGGAATATATTTCGAGAATTTAGGCAAACTTGAATTGGTAGCCATGAAGTGGACATTAGTGATCTATTACAACATGACGAACTATTGGGAAGAGATCGAAGCTTTTAAACAAGCCCAAGGCGAACTGGGAGCAGCTTGTAAAGGATTGCCTGGTTTTAACTGCGACGTAATCCTACAGCAACGTCAATGGCAGCTCAACAACTTGATTGCAGACAATGTTCTCCTATTAACAAGCAATAAGGAACGTCGACGAGTGAAGCGCGGTTTAGGAGACACAACAGGCATTATCTTAGGAGACATGTTTGGAATTCTTACTCAGCGCGAAGCCAACCAGTATGAAACCCAATTCGAGAATATCAACAACAATGAAAAGCATCTAATGGCATTAATGAGAAACCAGACATCTATAATCGATAACACAATCAAGCTGATTAAATATAATTCTAATCTCACAACAACATCATTGAACAATTTAATAAAGGATCAGCAGAGGTTAAGATTAGAGATGATACAACTAAACGAATATCGAAGACACGAAGAAAGGGTTCACCTGATATTAATGAGCGCACTAGAGTTGACCTTAATACTAAAAAACTTAGAGGATACGCAACAGGGTCTACTTGATATTATTTACTATGCACATCATAGCATTTTGCATCCATCGATTCTCGCGCCGTCACAATTAGAAGACCAACTGCTATTTATTCGCCAACATACACCAGCATCAATAACCATTCCTGGCCATAACATTCATGATCTCATGCATATATATCAAAGCATGAATATACGTAGTAGGGTAACACAACGAAATGTGATAATTGAGATTATCATTCCGTTATCCTTTGCAACGGATTATAACATGTTAGCTGTCTTCCCTGTTCCGGATATTAATCATAACAGCACTCAATCACACATCGTTACATCAACAAAATATCTAGCAATGGACAATCATCGAGAACATTTTGCCACTCTAACAACAGAAGAAGTGGAACGTTGTCAAAAATTCCAACCTACGCAATTTGTATGCGAAATATCACCAATTTTCAATGCATTAACTAACAGAACCCAATGTGAAGTAGCAATCTTACAGCGAAAACCAATGCTTGACACATTATGTAATGTTAAAGAAATAAATTCAACTAACCATTGGATAAAACTGCATGCTCCAAATCAATGGATATACGTAATTACAAATAAAACGACAGTTGACATCATATGTGGATCCAACATCGACTCATACAGCTTTCAGATAGATGCTGGTTGTACGCTAAGGGACGACCATCTCTTTATCATCGCTATCGGCACAGCACGTAATAATATTAGCAAGACATTTGAAAAATCATCTAATATGTTAAACGGAGCGATCAATCTAAAGGAATTCAGTTCGCAGATAAAACTCAAAAAACCCGATAATCTTAACCTGATGCCAGCAATTGAGACTACCGATTTGGAAAGGGAGCTAAAAGTGATAAAGGAAAAGGAACAACTGCCAACAGAAATGAATCATCATGATGTTCATCATTACACGGTATCCTACTCAACTATAGGAATCTTAATAGTACTTTTCGTCATCTTGTATTTTAAAATTAAAGCGAAAGGTCAGGTTCTAATACCGGCAGCCCTTCCTCGACCGGATGAAAATAGTGAAGTGTAAACAGGAGGCTACTCAAAACTCTACAGCCCGGAATATGTTGACTCATCAACATTCCAACATTTTAATGTTCACCAAATATGAAGTTTTGGTGCATCTATTGTGCTGACGCTTAACTTAAATTTATAATAATACGTATACTACAAATACATATTTTTGATTTTTTACTTTATATATTTTGTGCTGACTTTGGAAATTAAAAATTGTATATAAAGCGTAGCATTTAATAAAATAAAACAGAATTTAAATTGACACCAACTAATTTTGTTCTCATTAATTAATTAAGAAAAGGCCCCACCAGTGGTAACCTTTCAAGTGTTTAAATTTACATAAAATCCGATACAAGGGTTTAACACTACTCGTAACTCCAATCTCATGAACAGAAACTCCAACTTAAAGCCGGTTTAAATTTTACATGGGAATATGGTAAATATCAATCAAATTTTTTTTTTGTAAATTTAAATGGCGTTTCGCGTATTATTAATTAATTTTTCGCAAATTAATTAAAACAGTCACACAAAATGTCGCTATCAACTTATTTCCAAAATTTCAAAACAAAATTTTTGACGATTAGATATTACATAGATGTAATATTGCTCTAAAATTTAAATCTGATGTGACATCAAAGTGTTTGTCGAGAATATAATTATTTATAAATTATTAATAATTTTTGTTATATTAACAATTTTAAAAAATTGAACAATTATTTAGGAAAAAATTCAACTCTTTGAAATACAAACGATCGGTGCATAATGGTTCGAATTATGCTAAACTTATTATTACTCCAATTTATAGGCAGGTTTAAGTTATCCGTAATTTAAAATAAGAAATTTTTAATTTTTGGAACTCAGGCAGGACAACGTAAGCACATTTTGTAAGTTGAATTTAAGAATTTTGAAAACCGACCTGGAAACCGCGGATTAAGAAATTTTCAATTCGATAACCACCAGAGCATATTTTTGACATTTTCTGAAGTCGACCTCCTGATTTGAATTTTTTGATATTTGCAAACACTCGAACATGGATAAATACCATAAAATATTTAAACCCTATGCTATTTGGTCGGTTGCAGGTAAAGTCAGAATACCATAAAAAAAAATAATTGTCCAACCAATAATTTAAAAAAGTCGAAAGTTTAGCTGAAAAAATCGACCTGAGGCACACAGTATTGGCCTGATTAACCCATATAAATTCAAATAAACGAGTATTTTTGGTATCTTATATTTGTAGAGGGTGGATTTTTGGGTTTTGGAACTTGTGAGCAACGAATCAAAATATTAAAATTATCAATCAAAGCGAACCTTCAATAATTCACAATCAACGAAAATGTTGAATTTTAATGTTTACATAGAAACACCGCACCAAAGATAATGTTGCCTTTTTCAACATTTGCATCGGTCAGGCTTCACTATCTACCTTTTCCTAGAAAAATTGATTGTTTTGATTTGCTGCTGGTTTGTCAAGTTGAACAATTTCACATTTAAAATTTTTCATAATATCGTCAAACCAATTGCTTCTTAAAATGAAACTCATGACTTAATTTCCGGATATTTCAAGAAACTCAAAAAATTAATTAGCCTTTGACAAAATTTAAAGTCTATAACAACACAAAAATTACAAGTTTTCATGAAATTCGCAGGTAATCACCGAAAAAGTAACATCAATATCTAATGATTTCCCATTCATGAAACACTGAAAATAAATATTGGCTGCTCCAATGATATCTTCACAGGAATTTCTCTAAAAATAGATTTCGATCTACGATAAATGACGATTAAATAAACAAAAAATCTTATGTCGAATTCTATTGAGACAAAAAAATGAATCTCGATCAAAAAAAACTGAACTGAGATCAATTTCTAATATGAAGAGTTCAGCATTTTTTGATCTAGGTTCCGTTTTTTGTGAGTCAATATAGAATACGACATAAATTATTGTTTCCGTGACACTTGTTATGCTAAATTTACCGTCAAATTTCAAGTTGCCAGTATATGAGTTTTATCGTAATTTATTAAAAACATATTAGGTTATAAACGGTACATTGTTCATTCTCCATAAGGTTATCTTTGGATCGAAAGTCAATTTTAGGTCATTTAATTGCCACCTGTGAACCATTTTCGATCAAGCAAAGATATTATTGGGTTTCGTATAGTTTGGATAATAAATATTTGTGAATATGATTTATTGCTTATGTTCAGTATCACTGAAAAAAGCTCGAGTTGTTGAAGTTCCCTTTTGACTTTCACTAAAAAAAAAATATTATACAATATATATTCCATTTGTCGAAATATCCAGTAAGTAGATTTAGATACTTCTGGTTCCTGCAGGAGCATTCGAATTCACTATAATTTGTAACGAAAATGGAGGTATTATCTGCATAGGCTTGCACCCGATTTCCGGTTCAATGATAAATGAAAATGAGAAATGACTTGATTTTTTATTTCGCCTTCGTTAAATAAAAATGTAACCGACCAGTCGAAATAAAATAAAAATCAATTCATTTTTAAATATCATTTGTCATCAAAGCGGAATTCGGACTCATGACGTTGGTGAAAGATGAAGTTAACTTCGGTATGTCGTGCATGTTATAAAAGACATACAGAAGGGGTCCCAGTACAGAACACTGCGGCACTCCCGAGCCTATTTTTCTAACATTTCAATTATGTCTGTTGTTGATAGTACAAAAAAATTCCTGTCTGCCAAGTATGATCTGCTGCCTCGCTGGCACAGTGGTCAGCATGCTTGCTTTAAGCTCCGGAGGTCCCGGGTTCGATTCCCGGCGGGTGATAAATAAATTACGGCTGGTTAAAGTAGGATCAATGAATTAATCATTCATTATCCGTTCAAAATAAAAATTACGAGACTTCATAATGAAGCTGTCAAACCCCCCTATGGGATGTAGCGCCAACGAA
This sequence comes from Tipula helvola, assembly GCA_963556165.1. Taxonomy (NCBI): domain Eukaryota; kingdom Metazoa; phylum Arthropoda; class Insecta; order Diptera; family Tipulidae; genus Tipula; species Tipula helvola. The sequence goes on from OY744481.1 coordinate 310,252,561, forward strand.
AAAAAAGCATGATCTGACCAAGGAAACCAGAGCCGGCCTAATGAAACAGTTTATCATCTTGTCTTGCCGGCTTTTGGTATCGTAATAACCTTCGACAACTTCTATCCCGTCGGGAAGTCAGCGAGGGGGAAAATTAGTTTTATTAATAAAACCGCAGTTGTAGAATCCCGGAGAATGGGAGGTTCTTTATGTTTCTGTTCGATACAATATGCCTCGAGCTCGTCCAACCCGTACGGGGTCTGTTGAACCAGAAAAAAACTGTTTGTTGTGTCAGAGCATCGTAGTAGTCTGCAACCACTTCATATATTTCAGCAATCCTAACCATCCAAAACCAGCCAAGGACAGTTGGGTGGCCTGGCTATCTAATGAATTTATGAAATTTAGCCTTGTTGGGGTCGATATTATTCATCTTTCTACGGAGCTGATCCTGTCGATACAGGCTTATTTTCTCATGTATGAGACGGGTAGTTCTGTTTATAAGAGTGGTACTATACAAGCATATGACACCGGTTATTGCAACACATGTTCTTGAAGAGTAGAATGTGTGACCTCCTTTGCGACCACCATATCCAAAACTGCATTATCCCGAGTGCTAACTGAGGGGAAACGTAGATCTATATACCATTCCTCACAAAAACTTCAAAGAACAAGTTAATCTATCTTGGGAATTCGTCAAGCCTAACACAGGTGCAATGGTTCCAGGCTATTTACGTAGACGGAAACCAGAAGAAAAGAATTCCGTCCCGTCCTTATACATACAGTGGTCGCGATGAAGGTTTCGTGTATATAGGCCCTGGGAGAGGCGTGCTTGGTATGGCTTCGCATAGTATCGCTGTCCCACTCGATTGATTGATTTTACTGTTAATTCTGTATGAAGTAGTCTTCAATGTGAAGCAAATGTCTCTCAGACAGCTTGGCCTCGTTCAAGCATACAATGTTCGGTTTTTGCCTCTATAAAAAATCCACAAGCTCCTGGCGTCGTGCCAGGCCGACTAAACTATTGCAATTTAATGCATTGACTTTTGAAAAGAAATCCATTCCGAATAGAAGCTTTGACTTCGCAAAGAAGTCGCTGAGGGGACTGTAAATATTGAACCGGTTTGATGGTGCATTACTGCGATTCGGTAAATGAGCCGAAAGTTTACTCTTTAAAGTTTCCACGAAAGAGAAGCCCTTTCCAACAAAACATGGACCAAATCTATTAACCGTCGGTCCGGCTTTAGGACTATGAGAATTTGATCTTTTCAACTTACCCAGTCATCATTGTCTTAATGGGCTTTCGGAAAACTCACCACGTGACCGCTTCTGTAATTTGCGCAATTCACAGGTATGTTCTTGTTTGCATTCCTTGGACATTCTCCTGGATTGTGTTTATTAGCGCACTTTAAAACATTCCACTGCCACACCCTTAAAGACCCGGCATTTCCGACAATGTACAATTTGGACTTTGGCGTTTCTTTTCCCAACTCACATTATAGCCGTAGTAAAAGATGGGAGTCTCACCAGCTCCTAAATTCCTTTTGTGCTTTTTATGGTTTGAAAGCAAGCTGTGAAATATGGGAGTTTCACAACCTCCTCAATTCCATTTGTGCTTTTTTTGGTTTTTTGTATGTTGTACGCGTTCTGAACCTTGAGCCCCTTAACTGTGACGTTTGCTTTGATTTTCTCAATTTTCGTATGCTGATGGATGCCTTTGATGATTAACACTTTCGGTTTTTTTTAAACTCTTTCATTATGATTATCGGAGGTTTTATAGCCTTCGGCTTTGTTGCCATACAGAGACTCTATAAACTGCTTAGGATATATCAGCTGGTGCACCAGTTGGTAAGTGATGGAATTGTTCACCAAGTGTCGAATTTGGGTAAATATTTCTGTCTCCCTCTTCTGTCCTTCTAATAAGAGTGAAGGGGAATAATTCTCTGCCACTTCAACTAACTTAACCTAATCTACTGATATTTTAGCCTTTACAAAATTCATAGAATTTATAGAGTTTACAGAATTTATTCCATTTATTGAATACAAAAAATGTATTGAATTTATAAAACATTAGAAATATTTTACAAATACTAAAATTTGTAGACTTTGTAGAATTTATCGACAATAATTTATTTATAAGAACTAACTAATAGATTCATAGAATTTAATCTTATAAATTTTAAAGGACTTAGAGAGTTTCTTAAATTTATAGAATTTATAGAAATTATTGAAGTTATAGAATTGTTGAAGTTTATAGGATTTATCGAAATTTTTGTATGTACATATTTATAAAAAAAAATTTGAGTTGCTAGAATTTATAAAACTGACACGCCTTGAAACAATTCTGTGGTAAATATTTAAAAGGTGATAACTCGAGTTATGCCCATTTACGCATTATTTCAATTTCGAAATCTGCATATTCGATTTCATATCATATCAATTTTTTGCAGTATTTCGACAACTACACACAACCGAAATAATTGTTTACAAAAATCAGGATTCTAAAAACTCATACGATTTTGAGTAACTTGAAAAGTTTAAGAACGTTTTTCTAAAAATTGCGAATTTAGAGTTATTACCTTTTAAATCTTTACCACAGAATTAATAGAGCTCAAAGAACCTACAAAATTTAGAGGAAAAAAATTTTATAGAATTTGTAGAATTGACATAATTTATAAAATTCAGAAAATTTAAAAATTTATAGAGTTTCTAGCCATATTAAAACTTATAAAATTTATGGAATTTATTGGATTTATTATTTTTAATAAATTTACAGAATTTATAGCTTATAGGATTTAGTATTTAAGAAACTTATTGGATTTTTAGACTTTATACTTAGAATTTGTAGAATTTGCAAATTCCATAAACTTTATAAATTCTATAAATTTTTTTAATTCTACATAACAGCGCATACATAAGAGCATTAATTATAGAAATATCTAATATTTTAAACAAAACAAAAGAAATTTGATTTTTTTTCTGAAATTTTTATTTTTCATTTTCAATCAAAGATTATTAACAAATAATTTCGGAATTGATTCCGGACTTCCAGAATCGAGAGTATTCATATTCGAAAATTCCGGAATTACTTTTTGGCCTAAAATTGGATGCCCTAGAGGTCTAAATGTATTCCCATTTTATTTTAAAACTTTAACCTTCATTTTCTCAAAACTACTCAAATGGAGATAAGCGACTTTTGCTTTTTAGTACAGACTTAAATTACAAAGAAATTTCTAATGAAGAAAGTAAACACTTTAAAGCGAAATGTCTCACATGTAGGAAACAATAATTTTGATTGTTTCTTTCCCCGGGAACGAAATCGAAAAAAGTAAAATATCTCTCCTCATATAAAACACAAAAGATAGGAGAGGAGAGATATTTTATTTTGTTGGATTTCGTTCCGGAGGAGAGAAACAAAACAAAATATTTTTTCTCTTCTTTCGCAAAAAGAGAATAAATAAAGGAACGTAATTTGAATTTAAACACTGAAAACACCTCGGTCTAAAAAACCAATATTTTGTGTCAGATTCTTAATAGTTAGTCGGCACGACGCAGGTTTCAAATTTTTTTTTGTATTTTACTCCATTTACAGAACCTTCTAGAAGGTGAATGGATCCCATTCCAAAAGCTATATTATGAATCCCCAGATCATAAGGTATAGGGAATGTTTTAATGTCGGCAAAACGCATTCTGTCGAATACCTTTCTTCTTTTCTCTCCGTCATCTTTGGAAGTCCAATGTTTCCGTTCATTTGTAAATTTTTGTATTTTAGCTCTCATTTTTAGGGTAAGGAGCGGTTTTTTCGCCGATCGACAAGCGTTCAGACCTAGTTCGTTTAACCTTTTCCGTACAGTACGAACCGAAATTAAGCCGTTAGTTGTTGCTAAACGGTCTCTTCTTAGCTCAGCAGCAATATTGAATTTGTGCCTTACGGTTAATCGGTTTAATACTCGATCTAAGCGATCGGAGGTCAGTCTTTCTTGCAATTGTTGGGTTTCTACAATATCGCTTTAAAAAACGACTTATTTCCGCTAATTCCACATTTGTGTATTTTTAAGCGTTAAATTGCAAATATCTTTGCTCTCCGAGACCGACGGATATTTGGTTTTCTTATATTTCAACGAAATCTGATACTGAAAATATTGAAACCGCCTTATACAACTGTTGTAAGTCAATTATAAAGACATTTAGTTCTGATTAACACTTGTTTTTGTTCAACTTAAAGTAAATAATGTAACTGAATCTCGTATAATCATACATTTCATTAAAGCACTATACACACTCAAAACAAAATTTTTCAAGCGTCAGACCAAATCGCATATAGCAGATCACCTAAACCTTATAAATACATGCGAACGAACACGCTACACACATAATTATTATTATATCGCGTTAAAAACAAAAATTGTATCACCATAATTCTTGTTTTTGTTTTGTTTATAGTTTAGTTATTTTTATAGCAAACATAAATCTATTTAAATGGAATTGGTCTAAAGCAACAAAAATATTTTAATTATAAACAATATTACTGCCTAATGTATGTCCACCAAAAAATTTAATTAAAAAAAAAAAAAAACTTTGATGATTATGATTATGGCATAAAATTCGTAGTGGCGTAAAATTATATCGGTACTTTTTTTAGGTGTATTACCCTATTAAATTTCCTAAACCTAAACAACAATAACAAATAAACAAACAAATAATATTGTTACTTGTATTTTAATTAGTGTCAACTACGTCACTGGATTTATACATTTATTATAAACAACAAAAAGGTGTACATATAGATAATTAGGTGTTAATGATATTTCGTGTAATAATTTTATGTTGTTGGTGTTGTTGTTACTGTGTCCGCTTTTATATTTTTTGATATAAGTATGGCATGATCCAATATAATAGTGACATAAATTAAAATTCTAACTAAACCATGTATTATTATTATTAACTTAATGAGGATTGTATTTCTATCTATTTATGAAATAATATTCGTGTCATGTTGATAATTATAATATTCGTGTGTGGAGCTTTTAGAAGTGATCATAACTTATGTAGGCCCTGGTATGTATACTTGTGCAAATTATCTGCCAAAAGTTTTAAGCTTTTTTTTTGAGCCTGTATAATTGACAGATATTTAAAATTGAACTGTCATATACAAATATTTTAACAAGATTAGAAATAATGATAACGTGAATGTATAGCTCATAAGGTTTTAGAATGGGTTAATGAACAGACATAAAAAGTAAAACCAAAAAAAAAATTGCGTGTCAAATATTTTAAAAGCAAAATCCAAATGACTTGATGTGTAAACGCGAAAATATTTTTTTTTTTATTTTTTTTTAGGTTAGGACGTTTTTATTAGACAAAGTGTAAAAAGTGTCGTAATACGATTTTTAGTGTCTATACACTTTTACTTTAATTGGACCTTATTAACCTTGTGTATGTAGCGCCTATCATCCTACGTATTTAGACATGTATACAAACAAGCGCAGACAGATATATGATTAGTTGCATGATTATGTTTCGTTTTTTTTTACCTCAAAACCTCCAATCCTTAACATATTTTCTTAAATCACTACATATCGTTTTCTTGCCTACACACACTATTCCAATATAGCCCTGAGGCGTATCATTAATATGATGATAATTCAATTCGTATATAAACACATAGCATATAAAAAGATTTAAGGTTTTCCAAATGAATTATGACCAACATCGAAATGTTAAACTTAACAAAATCATAAAACAACAAAAATAAAAAAGTTGAGATGGTTGATTACCAAGATTCATTCATTATAAATAAAAACGATGATTATTATATAGCATCTCTTTATGTAGATACGTATTTAAGTATAGCCAGAGCTAATCAGATAAATTGAATGATGATGTTTTAATTGATGTGAGAAATTGAAAATAATTTTAATTTGTGGTTTTTTGTGTCTATTAGGGAGGTCTCTACTGAAAAAGAAAAAAAAAATCAAACAAGCTTGATATAATTAGACAAAATTTAAACATAATTATGATGATTAAAATGTTTTTAATTATCTTAAATAATGTATCGTCATAAATTTGTCATAACTGTATTATTAAAAATCACGATTATTTATAATAAGCAAGGCGAAGAAAATTGCAAATAAAACAATCAATTTTGCAATTTTAAAATAATCTCAAATGTCAAATTAGGTTTTAAATGAATTTATTATCGTAATTATAGACCACACATAACTTGTTTAAATATATAAAATTATAATAAATTATTTAATTTAGCACAGTATATGTATATAAATAAATGAAATAATTAATGTTGCCGAATGACTTCCTCTAATTAATGTGTTCGTTGCGCTTATTGCATGCGCGGGTGCATTTATCATTGTATAATTATGCTTGTTTACCGACCTTACACCACATAATTTACATTAATTGAGTATTTATTTTGTTTTTCTGTCTATCTTGGTATTTCTCTAATTTCTAGGTGCCCAAAAAATTGTACACAATCAAGAATTGTGTAAGATTTAAGATCGGATTAAGGTTAAATTCGTATTTATTTTGTTGGATAACATTCGATTGAAATTTTCCCAAAAATTCATTAAAATTTTCAAAAGTTTCAATAAATTCTAAATTCCAAAATTTGAGTTGAAAACGTGTCAAATATTCCATATTTTTGAATTTCATAAAATTTCCATTTTTATTTTTTCTTCCCTCAAAATTTGATAATTCTGACTATGAAAATTTATAATACTAAAAGTTGGTTGTATTCATAAAATGCAGATTTGTATCATCTTAACGAAAATTTATAAAGTTCAACAATTTTTAAATTTCAATAATTCTAATAACAATTAAATGGAATAGGGTCGAAAGGCCGAATATCGAAAGGGCGAAAAGCCGATTGTATCGAAAGGCCGAATGTGTCAAAAGGTCGAACGTTTCAGAAGGCATTATCCAATTTAATTGTTGAACTATTACAAACGATTTTATATGGGTAATTCAAGCAAAAGAAAACCATAACTAAAATAAATAAATTTCATCCAATTAATACGCGAATTAGCCAATTTTGGCGTAGTTTATTATTGTTCCTTTGCTTTGAAAATAAATCTCATAATTAAGTAGTTACGACAGAACAAAATAGATAAAAATGGGATATTATTCGTACCTATGTATCTTTATTTTGAAAATTAGATTTACATAGTTAAACATTTGAAATTGAAGGTATAACACTAACTTCGTAATTACAAACTAAACAATACAAATTTATTTCCACTGGGAGAGCACATTTTATTGAGAAGGAAAATTCTAATAAGTGAATCAAGTTGAAGGGAATTAAGTGAAGGAATTTTTTTTAAGTAAAGGACAATTCTATTAAGTGAATGAGAGGTCTGTTAAGTAAAGGAAAATTTAATTTAGGTAAGTCAAGGAAGATTATATTAAATCAAGAAAAATTTCAATAGGTGAAGGAGAGTGAGTTCTATTAAGTGAATGAATTTCAGTGCAATCACAAGCTAAGAAATAGCCAAGTTCCACTTTAAAAAAACATTTTAGAATCCCATTAACATTTCCATCGTATTTAAATCGGATTTAATCATACTCGATTAAGGGAGAACACCACTGTGAGATTTTCAAAAAATCGATTTTTTTTTTTTGCCTTTAAAAAATTCTTTAGACCCTCATAAATATGATACAAATTCGTTTATAGCTAAAAAAAATTTTTTTTAGAAGGTTTTCAAGCATTTTCCTGAGAGCTCTTATTGAGAAGTTATTGATACCAAAAACTTTAAACGCGTTTTTCTCGAAACCGTGTTTTGGAAATCTGCACGCAGCAGAACTCAATCAATTTTTGTTCAATCGACTTGAAAATTTAACTGTAGCTTCCTAAATAGATTTAAAATCGAAGTACATGAGTTTTTTTTGATTCATTAAAAATTAAAAAAGATATACAACTTTTTATACGAAAATTATAGTCGAAAAATGAAACTTTTTCTTCAAACTTGTCTCAATTTTTTATTTTTTCGAATTTTTTAATTTCCTCATGTACTTCGATGCTAAAACTAATATATTTCATGAAAATATTTTATTTTTTGTTCCAGGAACAAATTTAAGACACTTTTACTGCGTGCAGCGGAGCGACTCTAGGCAAAATCACTTCTACTAAAGCTACTCTAGCGCCGCCATTTTGTATTTTTTTTTACATAATTTTTTTTTTTGTTTACTTAAATATATGCCAAATATAGCCTAAAAGTTTTTTTTTCTCTAAACCCAACCGATTTCTCAAAAAAAAATACCAAACTAAGCACTTGAAAATGGTAGGTCACAGTGGTGTTCTCCCTTAAGAAATAACCAAGTCTTAAAATGTACCCTTTTGTCCCTATTTCGTACTGAAATATGCCGTAGGGTACGATATGCCACATTGAAATATGCCTAAAGTAATAGAAATGGAAGATATGTAAACGCAAAATACATAACATATAAATAATTTTTCAATTATTAAAAGAGGCGGCAAAATATGCTCAGAAATAATATCCTGACCACAAAAATTGATCAGAATAATATGCTACATACACAGGATTTATTACCACGTATTTTCAGTTTATTTAAATCATTTTAATTAAGAAATAAATTCAATGGTTTAATTGATTTCAATAAAATAAGTGAAGGATAATTTCATGAAAATTTGGCCAGCAAGATAAATTACGAAATTACGGACCCATGAAAATTATTAATTCAAAGGACAACTGGGATAATTATAAAAATCTAGAAATTTGTATAAACAATCATTGAGGAAGGAGCAATCGATATATTTAAAAAACAAATTCGTCGAAAACAGAAATAAATCAAAAGCTATTGTATAAGAACAAGCTATAAAAAACACTAAAATCGATGTATAAAACTAAAAATCAAACACAGTGAACCATTCAATTTAACAACAAAATTATAAGTGAGAAGCACGAATTAGCCGAAGCTCTAAATCATTCATTTCTATCTAGTGTGATTGATATATTCACAACAATATTCCGGAAGTAAAAGATTGGAATTTTTCGGTTGGGGATAAATGCTGACAAAAATTCTGTTTTCGAATTATTACTCATCAGGATTTAGTCAAAATTATAAGTAGTATGAATTCAAATGCTGGAATAGATAGTATAAATCGAACTGTCATGATGAATGCGATGAAAATCAAATATTCTCTGCAAATTTCACAGAGGCAATTAATCAAAGTTTAAATCAAGCTAAAGTTTCCAAATCGTGGAAGATATAAACAGACATTCCAATTCCGAAAACTATTAAACCGTCGACACCAGAAGAATTACGCCCAATCAATATGTTGCCACCGTATGAAGCTATAATGGAACGGGTAATTAAAAATCAATTAATCAACCACATTAACAAAAATAATTTACTAGTCGACCAACAATCTGGATTTCGAGAGTTGCACTCATGCGAAACAGCAAACAGCATTAAACCTAATGCTATCAATGATAGATAATTGGAAGTCAGAAATAAATGATAATAAAGTAGTGGTTTCAGTTTTCCTGGATTTCAAACGCGCTTTTGAAAAAATCGATAGAAAAATGTTGCTTAAAAAGTTAAATAATTATGGAGTACAAGGGAGAGAACTTGCGTGGTTCACTAATTACCTCGAAGGAAGGCAGCAATACACAAAAATAGATAATTATGTCTCTGAACCGATACCAAACAATCTAGGAGTACCCCAGGGATCTATATTAGGACCATTGCTTTTCATCCTGTATATTAATGACATAGTCGAAGTCATAAAAGATTGTCAAATGAACATGTTTGCAGATGATACGCTCATTACAACTTCAGCACCAACCCTTATAGAAGCTGTACAAAAATTAAACGAAGATTTAGAGAATTTAAGGAAATGGTTGATGTTCCACAAACTATCACTTAATATTTCAAAAACAAAGTACATGGTAATGTCCATAAGGATCAAAATATAATGTGATGAAATTCATTCATTTCTTCATTTGTACTATATTGCTAAAAAATGAATAACAAATTGGGACTTTTTAAAGAATTAAGGACAAATTGCCGCTCGAGACAAAAATTATATTCTACCAATCAATTGTCGCCCCCCGCATATTGACTATTGTTCATCAGTATTTTTCATAATGAACCAATCACAAATATATCGTCTTCAAAAGATACAAAATAGATTTATGCGAGCTATTTTAAGGGCAGAAAGTAGCACCCATATAAGAGAAATGCTTGGAGAGTTTGAGTGGAAGTCCATAAATCAGAAGATCAACTTTAAAGTTCTGAAACTGTTGTTTCGCCTTGAATACGGGGACCTACCAAGTTATTTAGATTCAATGCTTTGTACTAATAGACTCATTTTCGATTACCGCTATACAGTAAATCTTTTTCATAAAGATCATTAGGGTATAATGGAGTTAAGCTGTATAATTCATTAAGTAATTTTTATACTTTAGATGAATTACGAGAATTGAAGAACGAACGATAATTTTCTAAATTTATTGAATATATTCATCAAATATAAGATTAGTATTTAGATTAAAACTTAAACAAATTTTACTTTAATTTAAATAATTAAAACAAAAAAACAAAAATGTTATATATGTATTGATAAAAAAATAAATAAATAAAAATAATCAAAATAAAAATAAATAAAATAAATAATATTTCAGTGCTTGAATTAATTTCAGGATTTAATAAAAAATCATTCAAATATTTTTTTCTTTTTTGGAATTCTCAGAACCATATTTAATATGTAAACCTAAACATAAATTAAATCGGAATTTACCCAACAATTAATAATTGAAATTTCGAAAGTTTCAACTAATTCTAAAAATATTCAAAAATTTTAAATTTCAGAAACTTCACGGTCAATTTCTGACAACGATAATCAGAGTTTTATACTATATGTTAGTCGTTTAAATTTACGATTTGAATTGTCTTAGCGAAAAATTTTAAAGTCCAACAATTTTAAAATTTCAAAAATTATTAAACGGATTAATTACTCCGAACCGTAAGATTAAGTAAAAAGAAGTCTAATTTCTGGGAATTCTAGAAACTGTTAAATTTTAGGATTTGCTAAAATTTTGTTTTCATTTTAAATAAAAAATAGTTTTATCAACTAACAACAAAATAATATTTCAGTACTTGAAGGAATTTTCAAATTTAATAAACATTTTGAATATTTTTAATTTTTTTAGAATTCTCAGAATTTGCAGAATGTATGCATTGTACTCAAACGTAAATCAACAAATGAAATGTATCCAATAAAATTTTAAAATTTTCGAAAGTTTCATTAAACTTCAAATTCGAAAATTTGAGTTGAGAAAACATAAAATATTCAAAAATTTTAAATTTCATAAGCTTCCCATTAAAATTTTAACCGCAAATCTCATAATTCTGAAAATGACGGTTGAAATTAGCTGCAAAAATTAATAGTCACACATTTTTTAAATTTCAATAATTTTAATAACAATTAAGTTACTCCCAACAGTAAGATTAGGTAAAAAAAAAAATTCGAATTTCAGGGTATTAAAAACTGTGAAATTTCCAAATTTGCTAAAATTTAATAAGTTTTGTCAACTAACAACAAAATAATATTTCAGTACCTTAAGAAATTTCAGAATTTTATAAAAATTTAAATATTTTTCTTTTGGAATTCCCAAAATTTGTGCATACATATTAAAAGTATTTTGTACCGTAAATTAAATTGAAATTTACCCAAAAATTAAATTAAATCACCGACTGTTTCAATAAATTCCAAATTTGAAAATTTGAGATGTCGAAATATAAGTAAAATATTTAAAAAAACTTGATTTCATAAACTTGTCATACAAATCTCAATAGTAAATTTGATCGTATATTTCATTATTCTGACAAAAATATTTAGAAATTTATAATAAAAGTTGGTGGCTTTAAATTAGGATTTGAACCTTAGAGAAAATTGATATCCAAAACTTTTTAAATTTCAAAAATTATTCAACTGTTAAATTTCCCCGGTTCGGCATGTAATTATGTTGATTTTTTTTTTTCAAAAACATCAAAAAATCGGATTTTTTTGATTTAAATCAAAATCAAATTCCCGAAAACAATTAAATACTTTTTTATAACAGTCAGTTTAGTTCATTATTTCCTTAAAATAGTAAATGCTCGATAATATAATATACAGAAACAAATTCATTTAAATATAAATTAATTAAATCAAATATATTTAATAACTAGGAATTATCATATTTAGTAAATTTCATTGCTTGTCCTTCACAATTTGATTAAAAAATAAATTATAAAACTATAAATAATTTAAAAATTAAAATCAAGTGTATTTCATAATCATGTGATACAGAATAAAAAAAATTGGTTTTATTTATTCAGCTACTTTGCCAAAAATGCTAATTTGGCCTCTTTGTCTATCTATAGGCTGTTTCTTAATTTTGAATGAACTAGCCCAAAGGTAAAAAAAACTCGTTCGACTCCAACTGATGAAGCAGTAGCTGTTGTTCACTGTTGGATTTTATATACGTCGCTATCAATACTCGGTATCAATACTTGGTATAAAGGTAACATCGATTTCAACCATTCAAAGGACGTTATATTTGTTATGACTTCTTCTTGCATAACTGGTCGCACAAATGGAGGAATGTTTGCTTGAAACTTTAGGTATACTGTAATGCAACTCAGCAAAAAATGGTCTACCATTTAGTCTATAGCCATTGATTTTTCAGCTTCCCTTAATTTAAATTTCGAAATTGCATTGACACTTACACCGCAAAAGCTGCAAAATCACATGGTCACATTGCAAATAAATAGCGATCATTAAATAATTTCATTTGTGATATAGATCAAATTCTTTATTCAATATGACTTTTAATTCTTTCCCTATTTCGACAGAATCCGCTATTTTACAAGTATTTTTCTGCATTTTGGCCAGAGCAATTGAAATCGGCTTTGAAAGTTTAACTAAATCCTTACAACTTATTTTTATACCCATATTCAGCATAATTTAACGAAATTTTACTATTTATAACATATATTGTTCTTGCTCTTCACAAGAACTTTACCAATATTGGCCAGTTCTTTAAATATGATTCGAGAGTGCCGCAATATAAGTTCCAGCGAACTTCTTGTGTAAACCAAGCTTTCGGTTGATGATGGTCCGGAAATGACCGAACACCCATAAGTGATTAAATTTTCATTTATGTGTTCAGTATTACTTCTGATGCCAGCCGTGTTAGGGGCATTATCGGTTAGAATACTTGATTCCTTATATAAATATTACTTTTCAGTATTTTTAGTAATTTGATCCGTTAAATTGCGTAAATATTGAATATCATTCTTTTGCCCAGAAATGTCTATTGTTTCAACTAAAATTACTTCTCCGTTCTCTTTTATTCCACACGCACACACTATGGGTTGGTTTTTAACATTGGACCATCCGTCCAGAGTAAAACAAATTATATGATCTTTTAATCATTCGTCAGAATTAATCTGCTCTTCTTCATACACTTAATCTAATAATTTTCCAGATAAATAACTCTCAGAAGGAGGGTTATATCCAGGTGGGACCATGTTGCAAAATTTAGTAAATCCCTTACTATAACTATTCTGAAGCAACATTTTCCGCATAAAAAATTTATTTAGCTGCGTATCAAACTAATTACTGCCATTTTTAGTAGTTTATATCACACATTTATCAATTGAAGCTGTATATGCTATTTCTATTGTGATTTACGATCCAATTCATACATTGTCGTAGAACTAGTTCCACGTGAAAAATAAGTTACCATTTACGAAATAAAGGTCTTCGTTAAGTCTTAGAGTGCGTTAATTTTTTAATGAATCCTTATACTTTTTACCAATGATTTAAATCGATGATTTTTTTTAAATTAATTGATGTTAATCTGATTTTAATCAAATAATTTAAAAATTACAATTAGTTTTATGCAACTAACAACCAAAGAATAGTTCAGTACCTGAAAGAGCTTCAGAAATATTAAAAATACTTTGATTTTGAATTTTAATTAATTAATTCGTACATTTCTAATATGCGCAACCGGTCCTAAGACCATTTTATTTTTGTTGTTTAGAAATTAACACGTAGAACTATATTGTTAATTTGTAAAACGCATATAAATTATCTTAGGACCAGTTGCATATAAAAAATTATACGAGTTAATTAATTAACATTCAAAATTAAATTAAAATTAGCTTACACGATAAAGAGCTGTGTGAATGTCGCGGAGAAGAAAAATTGTAAGCGAATTTGTCTCTATTGGTATAATTCGCTAGTACAACCTGCACAGTACATTTTGTATATACATATGTATGTATATAATGAATATTGTGGTACCATCAGTCCAGTCGCCGAAGAATGATTTTTTCATAATCATATGGTCATCAGTTCGAAACTGGATTAAATTCCCTTAAATAAGTTATATTGTACCGTATAACAACTAAATTAGAATTTAATTTTCAGAATTTAGAGTACATATCCTTTTGGACATGAATTAAATTGAAATTTACAAAAAAATTAATTAACATTTTCAAAAGCTTCAGTAAATATCAAATTCCAAAATTCAAGTGGACAATATATAAAATACTTAAAATTTTTAAATTTCATAAACTTCCCATTCAAAACTTAATCGTAAAATTTATTTTAGAATTCTTACTATAAAAATTCATAATACTAAAAGTTGGTCTTTTTAAATTAGGGTTTGAATCATTGTAACAAAAGATTATAAAGTCCAACAATTTTTAATCAAAAATTCTAACAACAATTATTAAATTACAATGGCCAAATATGTACTTAAATAAAATTTATTTTGAATAAAGAAAAATTTAATCAAAAAATGACAAAAATCTTTCAAAACTTTTAATAAAAATATCAATATTTTTTTTGATTTTTATTTTTGTATTGTACCCAAATGAAAATTAAATCGAAATTTACCCAAAATTTATCAATTTTCGAAAGATTCACTTTTTCCAAATTTCAAAATATGAGCTGACAAAATGCAATTTAAAAATTTCAAATATAATTTAAATTTCAAAATTCTGACAACGATATTAAGAATTTTATACAAAAAAGTGATCGCTTAAATGTACCGTTTGAATTGTGTTAGAGAAAATTTTTAAAGTCCAACAAATTTTTAAATTCAAAAATTCTAAAAACAATTAAATTACTCCGATTTCATTGTAAATTAAAATTAGTTTTGTCAACTAACAACAAAAGAATAGTTCAGTACCTACTTGAAAGAATTATGTTAGAAAAAAAAAATCGATTTCTTTTATGAATTCAATTTAGTCGTATTGTAGTATGACTAAATTATCAGAATTTGGAATCCTTTTGGATATGATTTCAATTGAAATTTACAGGAAATTAATTAAAATTTTCTTAGTTTGGATAAATTCCAAATTCTAATATTTAAGTTGACAACATGTCAAATATTGAATATTTTTAAATTTGAAAAATTTCTCATTTAAATCTATATCGTAAAATTCGATTTTAGTTTTAAACATATTAATTTTAATTTTTTTTTCCATCAAAATTTGAAAATTCTGACAACGATATTTATAATACTTAAAGTTGTCCATTTGAAATTAGCATTTGAATTATCTTACCGATAATTTATGAAGTTCAACAATTTTTCAATTTCAAAAATTCTAGTAACAATTAAATTACACTAAATTGTAAGCTTAAGTAAAAAAACGAATTTCGGGATATTCTAGCTAGAAGCTCTTAAATTTTAGTTTGCTAAAATTTAGGTTTCCTTCTATGTAAATTAAAATAAGATTGTCTACTAAAATCAAAATAATATTTCAGAATTCAATATTTCTTTTTTAGTTTTCAATTTGCTCATATTTAGTACAGTATATACATATTGTACCCAAACGTAAATTAAATCGAAATTAACCCAAAAATCCTATTAAATTTTTAAATAAAAAATTTCAAAATTTGGGGTGACAAAATGTCAAATATTCAAAAATTTTCAATTTCATAGATCCTTCCCATTCAATCGTTAATTTCAATCGTAATTCTGATCGTACATTTTTTAATTCTAATAACGTCGTTTAAAATTAATAGCGAAAATTTATAAAGTCCAACAATTTTCAAATTTTAAAAATTCTAATACTCCAATAACATCAAGTAAAAAACTCAATTTTTGGGATATTCTTGAAGTCCTTAGCTTTTATTTTGAATTAAAATTACTTCAAAGAATTTTAGAATATACATAGTAAACAGTTTCAAATTTTTTTTTGTTTTTTTTTTAATTCGCAGAATTTATTTATTTGTAGGAAAATAGTTAAAAAATTCAGAATTTTATAAAATTTCAAAGATTTGAAATGTGTAAATTTAAAAATTTTAAAAATCAAAACATTGGCTGGAATGACAAAATACTTAAGTAATGAATTTAATTGTTTCAAATATTCAAAATTTGAAAAATTAAAATCTCAAAATTTGGTTCATTTTCAGAATTTAAACTAGCATCTTTGCAATTTTGTATTTTCTACCCTATTGAGGAGTAATTTGGCTGCCCAATGATATAACAGTAGAATGTATTTCGCATAATAGATGTTTTTCAATAAATTTTGTATCATCAAGTATGTTTGCTAGCACAATCCTGAAAGTGGCTTGAAAATTGGCTTTTTAAATCGCCACTTTTCTCCTAATTACCGTTTCTTCATATGAGTTTGTAAATCGGCATGTAAATTCAAAGTCATTTTCATTCAAGGAATTACAGTTTAATTGGAAATATTTGGAAATCTCTTAACAATTTAGGAACTCACCGGCGGGTACAAAAATGTGTTAATCAGAAACGAAATTTGACTTATCCATCATCAGATTCACGATTTTTTTAATCGGTAATAAAAACAGGGTATCTAGGATTGCTGCATCACACTGCAGTTCGATATCTATACAAGTTGTAGACATTGAAATTTAAACTAAATTTTCTTTGTGATCAAACTTTCATGCATATTTTCTTAACTAACATTTAAGCTGCAGCATACATATTTCAAAAAATTTTTAACTGCGCTCCTCAATATCGTCCACCTTAACGACAACTAGAAGTTACACGAATCTGAAACATTATGGCGGTTCTAAGGATATCCAACAAAATTATTTGAACTTAGTTAAGTATACTGCATCTGATTGTAGGACATTTTTAAGCTGCCTGTACTCTGTACAAAAATGAGTGATAAAACGGCCACCCTATATCGCTTATAAAGATGATGCATAAAAATGTTTCACGGATGAATCAAAAATGGAAGAGTGTTTAGGGGTCCACCGTTTACATCCTGAGACCCGCGCTATGGAAAGAACAATAGAAATCACAAGAGAAACCTTAGCTACAAAAAAAAAATGGGATAGTCAGAGAAGTATACTGTTTCTCTTTCCTAAGTGGGCATTATTCCCAATTGCTTGAGTGTTATGTAACTCCTCGAAAAAAAAAGAGTATAATGTTCATGGGGACTATCACGGCACCGAGATCATATACATAATAAAGGGTAACGTCTGTCTTTGTTTGGTTACAGTCAAATCAAATCCTTCCTTGTCGATTAGTGGTTTCAAGGCCCAAAACATGAAGTGTTTAATGGTTCTTGTGAACGTTTTAATTTGACTTTATTATTTACATTTCATTAAAAATTGATTCAAAGATCATTCACTCATTGCCGCAATTCTCTGCTTGATGCATAACGGGATTCTATTTTAATTTACAAAAATATGGGCAACTGCTGTTAGCCAACTGAATGATTAAATACTTAAGACCGTACCTACATAATCTATAGGTAATGAATTCAGACGAGAGCCTCCTCCATCCAGACAGTCAATCTTTTCTTAAAATCAAAGCATACATAATGTCAACTATATTGGCTGACTAAAAAAAATATTTTGCAAAACGGCAGCTAGAAGCATCAATTGCTATTTGACTTAATTCATTCATAATCCAATAAAAACTTTGTAACCATCGATTTCTGGTATAAAGGAAGATTGCACCTTAATTGAAGCGCAGCAAAACAAGCGTGCTCAAAATAAATCAACGCATTTGGGCCAGAAACCGAATGATCTTTACAGCAAAAAGGTGAAGTTGTAATATCTAGCTTCCACAATACCCTACAAATAATACCCTATAAACCAATAAGTTAAGATATTAAGAGGGCTATAAATTAGCTAAAAGTAAATAAACCACAACAGCATAGGAATGGATAGATAGGACCAGAGATTAGAGACCTTAACTCATCAGAGAAAGAGCCCCAGACAATCTTTAACAGCATTGACAAATATTGATATACCATCCGGTTCACCCTCAACGTTAAGAGGCTTAAGTGCAAATTTGATCCAAATCCAAGCCACACGAATCTCCTTACATGTTGCGAAGGGTTAGGAAAAAGTAGGCAATAGACTAACAGGTCGTAACACCAGGGGTTCAGTGTATTCTAACTACTCAGCTTTGGAAATCAAAACAAATATATATACTTATTACACGAACAGTTTGCTACAGTTCAGCAGGAAAAATTCTTCCTGGACCCCACACCAGCAACCCCATTCGGTGCAAAGGAAAGCGGACTCCAGCGTAGAACATTAAGAAGCTGGAGCACAAGCAGTATTAGTGTCCTCAAAGGCAATCAGAGTTGATAATGCTGATACTGGAAAAATTAAGAGGTTAACTTATCATCATCAGGAAGATAGGAGCTGATAAACTATTGCTTTCCTCAAAGAAGTTTATCCATGAAGTTTTGTGACTTATGAGCGGGTCTTAAGGTTTTTCATATTCGTTTTGTTTCGCTATATGAAGCTAAACAATTCAGCTTTAAAATGAATTATTTTGGCCTTATTTCTCGATTTCCCAGAGATTTTTCCAAGTTCTTTAAGATCAAAACACAAAAAAAGGTTAGTTTATAGATTTTTTTTGGTGCTATTCTCTTATTATTGTTACGTATCAAAAGTGGACCAAGATTCAGAAAATTGGAGACACAAATTACTTACAGCTTAGTAGTACTTATGACTTTTAGTATTTAAAAAAATCCAAATTATCAAATTAATCGTAGAAGTTCACAACTATGTATGTCATGTCTGGATGTAAAGAAGGGTGCTGACCGTTTGCAAAATGTTGCCTTTTGCACACATGCCTCTATATATATTCGCAAAATTTTAAACGCATCTGACGGGTCAAAATAACACGAAGTTAGTTAGTGAATTTTTGCACACGCTGATATTTTTCACACATTCGTCCTTCTTCCTTAAAAGAAGGATGGAGAGGTAGTTTTTGCCTTTTTTCGACTACTCGTCAGACAACATTTTTACTAATAGGTATTGATTTATTATTGTATAAATAAACCATTTTTAGTCTAATTAAGATAATCAGCAAGATTTCAAATTTTAGAGGCGCACTTTAAGATCGCATTTCAGAATGTACAATATTTGGTTTGAACTAAGAAAAAAAAGTTAAGAAATAGCCAAGTTCCTTCCTAAGGCTATATTCCAGAACTTTATCTAGAACTCATTTTAGAATTTTATTTCCGTTAGATATGCTGAATTTGATCATAATCGGTGAAAAAACGGACCAATACCTTCCTTATTGGAGATATTCCGGAACGTCTTCTAAATAATATTTTAAAATCCTGTTTCCTTCGCACAACTGTATAATCAAGTTCAGTCCTCAGTACATAGTCGTATTCTAGAACTTCATCTAACACTCATTTTAGAATCCTTAGATTTCATCGCTATCGCTTAAGAAAAAGCAGAGTTCCTTCCTAATAGGTCTGAATTTGACTTTACAATGCTATTGATGGATAAGCTTCTATACCAGATATTTAAATTTTTTTCATTCGGTTTTAAGTCTCTTAAACTGAGGTTTTACTGTAATAATATAGGAGTATTATTTCTATGCAATAGAATTACAATAATATATGAAAATAAAAAATTTCGGTCTAACTTTTAAAACAAAAACGGAATCCCAGGATTCCGTCTTGATAAACCTTAGTTTGAATTTGAACTAAATCTTTTTGTCCTCTGAAACCTGTTATAAACTTCACTTGAACCGTAATAGCCAGCCTTACTGGATCATATAATATGAATTTCGAGTGAACTGCGATCGGTTACTCTAGGACGATCGTGCGATTCGAGCTTTACCATATAAACGTTTAGTCACACAATTTTAACACATTTTGTAATATTGCTGGTTTTTTTACAATTCCTGAATTTGAAATTATTCCAGGGGATAATTTTTGGCTTAGTTTTAACGGAGTATGCTGTCATCTATGTTATTTTTATTGACTTAATGGCCACCTGTGTGTTTCTGGTGAATTTCAAGAATATGCTGTGTGCCTCAGGTCGATTTTTTTGGCTAAATTTTCGACTTTACTAAATAGTTGGCAAGTGCATACCTGTCTTACATGATGTCAATATGTGTAATCGGACATGGTGTGCTTGATTTTTTATTTTCTAATAAACAGTACATACAGTGGAAATATGAATCGGATTTGACCCCTCCAGACGGAATCTAAATTTTAAAATTGTTCAATATATTTTTTTCATAAGAGGTTAGTAATTTACATAAACTCAACTACTATTGGCGACCGCGACGGAAAATGTCTGATTTATGTTTTTAAAGACTGTGGTGTACGAAATTTTAACAAATACCGTTTGGTTGGTTCAGAGGTCACTGTAGACGATGGTGGCTTCTCTTCTTGAGAAATGCCCTCGCGTAATTTAGAATAATAGAAAAGCTGGTACCAGGCTGTTGACGTAGTTTAGGGTAATGGTTTGTCAAACCCGTAATACTATTGTTATTAGTGCCGAAGATGGGAGACTCGTTTAAATGGGTGATGTCAATAAGAAAAGTAAAAGCTTTAATTAAATTGTTTCAAGAATTTTATTAAGTTCAGCAAGTAAATATCTTTAAGTTTTATTTGTTGGACTTTGGACAACACAATGGATGGAATAAATAAAAAAACAAAATGCTTAACCTTAAATTGTCCAAGCATTTCATTTGATAATTGATCGATGTCTTCAGTATTTACTTGTTGTTATCCAACAAATATTTAAGATCAAAGTAATGATTGTCGTACCTACGAGGGAAAAAATTGTATTAAATCGTACAAGAAATTTTTAAACATTTAAATTTAAGAAAAAGCATTGACTTTTTTATTCACTTTGCTCAAAAGAAAGGCTGTGGTTGAATTCTCGGATAAATCGTTTACTACGGTAAATGTAAATTTTTAATGTTCGTTAAATACTTGGCTTGATAATCTAATGAAAGAATCAAAAATGATAATCAAATTAATCTATATTTATTCGAACTAAGATCATCTGTAAGAGGTCAGTGTTAATTAGAGGCTATACACTTTGCCTTTTTGCCTTGTGAAATGTGGATTTTTGTAAATTATTCCAGAGTCTTGCAGAGTCTTTCATGTGGTCTGA
This sequence comes from Tipula helvola, assembly GCA_963556165.1. Lineage (NCBI taxonomy): Eukaryota > Metazoa > Arthropoda > Insecta > Diptera > Tipulidae > Tipula > Tipula helvola. The sequence continues at coordinate 310,273,943 of OY744481.1, forward strand.
ACAAACTAATTTCTTTTCTATATAAATGTTTCAGTTAAAGCTAAACTTTACATTTTCCAATTTTATAAATGTTCAAAATTTCTAAAGACTGGAAATTTGATTTAATTCTGTAAAATTGTAGCTATGTCCTAAATTCAAATTTTAAAGTTTTTCTAATTTTACTAATTTAATGTGAAATTTAAAATTTTAGCTCCGAAAAATTGCTTTAAAATTCAAAAGTTTCATATTTAGCGCCTAAAATTCGAATTTCAGTGATGTTCATCAAATATGCCCAAATTCATGATTTTTTAAACTGCGCGAGTTCTTCCATTATGAAATCCATATACATATTTAAATATTAATGAGGGTAAAGGTAATACAAATTTTGGCTAAATTGGCTAAATCGTCCTATATATTGTAAATAAACACGAAAAGAGAGCTCTTGAGTACTACAAATAAGGTTCGGTATATAAATGCTTTCGATGATAATTCAAACCAAAATATTTTTGTTTCTTTGAGAAAATAAATAAAGCTTTTAACGGGTGTGTGTCGGCTCAATTTAGGTCAAATGTCGTGTTCTATTGGCTTTTAATGAAAAATCTATAGATTTGACCTACTTACTACATAATAAACTGAATCCCAATAAATTATAATTAATCAAGACGTAATTAAATACTTACTATTGATGATAATCAATTTATGCGGTCAAACCGTTTAACTTAGTTTAAAAATTGGAAATTTTTCTTGTACATACCTGCAAATAGAAAGAAAAACAAAATTGAATTAAAAATTTATTTTAGAAAAATTTAATGAGAATGATTATTAGCCAAGAGGTCAACGTAAAATTACAAAGAAGCCAAAATTTCCTCTCCTCTATAATCATCTTGTTGTATTTTTATTGTTTGAAGTACGCGTGAAGTGTTAACGTGGCGTGATAATTTTTTTTTTTTTTTTGCCACAGTATAAAGTTATCCATGTATAGTAATATGCATACATGTACCATGTAATATGCAAATATATGCAAAACTGCATACATTTACACAAATCATAAATAAAAAAATGTTTATGAGAAAAATTGCATTCGCAAACGTCTCTCAAATCCACGAGGTATAATAAATATTGTGAGTGTGTAGTGTTAAACTAACACATCTAAATTATTCTATTGTTTTTATATAACACATATAAATTATTCACGATTTTAACACAATCACACATACATATAGTACAGTTAGTGTACGCGCAATTTTGTGTATAAATTGTTCATCATATACTGAGTATATATGAACCAGAGCTACCTGTAAACTACATATGTACGTGTAGAAACTATATAGTTCTATAAGAAAATTTAAAACAACCCTCAGACACAAAAAACCAAAACTTCAAAGTTGGAAAATTTTGTTGAAAAAAAAAAAAAAATGAAACTTGAACTACTAAAGACGAGAAAAACCGCTTTGATGTAAACAATAATAAAATCCAACAACAATGGCAATAAAAGTGTTAATCCTTTTTTTTTTTTGCATAAGGATTTTTTTTTTTAATACACATTTTCATTTTATTTTATAGTGTTGGTTAATTGATAGTTCAAAAACTTTTGTATGTGTAAAAAAAAAAAAAATGTACGATATATCCGAATGAGGAGTGGGTGGTGTTGTATTATATAGTATGTAGCGTACATAGTAGATCCGTTGCAAATAAATGAATGAAATATGGAAAATAAATAATAAAAAATACGGAAAATTGTTTTTTTTTTGTTTTGTTTAGTTTAAGTATTATATGAGTGTGTGTGTGTGTGGATATATAATATATATTGTATGAAATACACAAATACATTGAAATGGGCGCGCGAAAATAAAAATGAGAACGCGAATAAATGTCTATGGAGTACAAAAAGAAATTAAAAACTTTGAAGTGCAATATTTTTTAATAGTTGATGATGATGAATTTGTATATTATGTATGCACACAGGGTGACTCTCAAAAATAATACGAAATTACAAATTGGAGGGCAAAGATTACAATAGAAAAGTCGACTTTTTAAGTTTTTTGACTTTTAGCTACCAAAATTATAATTTTATAAAACGTTTTTGGGTGGTAGATAATTTGATAATTTAACAATCTAGAGAGAAATATTAATTTTATATTAGAAATAAATTAACAATTTCCACCAAATTAACATCTTAGAAACAAAGGAAACAATGAATTAAGCTAAAGTGATTCCTTTAAATTATCTGAAGAGTAAATTAATTTGTAGATTGAATAAATGAAAAAAGACCTCGGGATCCTAAACGAACGTACTCGAGAATCGCTCTATTTGCTCTATTGCATGATTTTGTACCATTTTATTATCATCCTTATGAAATTTAATTGAAAGAACGCAATTTACAACTTCATTACTCTCTCCACGTCTACACCCGGCTTTGATTTATTTCCTTCGATTCCCTCAATTCAATGTTCCTCCAATATTCCCAAATATATTCGATCCCGAGAATAAAACTAGCAAGGCACCTCACAAAAGAAAGCCATATAAAACACTGTTTCCACTGTGTTTTTTTAGCTTTGATTTGCCCTTGGCTAGAATTCCTCACTCGTTTGTCTTAAAGAAGTATTTCATGTGAAACACGGCCCGTGTTCCTTCTTTGAACATGCTCCCAATAGCGCAGATTGTATCTCTCCTATCCCTTGAAAACACTCAGGTTACCTACTCTTATTACCTTTCGACACCTCACTTTATTTTGTTCGTTTTTGTTTAGCCAGGGACGGATCTGGACAAAAATTCGAGGTTAAGTAGGGTTAAATTTGTTTATATGCATAAAACCTAAAATGACCAACCACAAAATTAACTTCCTAACTTTTGTGCAGATTTTATTAAATTTATTATAAGATACTAGAGAGCAATTCAGTACTGAAGGCGGAGAAAATTTTCTGGGGTGGCTGTAAGTACTTACATGGAAAACCAAAATTTTCAAATCTGATATTTGATTTATAGTACCGACCATAATATCATTAGTACGAGTAGGACCCCAAAACTTTCAAAATATTATGAAATAATAGGTTTTATATTAGGAACTATTTAGAGGATCTATAAAATACATTAGATATACAATTTTACTAAAAATCCGTCAATAAATGTTGTGTTCTATTTGATCCTGGAAACTGAGAAGATAGCCTGAAGTAGCTAATTATGTAAATATAAATTTGGCGAACATAATTTTTGATTTATATCAACCCGAAATATTTGTCGCATTTGAATCACGGTTTAATTAATAAATAAGACCCCAGATAATATGGCCGATGGTATACTCCAGAGCCGCAGTTTAATCAATTTTATATAAGGAACTTCCTAAAGAATTGACCTCATATCTCAAATCTTAGATAAACAATTTTATTAAACTCCATCCATATGGATGGATTGTATTACCTAGGTCCGTTTGGAGCTGGAAAGATCCAATCCCAAAATGATACGGCCCAAGGAATACTTCAGAGCGTCAATAATTCGATTGAACTACTTATAGAATTGGCGTAATAACTTATATAGGAAATTCCAGTTATATCAATTGACTCTAGTGCATGTTCCATTTGGTGCTGGGAATATATATAGTAAAGGCCTCGGATTGGTTATTTATGAAAAAAAAATTTTTTTGGGAAATTTTAGTTTTTGATTTAAGGTTTGTGCTAATGTATCAGTAGTACGGGCCATGTTTTAGCAAGTTTTACAACAAATTAACTTTGGGAACGCATAAGTATAGCATCGAATGCAATATTTGCAATTGACTGATGCAGAGTGTTCTTAATTTAAAAAATTAAATAAAAAAGTTTAATTTTAAATTACTTTGAAAATAGGAATTTCAATTTTTCTGTACTAAATATTTTCTGTCCGGAAAATCAAAATTAATTTTGTTAACCCAATTAAATCAATTTTTGAATTTTCTAAATTAAAAATTAGATTTTACGTTAAGTACAGTCAAGGTACAGGAAGTTTCAATTAAAACAGCTTTTCTTTCAATTGGCTTAGCGCTCTACAATCAAACTTGGTCGATTTCGTTATTTTTATGTGCTTTTGCTCCGTATTGCATAGTTATAGCACTGATAGATCGCGGTGTAATAAACCCGATTTAATAAATTTTTAGAGTTTAGATGTGTCAACTTCAGGTTTAGCCTACCCGGTTTATACTAGTGAAACTCGTCTAGTCTTATACTACTGAACTAATCTCAGAATATTTTAAGATTTCATAATAGTGAGTTTAGTAAGAGTTGAAGTAGTATACCTTCGCCTTCTCTAAAATATGGTGGCCAATAAAAAAATGGTACAAGAGAATAGCGCACGTGGAAAATTGCTGCAGGGCCAAAATATTATGGATTCGTGTTTTTTTTTTTTTTGCAAAATAATTTTAACATACAGCTACCTGCAAAAGTATTAGGCACTCCGATTGTTTGTCCCTGTCTCAACAATTAGTGCTGAGATAACCTCTTTAACAGAAATAAGGCAAAAACAAATATTTATAAAACGCAGGTGTGCCGTATTCGAAGCTGCCGGAAACAGATATACCAAGAAGAATGTTTTAAGCTGGTAGTACTGTAGGGTGCCTAATACTTTTGCACGTAGCTGTATGTTGTGGAATTGTGAGAAAAAGCGAGGAGTGAGATTAAATCTCTTTGACCTGTATCTGTAAGATGAAACCAAAAATATTTGGAGAAATCTTTAATATTTTGGCAAATTATATGAAGAACTAATTTATAATTTTAGATTTAGCTAACTATACAAAAAGTTCCAATGATCTATAAGTCCTTAAGCTTCTTAAAATTCTCGGAAAGCGGGGGTTTAAGGGCAGCAGATAAATAGATTTAAATTTCTTGTTTGGGAACGAATTCAAATATTTCTGGTGGTTGTTATTTTCTTGTGTTTTTTTTCTTCTGCGATTTTTAAAAGAGCATTTTCGCGGGTTGGTACCGTTACTCAAACCCAAAAAAACAAAAAAAAAAACAAAAAAAAAAGTTGACGATTTATTAAAATGCCAACATTCTTACAAATTAAAGCGTCTTTCAAAAATTTGTGTGTTGTTTGATAATTATTTACATGCTAAAATAGAGAACACCCTAAGGGCGCTTCGCATTGAAGCCTCTGCGTAATGATAATAGGAAAACGTCAAAATTGTTTCAAAAATATTCACATTTAGGTTTTATACAATAAAATACAATTATTTTGGTTTGCCGGTTGTTACTCCTTTATCAAATTTGGAAGGAACAGTAACTAAAATTATGCTAAAAAACTGCTTTTGTACCGTATTTTTTGTGCCTACGTTTCTTGTGAATCTTCTTTCCCCTTTATTTTATTTTTTCTTCTTATCATTTATACATGTATGTAAAAGAAAATTTAAAAAACACGTAGGCACAAAAAATAGGGTACAACAGCAGTTTTTTAGCATAACTTTAGTTAGTGTTTGATAGAAATTGATAAAGGAGTAACTGTGAAGCTTCCTTTTGTTTTCATATTGCGGTTTACAAAAATTTAATGCGGTCTTCTGCTTTAATGGGACACATTATTTTGTATTTTTGGGGATTTTTTTTTGTAATTTTTATTTTCAGGAATATGATGGTATCCTTATTTTCCCGTGTACGCAATTTTCAATGTGCCCTTCTTTTTATAGCATCTATAACGATTCTGAAGGTTTCGTTTCTTATATCCTTCAATTGATATATCTATCTGTGGCTAAGTAAGTCATGCGTAAATCAAATATATTTAGCTTGGTTCATGAAATCGGTTGAACTTGGCATATATTAACGGCCAACACCCTAGAACAAATCAATGCTCTTCCTGCGTCAATGATTCGTATTGAAGACCACAGAAGCACATGTCTGCATAAAAAAGCAAGATATTATACAACTCGATTTAATTATATCTTCGCATTTGCCGCCACTATAACATGCCGGAAATAATAACCCCAACATTTTAGATCTAGCCTGCACTTAACGCCACGACAATCCAGTTGAAAATACATTTAATAGTTTTTATGTGCCTTATTGTATACAATGGAATCGTCCAAGACGGAATATTATGAAACAAATTTACGTCTTAACAGATTATTCGGTTTATTGGAGTTTTTTTATAGGTTGGATTTTATAAATCTGATAATGTCGCAATCTTCGAGTACAGCTGTTTGTTTCCCTACTTCATTCGCATTGTATTGATTTTTCGCTGGATCATAAATTGACATATCTGAAGCCTGAAGGCCCACTAAAAACCTTGTAAACTGAGACTAAAACATCCCAAGTAACAGTTCCCCATGTAAAATTGTAAACTTAAGGAATTTACATACAATTTTCGGTTACCGTTTTGTTTGGTGTCTGCCTGGTTTAATAAATTCAAAATTGGTGATTTTGACGTGAAAAACAAAAAACATGGAAGACCACCAAAAAAGTTTGAAGACAGTGAATTACAAGCATTGTTGTATGAGGACGACGCTCAAAAGCAAAAACAACTCGCTTATCAATTAAATGTGTCACAAAAAGCCATACGTTTAAAAGAAGAAAGATTCAAAAGCTGGGAAAATAGGTTCCGCATAAACTGAATGAAAGACAACAAAAAAATCGAAAAACCACTTGAGAAATGTTGCTCGCCAGATACAAAAGGAAGTCATTTTTCCATTGGATTTTGACTGGCGATGAAAAATGGATCTGTTTTGAGAATTCAGCAAAAAGTCTTTTGATGGGATCAGAAGTAAATACTAAACGCCACCAACGCCAGACTTTGCTCGGTCCTATTATCCCTTATTTGCATCGGTAGGGCACGGGTTAGCTGAGGAGCACTTCACTTCCTACGAAAATGGCTCGATAACTAGTTTGCCTCAAAAGAAGAAGAGTTTTCTTGGCGTGGCATCCACGCATTGCCAGAAAGATGGATTGAATAAAACACTCTTAATCATTATCATACGATGAATGTGTACCTTTTTGCTAAAAAATTTTGGTTTCATTTTTACACATCTGGCATTGTTATCAAGAATAAGTTTCCTATCGCCAGCTTTACCGAAACTAAAAGTAAACTACTACTCTAGTAACTAAATCCTTTTAAATAACTTCAATTTTTTTAAAATTATACTATAAAAATTGTCGATAGCCAAAAACAGCACTTTTTCAGGCTTAAATTCTCTTTAGAATTAACTGAATGTGGACAAGTGTTAAAAGTATACAATGGAATTTAAAAGAAATTTTGATATCCACTTTCTCCACTATTCGGTATATTTATGATTTGAAACTGTGCTTAAAAAATAATTTAATGGTAAAAAGTGTATTTTAGTGCTTTACAGTGCTACACTTTTGATTAAATTTAATCAACAATATTAGATTTAGGTTTAAAATAATTGATAAACAATTGGACAAATAATAAGCATAGCGGATTACCGATAATTGGTCTAAAGTGTAAGATGAACCATCAGACAAATTAAGTCAATAATGGCAAAAAACTGTTTAGCAGTAGAAAGTGTAAAAAGTGCACATAGTTTTAAAAAGTGGTGCACTTTATAACACTTTTTGCACTTTATAACACTAATGCAAATTTGAGTTATAAATGGACGATTTTAGCAAAAATGCATTTACCAATGGAGCTTAGGATACACAGCTACATAAAAAAACAATTGGTGAACTTACACTTACTACACTTTTTGACACTTTCTGGTTTAGAACCTAATTTAATCAAAACATGACCAATTTCCAACAAGTATTGTTATACATAAAAGCTTAAATCACGCACAAACTTTCTCAACTTTTTACACAGAATCACCCTATTAACACTTTGTTCGTTTTTTCTCTCTACATATATTTTTCAGTTGTTGTTTTTGTGTGGAATATGTTTTTCCTACAAAAATTGTTTTGAACACGAAATGCATTTAACACTCAGCATGAAAGTGTTATTGATTAAGGTAAAGTTTTGTCACCAGTACACAGTATAAAAAAAGCAAAATATGTACATACATAAAACCAACAAAAATTATGAAAGAATATATGTAAGGCAGCATAATTATTTATGATTTTGTTCGTTCGTTTTAATTGTGTGTATATATACATATGTATGTATGTTTTGATATGCTGCTTTAAAAAAAATAAAAGGTACACACACAGCAACAAAAAGCTGGATTATTCATGGCAGATAAGGAGAGAATATTGTAATTAGAAGACCAGAATCACATACACATATACAATAATAATAATAATGTTGACACTTTTTTTTTTTAATTCATTAATTTTCACACACATTCACATATTGGACACGCACACCTTCAATTGTTTTTTATCTAATTTAAAAAGACAAGCAGATATGATAAAGTTGTATTTAGGCACGATATAATAAGAGCTGGAGTATATGTATGTAGAAGAACCAAACCAAAGAATCAAGGTGAATTATTACAACAAAAAACGAGGAAGATTGAGTTAAGCTTTAATATTACATAAAGTGTGTGTGTGTGGTAGTTGTCTTTTGTTTATTAATTTAGTTATGTTGTTGTATTTGTTTTAAATTAATTTAAAGTTGATATATGCAAATTTGTAGTTTGTTTTTAATGGTAAATTTTGCACATGACAGGTCAAGGTTATATTCGTATGTATGCATGTACGTTTTCATTGCAATTACAAATTATAATTTTTTTTTTTTTTTGGTTTTAGCGACTCTCCTCGTTATTCCAGAACCCTCATTTTGCATTTTTTTTTTCGTACATACTTATTTTTATATCCTTGTTTTTGTGTGTTTACTTCAGCATCATGCAATTAAAAAAATGTTTGTACAAACTGTGTTCGTACACGAAATGTACTAAATTTTATATAGAACACTGTGTTATAAGGTGTTGTAATTTTATAAAACACACTGTTAAAGGTGTTATGACTAATTTTTGTTGGTTTTTATGTTTATTAAAAAGCTACTCGTTTGTACGCAAAAGGGCCGTACACGAAAATCAAAATTTTTTTGATTTTTTTTTTTATAATTTACAAATAAATAAATAAAAAAGCCAATTAAATAATTTTTGTTTTTTTTATTGTATTGACCTTATAAGCGAAATTTTGCCAAATTAAACAAATTAATTTTATTTTAATTGATTTTTTAATTCATCAAAAAACGTGATTGCTACTGCATAGTTTATACTATACAGTATACGAGTATGAGCGCGCACCACTACCGCAACACCACAACGATCAACAATCCGATTCTGTGTGTTTTTATTAATCGCATTTTAATTAACACACGGTTTGTTGATCAAATAAAAAATTATATTCTTTGTTTGTGTGAGTTTGTGTGCGCGTCTCTGGTGTATGGATTTGAAGATGAAAAATCAAAAATAAAAAATGTTGACGAAATGGACAATGAATTATGCATGCGCGCGTGATTGAAAAAAATTGTCTTCATTTAATAAAAGCTGTAAAAAAAAAAAATGCTGGGTAAGTATACATTAGTGATCACCGACGGTGGTGCGAGACATCGTGTGTAGTATGTTTATAAATCAAGTTATGCCAGAGAGTCAATTTATGAGCTTACTGCGCCCAATATACTTGAATTACCTTGTTCCATTGGTATTTGGCCTTGTCCCACTGACTTTTACTTCACTGAAACACAAATGTCGAATTCTTCAACAACAAAAATCTGCTTCTACAAGATTTTACGCAGAAAATTATAACCTCTTTATGCACAAAATGATTTTGAATTAGAAGTTGCTATTGGAAGTCAAACAAAGAATAATTCTTAAACAAATGTTGCACTTTGTATGAGGTCCAAATTATTTCCAAGACCTGCAGAAGGGAATATGACGCTAAACCAAAAAATACAAACAAATTCCTTTTGGTTCTCGGAATGGAGCTTAAGCTTATCAGCGCTTCATAGATTGCGTGCACAAAAATTTGTAAAATTCGTATTAGTCTGTCTTAGCAACATTATTCTTGGAGTATATAAGTAAAATATGGAAGAACATTTTATTATAATTCTGCTGCAATTCAACAGAAGTATGTAATTATTAACCACCAGTATTATTTGCAAAGAGACTCTTAAATACTTAAGTAAAGTATTCTGTCTTCAACTTTGAATTGAAAAATTGCACGGCTCTCATGGTGGAATGATTTAGAAAAAAGACAACAAATTGTAAATTAAAAACAAAAACCTTCAATATTTCGTGTCAGTTGAGCCCTACCCAATCCATGATTGGAATACAAAATACAGATGTGTAGAGCCTTTAGTGGTGCTAAAACTCAACCAGACCTGAAATGGACAATGACACAAGGAAGCCAACCGAACCCAAAGAGGCCTTAAAGGACCCATGGTGCTGCCAAAATGGGACCGTCCATTATATGCGGGATTAATTGGAAACGATATCTTAATATATAGGTTTAAAAAGGTATTTACGAGGCACTACCTCGGCCAGCAGTTAAATTGCATTGAGAATTTATGGGATGACCTAAAGAAAAAGGTTTGAGCGCGGGATGGCGGAACTTACTTGCAGCGCCATGCCTAAGAAAAACATAAAACAGCTTATTAGATATCTGAGAACCGGTTTTAAAACAAAATTATGGATAGAGGTGGTAAGTTCTATTCAATACATACAATTTTTTATTTCCAATTTTCATCTTGTTTTCGTAGGAAGGGTTAATCTCAGTTTTTAATATGGCCCACAGAAATCAGAAATGCTCTGTTAAACAAATAATTCAAATTCGGTTAATTGAAATTCGATAAATTGGAGTTCGACAAATTGAACTAGATAGATTGGCGAATTCATTAGATTGAAGAATGATGGATTGAAATTCGATAAATTGGAGTTCGTTAGATTGTAATTCGGTTAAATTGAAATTTCGTAGGTTACAATTCGATACGCGTTGGAATTCGTTAGACTTGAATTCTCGTTAGACTGATATTCGAAAGATTGAAATTTGTTAGATTGAAATTCGATAGATTGATCGTTTGCTAGGTTGAAATTCGATAATTTGAAATTCGATAAATTGGAATTTGATAGAGTAAACCCCGACAGATTGAAATTCAATAGATTGAATTCGATAATTCGGCAGATTCTAGAAATTCCATGGACTGAAATTCGATAAATTGGAATTCGATAAGCTCATATTCGAAATATTGAAATCAATCAGATTCGCGTGGAATCACTAATTTGAACTTCAATAAATTAATTTGATTCAATACAATAATTTGAAATTCGATAAATTGGAATTCGATAAATTGGAATTCGATAAAAAATATTTGAAATATTGAAATCAATTTGATTCGCGTGGAATCGCAAAATTGAACTTCAATAGATTAATTTGATTCAATTCAAATTCGGTAAATTGCAATTTGTTAGATTCGACAGTGATATACGAAAGATTAACAATTTTTCATAAATTAGGAAATTTCGTAGATGGGAAAATCCGATAGATTAGAATTCGATATTTTAAATTAAATTCGATATATATTGGTTACATCGGTAGATTGAAATTCGATAGATAAATTGGAATTTTATAGAGTAAAACCCGACAGATTGAAATTCAATAGATTGAAATCGATAATATGAGAAATTCAGGAGAGTGGGACTTGATCCTAGAAATTCGATGGCTTGAAATTCGATAAATTGGAATTCGATAAACTCATATTCGAAATATTGAAATGAATTAGAAATTCGAGTAATTCGGTAAATTGCAACTTGTTAGATTGGAAGCTGATATTCGAAAGATTAACAATTTTTCATAAATTAGGAAATATCGTAGATGGAAAAGCCGATAGATTGGAATTCGATATTTTAAATTAAATTCGATATTTAGTAGTTACTTCGGTAGATTGAAATTCGATAGGTAAATTGGAATTTTATAGAGTAAAACCCGACAGATTGAAATTCAATAGATTGAAATCGATAATATGAGAATTTCAGGAGAGTGGGACTTGATTCTAGAAATTCGATAGCTTGAAATTCGATAAATTGGAATTCGATAAACTCATATTCGGGGATCACTACATTTGCCTGAAAAAAAAAATCCGGAAATTTTAAAATCCCGAATAGTTGAAAAGTAAAAATCCAGAAAAATAAAATCCCGAAAGAAAAATTTAGAAATTACCGGAAAAGCAATCCAGAAAAAAATCCAGAAAAAATATTTTGTTTAAAATCAATTTAAAAAAATCAATTTTATTGACATTTTTAGACTTATGTCCTCACTTGAAACATTTGTGGTAGAACTATCAGTAGAAGCGATATGAGCAATACGATTCCTTTGAACTGTGTCTGAAAGGTTGACGATCAATTTCCATTATCATAAATTTTAAGAACTTTGCGTAACACCTCAAATTTGATAGACATTTTATAAATTTTAGTTACAATTTGGTCCGCACTTTGATAATTATGTTTCTGGACTTAAGTTTTCTGGATTTTTTTTTCCGGATTTTCAGTTTCTGTATTATTTTTTTCTAGATAAGGTAGCCAACCCTCATATTTGAAATATTGAAATCAATTCGATTCACGTGGAATCGTTAAATTGAACTTCAATAGATTAATTTGATTCAATTCAATAATTTGAAATTCGATAAATTGGAATTCGTATCAATTCTGAAATACAATTGCTAAAATTTGAAAAATTCGGTAAATTGCAATTTGTTAGATTGGACACTGATATTCGAAAGATTAACAATTTTTCATAAATTGGGAAATATCGTAGATGGAAAAATCCGATAGATTGGAATTAGATATTTTAATATACGATATACTGATTACATCGGTAGATTGAAATTCGATAGGTTGTTCGTTTGATAGGTTGAAATTTTATAATTTGAAATTCGATAAATTGTAATTTGATAGAGTAAAACTCGACAGATTGAAATTCAATAGATTGAATTCGATAATCTGAGAAATTCGGTAGATTGCGATTTGTTAGAGTAGGGCTTGATTCTAGAAATCCAATAATTTGAAATTCGATAAATTGGAATTCGATATATTATCAATTCTGAAATTCAATTATGAGGGATATTGCTAAACTCTCACCAAATTAAAATATCGAATAAACAAAATATCGACCAACATTTTTGATTCAGTTTTATAATATCGAATTTCAGAATATTGCGAAGAGTTTCTCAAATGTTGTATTCTCGAAATGTAAATGAAAATCGTTTTAAATTAAAATTAAATTTAAGTAGAAAATTTTTTTTTATTCGTTTTAATTTAAATAGAATTTAATTCAATTTATAAATATAAATTTTTTTTTGATGAATTTTAAAGATCGTTATAGAATTAAGGATAGGATTAAGTTAAATACAAATATTGGAGCGATTCAGTTAGATTGACTGAATTCGACACATTAGGGAATATTCTAGATAGATCTAAAAATTCGAAATATTTCTGACTAATCGCGATTTTCATTTATCTCGATAGTCAAAATTCGCGTTGTGGAAATGAAATAATTCGGTTTTTGTGAAAATCTTGTAATGGCAAACGACTGCCATTACACAATTTTCACAAAAGACGGATTATTTCGTTTTTCACAAGACAATCGGGATAAATGAAAATCGCGATTAACTTTGTGTCTATTTACAGTATTAGATTGAAATTCAACAGACAGGAATTGAATGTAAATTGATATTCCACCGAATGAAATTCGTCAGTTTGAAATTCGAGAGATTGATGATTTTGATAGAGTGAAATTCGACAGACTGAAATACGATAGTTCGAAATTTGATAAATTGGAATTCGGTATGGAATTCCATAGAATGAAATTCGACAGTTTGAAATCTATAAATCCAAATTGAATAAAGGTATTTAGATTAAGACTCGATGGAATGATGGAATAGTGATATTGCAATCCACTGGATCGAAATTCGATAGATTGAAATTCGATAAATTGGAATTCTATAATCAAAAGATTGAAATTGGTTAGGTTGGAATTCGATACAGTAAAACTCGACACATTGAATGCAGTAATTTGAAAAATCCGGTTGATTGCAATTTGTTAGATTGGAACATGATATACTGAAATTCGAATTGATACTCAACAGATTAAAATCCAATAGATTGGAATTAAACAGAGTGGAATTCGAGTTTTAGATAACATCTTGGCAAAAGATAAAATTTATAAAATTAATTCTGGAGTCGAGGTCACAATTTTATCGCTTCCATTGATAGAACTATCATATTTCAAGTTGTGGCAAAAGTCTAAAAATGCCTTAATACATAGAAAATTGAATTTTTGTCGCCTCCGCGAAATAAAGTTAGACTGGAATTATACTGGCAAAATTTGTATGTTTTTGTGAAGTTAAACCCGAAAAATATTCACAAAGTGGAATTAACCTAAATTTGTAGGTTCTCAGTTTAATTACATAATTTTTTCGAGACTAGTTCCTTTTTTTTGTGTAACCAACTTGGAAACATATAACGTTCTGCTCACTTAAATTGTCAAGATCGTAAAACAAGAAAACGCCAAATTATCGGCGGGCCACAGAATCCGAATTTCCAAATTAAGTCAGAATTCCCGTTTAAATCCAATTATTTTCCGAGTTTAATTAAAATTTTTCCCCAGGTTAATTCCATTTTTTTCACATTATTAATTCCTGCCGCCTTATTTGGTTGCTTTTTTTCAAAAAGGCCAAATATTTTTTTGGATTATTTTATTTTTACTGGGTTTTAAATATTTCATAAATCTGATTTTTTTTTGTGTTTCGAGGTTATAACATTTGAGAATTTATTCGGTGATACTCAAAAATCTAACATTATAAAAGAGAACAAACAATTTTATTCGATATTTTGATATTGCGAGATTTTAGCCTATTCCGTGCTAAACCCCCTAATTCGATATATTAGAAATTCATAGATTCCAATTCAATTAATTAAAATTTGAAAGATTAAAAGTCGATTGGTAAGTGGACTCGTTAGATTGAAGGTCGATGGATTGAAATTCGAATTGGAATTTGATAAACTGATATTTGAAAGAGTGAAATGTATTAAATCGAAATTCAGTAGATTAAGAGAATCGTTAGATTGAAATTCGATAAATTGGAATTCCATAGACGGTTTGAAATTCAATTGATTGAATTCAGTAATATGATAAATTTAGTGAATTCAATAATTTGGAACTTTATACACTGATATTCGATAGCAGAAGTTAAATAGATTGAGTTTCGACATATGCGAATTCGAAGGACTGAAACTCGAGAGGTTCATGGAATCATTAACCGTGGATTGAAGTTCACAGAATAAAAGGCAGCAGATTGAAATGCAATGGATCAAATTTGATAAAATTGGTATTCGATGGACTAAAATTCGAAAGAATGGTATAGGTAAGATAGAAATTCAATAGATTGGTAGAATCGCTAGATTGAAGTTCCTTAGATTGAAATTCGATGTATTGGGATTCGAAAGACTGAAACTCGAGAGATTGATGTAACCGCTAGATTATAGTGAATTAAATGAAATTCGTTAAATTGGAATCCGTTAGACTGAAATTTGAAAGATTGGCATAGGTAAGATTGATATTCAATAGATTGGTAGAACCGTTATATTGAAGTTCCATAGATTGAAACTCGACATATTGCAATTGGAAAGTCTGAAACTTGAGAGATTAGTGGAATCGTTAGTTTTAAGTTTGATGCATTGAAATTCTATAAATTGAGATTCTTTAAAATGAAATTCATTAGATGATAATGTTTGCAGTTGGATGAATTTAAACGTGAGCAAAAAGAATACTGTTGAATGATCTTTTATTTCTTTAAATGATTGTGAACTTCATAATGTCTAACATTTACATTACAATATAATCCTTAAGTATTTCCGATTTAAAACTTTTTTTGTTTTGACTTAAAATTTTGTTCCTTTATGCGCACCTTTCAAATCTAGAGCCGTTTACTAAATATTTTGGCTCAGTGCCTCAAAAACTCGTAAATCTGCTTTGCTGAGAACATTTTTCAGACCCTGTTTCTATACCTTTAGCCAGGCTCTATCGACTAACGAGTTTATTGAGAAATATGTCGCACTCAAATGCCAAATAAACAACGCCCAAAAATGTTGACCTAAACTAAAAATACCATCCAGCCCTCACTTCACTTTTCGAAATTCTAATTATCCGTAAACTAGGCTAATTTCATTAGATATGAATGCGAAAGGGCATCGAGGACCGTTACGAGGTATTTAGAATATTCCCGTCTAGTCTAAGTGAGACCAGAACTGAGAGAACCATCACATTCGAATTGCGGAAACAATAAGTAAATGGTTTTTTAGGAGCACCTAGTTAAATATGGGCCATTTTGAGAAATATTTCAAACAAAATTATTCGGCCTTTTGTTGCTGTACATTGAAAGCTTTCGAAAAAATTCGAAATTAGCCAATCATCAAATTTGAATTTTAAGGAATGTTAAATTTTTTACGAATTTCATTGAAATTTCGGATTAAAATGCCGAATTTTTCAAGTAAATTGTATTACATAAAAATATAAAATATTCATTTTTTAGAAAATGAGAATTTGGATGTTTGAATTTCTAAAAACGTTGCACATCATTCAGTTTAAAATTTTTAATAAATATGGAATTGAATTTTCTAACATGGATGTTAAAGCTGCAAAGAGTAAATTCTACTCGATACGGTACAAAAGAAATAAAGAATGCTAGACCGAATGAGTGAACTTCATTACTAACTTATAGTAACAAGGCCTCTTAACATCTTTGTGGTCTGAGCTGCCACCCCGATATAGCAAAGACACACCTAACAGTTAGTTAATGGGTTCTTCTGCCCCAATTCTGACAAGGTAAGACTCATTACAAGTTTTATTTCATAAATGTATACTAAATACCAAAAATCATAACGTTAGCCACAAAGTCTGTTAAATTTGTACACATACATTTAGAATAACCACGCGGAAGCAAACCAACTGTAGAAAATAAACAAAATTTTTATCGCTGTCTAATTATAACTTGTTTTGTTTATGTATATATACAATGTAAAGACATAATTGTCAAACTATATCGAAAATTCTAGTAATTATAATAAAACATTAAAATTTAGAAAAATTATCATGTTCAAGTATTAAAAAATTTGATAACCTTGTCATTAAATTGTTATACTCTCGATGTAGATAAAACCCATATATTGTAAGAACCGACACATACTCTCATAAACATACAAAAAATTATTAAATTTGTCGTTTATTACAAACTTATACTCGTAGATACACATAATATATATATATATATATATATATATATATATATATATATATATATATATATATATATATATATATATATATATATATATATATATATATATATATATATATATATATATATATATATATATATATATAAATATGCCGCGGTTAATTTAAATTAAAAAAAATAAAAAATTAAAAATCTTAAATTGAATACTAACTTAAAAGAAAATACCGAAACCTAATCGATCATCAAATCATCTGACTTAAGACAAAAACACACACAAAAAAAAACGTTAGTTTTATTCAACTTTATTTGATTTAGTTTGATTGATTTTTTTTTAGATTTTTTGTTTGGTTTTGTTTTAACATTTAGTATTACATACATACAAGTAAGTTAATAATTCGCGCGCGGTCTTCTCCTCCAAATTAAATAAGTATATTTTTGGGATGCGCGCGATTTTAGGTCAAAAAAAAAAATATTTTTAAAATGTATACAAAAGCAACAACTAATAAAAAAAAAATACGTCAACTTGTCGTTTGACGCCTCAACGATTTTGACGAACATTTCCTATAAACCGCGCAACCGACCAACGTAAAAATCTCGCGCAGCAAATATTTTTCGTAACAGACAAACAGATTTATGTATGTATAGTATGTATGTATATACTACAGAAGAATTTTCGGTTCGTTAAAATTCGCATACATGCACCCAACAACAACTACGCTCACAACATCAAACGATATACGCGATTCCGCGCGCATTTTTTACCGTTTTTTTATATGATGATGATTATAATCATCATCAACATCACCATGATTATTAATATTGATTAGAAAATTATTTGTTTAAAACAATGTTTAATTCAATTATTTATTTAAAAATAATAAAAAATGTTTTGTCCGTGACTGTCGCTCATAAAATCGGTTTTCTTGTGTCGGCAATTTATTTTTTATGTACTTACATAATTAAATAAATAAAAACAATTGTTAAACAATTCTATTAACCATAAATATATAGCTAAACTAACTATAACTAATAAAAAAATGGTTTGATTGTCTTCGATTTTTTTTTGTTTTATTTTGTTTATTTCCTGCTGATGTGATCTTCCGCTTTGGTGTTAGCATAGCGCCATCTCATCAAACGATTATTTCAAATTTAATAATTTTTTTTTTTAGAAATCTCCATTTTGTTAAATTTTCGCTTTTATTGCATAACACATTTTAAATTGTAAGGAATTATGTAATTCTGCAATTTTGAAAATTTAAACCAAACGCAAATGGTCCTAATTGGTAATTTACAAAAATTTCATCAAATTTTGAGAATTTTGAATAATTTCGAATTTTTTGTAATTAAGTAAATTAATATTAAAATTTCTACAAATTTAGGGATATTCTTGACACCCCTAAAAGTGTGATTTAATATCTAAAATTTAAAATAAAGTTTCAAAATTCAATAATTTAAAATTCGAGGGAAAATTCTCTGCTTAAATTTTTTAAGTACTAAGTACTTATATAATTAAATTTGATCAAACGTTTTTAATTTCGAGAAATTTTTTAGAAGTAGCGTAAGACTTTAGGCAAAGAGGCAGAGGCGGGGAGTCTTATCAATCAGTAACTATTCTTCCGAATATCAATCATCAAATATCTGGATAACGTGCTCGAAGAAAATATAGTAAATTTGAGAATTTTGCGTAAACTTTTTTTAAGTTGATCCTATAATTTTCTAAAATTCTGGTTTAGGAAAATTCTACTAACATCAAATGTGAGAAATTGTAATTTGCACAATTTCATTTTATCTTGATAATTTGAGAATTATTCAAAATTCGCAAATGTTGTATTTATGACCTTCCCAATTTCAAGAAGCTATCGTATAAGTAACTCGATTTTGCAAATTATATACAAAATACTAAAATGAAAGTTATCAGCTATAATAGACGCTTAATCTATTTCCTGAATTAATTGAGCTACTAAGAGTTTAGTTTAGCTCAGAATAAATTAAGCATTTTATATTTCGCCCTGTGGGTAAATTGTTTCAAATTTAAAAATATTTTACATCGAAAATTAGAAATATCCCTGGTCAATAATTAAATCCAGTAGCTCAGTTTGTATAGCTAAAAAGTATATGAATAAGCAAAAAATTTCCCAAATAATTACAAACTGAAAACAACTATATGAATTCAAAATTTTATATAAATCTGGCGGAATTTTTTAATTTTTAAAATGAGCAAATTGGATAAAATTTCGAACTATAAGACAAATTGCTCACCCATTATAGAGGCTAAGTCAATTGTTTCAATTTTAAACTGAGCTTCTAGGAAGAATGCTTAGAAATGGAGATAGATTGTTTAGAAATAATTTTTCAGATCTGCAAGTTGAAATTTGATAAATTTTCTAATTTCATAATTTTTTCAAAATTACCAAAATATTAAAAATTAAATTAAATATTGTAGAATTTGGTTAAATATATACCTCACTGGAATAATATTTCAAAATATTTTGATATTTTTTAGCTATTAAATGTCTATTTTTAGAATTTTTCAATGTGTTGTTTCTAATTAAAGTAATTTGGAAAATTGGAAATTTTAAAAATTTCTAAAATTGTCTACTAAATATTTAAAAAATTTTTAAAACCAATTTCGACCAATTTTTACCCTAATAATTAAAATTTTATCATATTTTTAAATCTACAAAAAATAGCTAAGAATTGCTTCAAATTTAGCATTTAATTTTAAGATGTAAAATTTGTATGTTGCTGCTCGCCTATTTCATTAAATTTATTAAGATCCGGGTTTGGACAGAAAAATTACCAAACTGTTAAAAATTATATTAAATTTAGAATTTGGGTAAGTAGTTTACCTTAAGGTTTTAACATATTTTGAGATTTTTAACAGAAATACTTAAAATTTGAGAAATATTCAAAATTCGTATTTATGACCTTCTAAATTCCAAGGAGCTATCGGATAACTCGATTTTGCAGATTATATACAAAATACTAAAATAAAAGTTGTCACCTATAATAGACGCTCAATCTATTTCCTTAATTAACAGAGCAACTAAGAGTTTAAAGGTTAGCTCAGAATAAATTAAGCATTTTATATTTCGCCCTTCGGGTAAATCATTTCAAATTGAACAATATTTTACATCGAAAACTAAAATATCCCTGGTCCATAATTAAATCCAGTAGCTCAGTTTGTATCGCTAAAAAGTATATGAATAAGCAAAAAATTTCCCAAATAATTACAAACTGAAAACGACTATATTAATTCAGGATTTTATATAAATCTGATGGAATTTTTAAATTTTTAAAATGAGCAAATTGGAGAAAAATTTCGAGATATAAGACAAATTGCTCACCCATAATAGAGGATAAATTCATTTCTTCAATTTTAACTGAGCTTTTAAGAAAAAAATTTTAAACTTTTGTATAAATATCGGAGTATAATCATTTACTCGTAGATAGAATGTTTATAAATTATTTTTCAGATATTCAGGTTAAAATTTGATAAGTTTTCTAATTTCATAATTTGTTTGATTAAATTTTATTTTGTTCAGAATTTTGGTAGAAAATTGCCTAAATATTAAAAATTAAAATAAATATTGTAGAATTTGGCTAAATATGGAACAATAATTCAGAATATTTTGATATTTTTTAGCAGTTAAATGCCTATTTTTAGAATTTTTCAATGTGTTGTAGTATTTCTACTTACTTTTAAATTGTCTACTAAATATTTAAAGTTTTACTGAAATCAATTTTGACCCTAATAATTAAAATGTTATCATATTTTTAAAACTACAACAAATAAGAAGAATTGCTTCCAATTTAGAATTTAATTTTAAGATGTAGAATTTGGAATCAAAATTTGATAAATTTCCTTGTTTCGGAATTTGTATGTTGCCGCTCGCCTATTTCATGAAATTTTATTAAGATCAGACTTTTGACAGAAAAATTACCAAACTATTACAAATAAAATTAAAATTTGAGAAATACTCAAAATTCGTACATGTTGTATTTATGATCTTTCAAATTTCAAGGAGCTATCGGATAACTCGATTTTGCAAATTATATACAAAATACTAAAATAAAAGTTGTCACCAATAATAGACGCTTAATCTATTTCTTCAATTAACTGAGCTACTAAGAGTTTACATATTAGCTCAGAATAATTAAGCGTTTTATATTTCGCCCTGTGGGTAAATCGTTTCAAATTTAAAAATATTTTACATCGAAAATTAAAAATATCCCTGGTCAATAATTAAATCCAGTAGCTCAGTTTGTGTCACTAAAAAGTATAATGAATAAGCAAAAAATTTCCCAAATAATTACAAACTGAAAACGACTATATGAATTCAGAATTTCATACAAATCTGATGGAATTTTTCAATTTTTAAAATGAGCAAATTGGATAAAAATTTCGAAATATACGACAAATTGCTCATCCGTACCAGAGGCTATATCCATTTGTTCAATTTTAAACAACTAAGCTTCTAAGAAGAATGCTTAGAAACGATGATAGATTGTTTAGAATTTATTTTTCAGGTCTTCAATTTGAAATTTGATAAATATTCTAATTTCATAATTAATTCAAAATTACCAAAATATTAAAAATTAAATTAAATATTGTAGAATTTCGTTAAATATACCTCACTGGAATAATATTTCAAAATATTTTGATATTTTTTAGCTGTTAAATGCCTATTTTTAGAATTTTTCAATGTGTTGTTTCTAATTAAAGTAATTTGGAAAATTGGAAATTTTAAAAATTTCTAAAATTGTCTACTAAATGTTTAAAAATTTTCTAAAACCAATTTCGACCAATCTTGATCCTAATAATTAAAATTTTATCATATTTTTAAAACTACAAAAAATAGCTAAGAATTATTTCAAACTTAGCATTAAATTTTAAGATGTAGAATTTGTATGTTGCTGCTCGCCTATTTCATTAAATTTTATTAAGATCAGGGTTTTGACAGAAAAATTACCAAACTATTAAAAATTAAATTAAATTTAGCATTTGGGTAAGTAGTTTACCTTAAGGTTTTAACATATTTTGAGATTTTTAACGGAAATACTTAAAATTTGAGAAATATTCAAAATTCGTATTTATCACCTTTCAAATTTCAAGGAGCTATCGGATAACTCGATTTTGCAAATTATATACAAAATACTAAAATAAAATTTGTCACCTATAATAGACGCTCAATCTATTTCCTCAATTAACAGAGCAACTAAGAGTTTAAAGATTAACTCAGAATAAATTAAGCATTTTATATTTCGCCCTTCGGGTAAATCATTTCAAATTGAACAATATTTTACATCGAAATTTAGAAATATCCCTGGTCCATAATTAAATCCAGTAGCTTAGTTTGTATCGCTAAAAAGTATAATGAATGAGAAAAAAATTTCAAATTTCACAAATAATTATAAACTGAAAACGCCTATTTGAATTCAGAATTTTATAAAAATCTGATGGAATTTTAAAATTTTTAAAATGAGCAAATTGGATAAAAATTTCGAAATATAAGCCAAATTGCTCACTCATGTTAGAGGCTAAATCCATTTCATCAATTTTAAACAACTGAGCTTATAAGAAGAATGTTTAGAAACGAAAATGGAATGTTTAGAAATTAGTTGTCAAATCTTCAGGTTGAATAATAATTCAAAATATTTTGATATTTTTTGGCTGTTAAATGCCTATTTTTAGAATTTTCCAATGTGTTGTTTCATTTAAATAAATAGCTAAGAATTTCTTCAAATTTAGCATTTAATTTTAAGATGTAAAATTTGTATGTTGCTGCTCGCCTATTTCATTAAATTTATTAAGATCCGGGTTTGGACAGAAAAATTACCAAACTGTTAAAAATTAAATTAAATTTAGAATTTGGGTGTAGTTTACCTTAAGGTTTTAACATATTTTGAGATTTTTAACGGAAATACTTAAAATTTGAGAAATATTCAAAATTCGTATTTATGACCTTCCAAATTCCAAGGAGCTATCGGATAACTCGATTTTGCAGATTATATACAAAATACTAAAATAAAATTTGTCACCTATAATAGACGCTCAATCTATTTCCTCAATTAACAGAGCAACTAAGAGTTTAAAGATTAACTCAGAATAAATTAAGCATTTTATATTTCGCCCTTCGGGTAAATCATTTCAAATTGAACAATATTTTACATCGAAATTTAGAAATATCCCTGGTCCATAATTAAATCCAGTAGCTCAGTTTGTATCGCTAAAAAGTATATGAATAAGCAAAAAATTTCCCAAATAATTACAAACTGAAAACGACTATATGAATTCAGAATTTCATACAAATCTGATGGAATTTTTCAATTTTTAAAATGAGCAAATTGGATAAAAATTTCGAAATATACGACAAATTGCTCATCCGTACCAGAGGCTAAATCCATTTATTCAATTTTAAATAACTAAGCTTCTAAGAAGAATGCTTAGAAACGAAGGTAGATTGTTTAGAAACTATTTATCGAATCTTCAGGTTGAAATTTGACAAGTTTTCTAATTTCATAATTTGCTGTTTCTAGAATTTTGCCTATTTTTAGAATTTTTCAATGTGTTGTTTCTAATTTTTTGCAGGCTTCGGTTAAAGTAATTTGGAAAATTCGAAATTTTTAAAATTTCTAAAATTTTCTACTAAATATTTAAAATTTTACTAAAACCAATTTCGACCCTAATAATTAAAGTTGTATCATATTTTTAAAACTACTACAAATAGCTAAGAATTGCTTCAAAATTAGAATTTAATTTTAAGATGTAGAATTTGGGATCAAAATTTGATAAATTTCCTTGTTTCGGAATTTGTATGTTGCCGCTCGCCTATTTTATTAAATTTTATTAAGATCAGGTTTTTGACAGAAAAATTACCAAACTACTACAAATTAAATTAAATTTAGAATTTGGGTAAGTGTTAATGTTATAAAATATTTAGAGATTTTTGGTAAATAAATTTTAATGACTTAAGCTAAATTAACAATTTTTCTATGATAAGTATTGGGAATTCACAAATGTTAATTACGCCAATATCTTTAAAAATTGGATATTTCAAAAATTGTTTTAATTTTCTTTTTCTTCGAAATATGTTTCATTATGTACATAAAATTCCGCCTTTTTACCTATTTAATTATCCCTGGACCAGGTTTTGTACAAAATGCGAGAATTAGTATTTTGATATATACAGAAAACGACGATTTATTGAACGATTAAACTTATAATAGAGTTGCATAAATCTGAGCATACGTCTCTTTTAGTGAAAATAAATAAATTTTTAAAGGTAGCCCGCTCTGGACTTCTTCATGATCTATTGATCGAATCTTGTCCAATATTTGATTAATAAACAAAGTCATAATGCACACCAATATTTATCTAAAAGTTCAGCCCATCTGAACATTTGTTTTTAATACTTTTAAGGTGTCATAATGCGTTCACTTTAAGCATTCAAAAATCATAATTTTCATTAGGATTAGAATAATTTTGTTAAAAACTAATGAAGTTTTTAAATTTATATTTATATAAATTACATACTTATACATTAATTGGTCTCAAATTTCGATATTCTGATGCAATTTGCTCATTTTGCAAATTTAATTTATTTTGCAAGGTCGTTTAATAATTTAAAAATTCCATCAAATTGAAATAAAATTCTGAATTCATATTTTTATTTTCAATTTGAAATTGTTTGGGAAATTTGAAATTTTCATTTATACTAGAAACTTTTTAACGATATAAATTTAAAAAACTAAGGATATTTTTATCTTTTTAATTTAATTGACCAGCGATATTTTTAATTATCGATGTAAAATATTTTAAATTTTGAAACGATTTAGTTACAGGTTGAAATTTAAAACACTTCGTTGAGTTTGAGCTAGTCCTTAAACTGCTATAGTAGGTCAGTTATTTAAAATTGAAGAAATGGACTAAGCCTCTATTATGGGTGAGCAATTTGTCTGAAATTTCGAAATTTTAATCCAATTTGCTAATTTTAAAAATTAAAGAATTTCATAAGATTGATATAAAATTCAAAAATTTGTTTTAAATCGTTTATATGTACGTATTTAAAATAATTTTAAAATAAAATTAAGAAATTCGAAATTTTGAAAATTAATAAATTGAAATTTCCTACAAATTTTATGAATTTATAGATATTTTATAAATTTATTGATCAAACTGGAATGATGTTCTGGAGCAACATAAAACATTTTAATTTCTAAAACATTTTAATTTATCATCCCTTGCATCGCGCGATTTCTTTTACGAAATTTCGCTTTAACATAATGTCCAAAATGAATAATTGTTTATGTTAGCGAAAATAATAAAATTTCTTTTCGTAAACAGACTATGGTTTGTTTCTGACATTTCGTTATACCAACATTTCGTGAAAAGAAGTCTTCCAATGCGAGGGATGACTGAATTTTAAAATTTGAACTAAGTGTATCGTATGTGGTAGTAACTAATTGTATCGTATGTATTGAACTAAGTGTTTATATAAACAATAATATCAAAGCAGATTTTTTTAACAAACTTCAATTTTTAGCTCTAGTATTTGTCACTGGAAAATTGTAGAAATATTCTGAAATTTTATATAACTCAGAACTATTTTAACTAGTTGGTGTAATTTTAGTAATTTGTTTTAAATAGGTCAAATAAATTCTTTTTCTCGCAACTAAACTCATAATTTTAATAAAAGATTGGAAAGTCTCATAATTTGTTACAAATGTTATGATTTGTTCCAATTATGAAATTTCGTAGATATATTCTAAATTAGAAAATATATTCTGATAATTTTACTATTCTGTTGAATATAATTGAAAGTTTGAAGCTTATTGAATTCAGTTTTAGGTCCAAACACATTTATTTGTCAATTTTAAGTAATTAAATCGAGCAATTTTAGGAAATTATTAAACATTCAGGTGAAATTTTTATCCTAATTCTTAAAAATTAAAATTTTCATTTGTTAGCTATATGCGACGTTTGATCAAAAATTGAATGAAAATTAATTTTAATAAATTTTAATAAAATCGAATTTTAGATTAGATTAAGCTGTGCTGAGTAGGATCTCTAAAATTATTAAATTTCCCTGGGTATCCGGAAAATTTAAATATATATATATATATATATATATATAAATGGGGTGAAATCTTAAAAATTAAAATTTTCATTTGTTAGCTATATGCGAAGTTTGATCAAAAATTGAATGAAAATTAATTTTAATAAATTTTAATAAAATCTAATTTTAGATTAGATTAAGCTGTGCTGAGTAGGATCTCTAAAATTATTAAATTTCCCTGGGTATCCGGAAAATTTAAATATATATATATATATATATATATATATATATATATATATATATATATATATATATATATATATATATATATATATATATATATATATATATATATATATATATATATATATATATATATATATATATATATATATATATATATCATATATATACATATATATATCTGTGGCAATTCAACAAAACCACTTATCTCATTCTCACTCACTTTTCAGGAGACAATAAATTAACAGTAAAACAGTAAAGTAATAAACACTTACTTATCTCGAGATAAATGATTCCACAGTCTGGGCCACAGTCTGGGCCTTTCAACATAATCATTTATCTCGAGATAAGTGTTTATTACTTTACTGTTTTACTGTTAATTTATTGTCTCCTGAAAAGTGAGTGAGAATGAGATAAGTGGTTTTGTTGAATTGCCACTATCAATAAAAAATTATAAAAACTAACTCTTTGCACTCGAGGGCTCCGTAGCGGAGACAATACAAATAATTTTCATTTCATGATAATCAATCATTTGTTAAACTGTAAAAAAGAAATTAATAATTATTGAACTGGTTGGCAAAACTAGCAAATTCAGCATATTGCAACAAACATATGGAATTTTGCAAAATACACTCCATATTATGCGATATTTCGCAGTACATATTATGCAAATTCACGGAAATATATCCGATAAATTGTTGGTAAACCATAAATCTATAAGGCTGGCAACCGGCACACAAAAAATTAATATTTGAGATACAAAAAATTGATAAAACGGCACAAATTAATGAGCAACAAACAAAAATTTCTGGGGATCATAAAATTAATTTTTTGGAACAAAATATAATAATTTGGCAACATTTATAATTTTTTGGCACTATTGGAAGGGTACACAAAAAAATATTTTTGGGCATCGAAATAAACATTTTTAGCGACAAAAATAATAAGCTGACAACAAATTTTCATAAATAAATTAATTAAAAATTAAAAAATTGAAATTAGTTTTAAAATATTCTGGAAAATGCAGAATATCGATTAAATTTAATTTTTGGTCTCGATTTTTTTTTTTTGATTTTTTATTACTAACTTTTATTTTTTTCTGTTCCAAAATATTATTTGTGATGCCAATTTATTATTTTTGATGCTAATGTTTGCCGCCAAATTTTTTTTCTTGTATGCCCGTTTAAATTGTCTCAATCTATAAAGATCTGCGTTTATAACGTTTTAAAGCAAATAAAATAAAGATGATCCTGTTTTCGAGGATTTCGTACGTGAGGTCGAACTTTGATCAATTTATTTATCAAGCTGGAGATTTGAATGCCAACCTACATCTCAATATAGGTGATATTTGTAGTTTAATGATCACATTTTTGGATACATTTCCGTATTGGACAGATGTTGGTGCGCGAAATATTGTGCAAAGGACCTTACTTATAGAATCAAAAATTAAATCCTGAATTTTAAGGTGAAAAGAAATATTTTTTGAATGTACTTTGAATTATTTCAAAAACCTACTATTTATAAAATTCTGAAAATTCTAAATTTTTAGATTGTTTAAAAATTTTAATTTAAAGCTATTCAAAGTTTAAGCCTAGTACGCTGTTCAAGTGAAATACAATTTTGACTGGTCTTCAAAAATATTTATTTATTTATTTATTTTTATTTATTTATTTATTTACAATTTTGGACACCCTATTTTGAGCATAAGCTCATTCATAATAGAGTGTATGTCTATAGAAATTAACACCAAAGTAATAATTACAAAAAAACTTCTTGTTTTAAGAAAATTATCAGCTAAGCCTTCAAACTCCATCCGGTGATGACAGTATATTGGCGCTCATACCGTGGCTTGGGTCGTTCACTCTCAGTATTCATAAAAATGAGATCATTTTGACGTCATCGTATTTTCTCAATTATTACGGTATTGCTGACCTCAAAGATAGCACGGCTGGGCCCAAAATTCGTCTATATGGGAATTGTACCCAATTTGCTTAAAAAAGCAATGTAACACCAGACACAATTAAATTTATATAATTAAATAGGAAGATAAATCTGAGTGAAAAATTAGTTTGCCGAGTTTCGTAAATATTCTAGTGCGTATCTCTTGATGTTATCTCTTACAGCATATTTTTTACAATAAAATTCACTTCGATAGTGTTGATTATCCTCGAAACGCAAAACCAAAATGAAATTGTCAAAATGTATATCTTCACATTTATCATCCGGGAAGATAACAATGAAGTGAAAAATGTGTAGAGATAAAATAGAGACATCTGTATTCTAATACGAAAATTCCCATTTCTCTAGCTAACCTGCGTACCGTAAAATTCAAGTAAAATTCAGCGGTGAAATTTTCATTTTCTTTTTTGTCAATTTTATATAAAAAATTTCATTTCACTTCAGGAGCGTACCGGCCTTTAAAATTTAAAAGTTTTGATCAAATTCAAAATGCATTTATATCGCAAACGGAAATTTAAATTGCTAGTATGTACTTAAACGGTGAGGCTAACTACCAAATTTGTATTAAAAGTAGGTTTATGGTATAGTACAATATAATGCCAAATTCTGAGGACTCCTAAGTGGTACAATCGAATCAAATTCTAACCAAATCTAAATTTAATTATTTTTGTTTTGACAATTTGTCAAATTGTGATATTTCCTTTTAATTCTGATTTTTAAACCTATTGTGTGTTTTTAATAATTTGAATAAATTTTATAAAATTTTAATCGGTGTAAAACATTCGCAAATGTATATTAAAACTTTAATAATTTCAAAAACTCTCCGAATTCCAATTTTTGGGCTCTGAATAAATTCGTTTTTTTTAAACAATAAATTTGAATGTAAACTTGAAGTTGTGGAAGATTTTTCAAATTTATTATAAAATATTTCAAATTTCGAAATTTGATGAAACTACGGGAATCAATGTTTTTCAAAATAAAATTCCAAACATCACAAAAACTGATATTGGGAAGAATTTCAGGATTTAAACTTTGAAGATAAATTTTCAAAATCTAAAAATTTGAATATATTTAATTAATTTTTTGATATTTAATTTTTTATTCAAATTTTACTGCCGATTAATTATAATTAACTACCCTCTAACTCGATTTAATCACCCTTATAATTCCTTTCTAAGCACAGGATTAACGTTTGGTGGATCTGTAGTTATGCTTGATTATACTTAAATGTAATATTTAACCGTAATGAATTTTCTAAAAATCTTAACCTACCTACCATTCAACTTCTATTCGAACATTAAAATTTGGTTATGGGGCTACTGTATTTCGTCTGGGCACCATTTTGTTTAGCGTTTTATAGTTTCAATTTTGGTTAGTATTATGTAGTGAGCATTTTGAATACCATAAACAAACATTCAAGAAATGTATTAAACAAATTCTTAGCTAAATTCTATTTAAATAATCATTTAATAGTAAATTCTGAATAGGCTAAAATTGAATCAAAATTTAACCAACTATAAATTTAACTAATACTTAATTCTATAATCAGAATTATTCTGATTATAGAATTCTGCTTTGCAAATTATGAATATACATTTTTTTTTTTGGTAATTTTGAAATATGTACATATAATCACTTTCTCTGCACTCAGGATATTTTATTTGTGATAAGGTCTAACTGGACCGTTGATTATAGTGAATTTTCTAAAAAATTTTAACCAACAGTTTTCATTAAAAAATATTTTAAATGCCATTCAAAACACTTTACCAAATTTTGAAGAATTTTTTATTAAATTATAAAAGAATTTACCAATTCCTCAAGTTATTTTAACGCGAGGACTTTCATTTAAGAAATTTTAGCAAATCCTGCTACAAATTAAAATTCTGCAATTTTTCACATTTGTATCTTAAGTATTTCAAAAATTAAAATTTGGTAATTATAAAAATTTTCTGAAATTTGCTCAAGTTTTGTAATATTACGTTATTTGTACAATTTCACTAAATGTTACTTAAATAACCTTATATGTATATACTAAAATCTAAAACTTAATGAATTCTGAAAAGCCTAAAATTAAATCAATTTTCAACCAACCCTAAATGTAACTAATTTTGATAAAAGTATTCTGCTTTGCAAATTATAAATTCATTAAAAAATCAAAAAAAGGTTCAATGGAACCAAACGTTTCATAGATCGAAATTATTTCTAAATTTACCAATCTCAGATTCGATTTAATAATTAACTTTTGTAGTTCCTTTGTACTTAGGATATTTTATTAAGTCTAACCGGGTGCTTGATCAGAGTGTAGTTTCTAATAAAATTTAAACTGAAAAGTTTTTATTAAAAAATATTTTAAATTTCATTCAATTCTTAATTTATCTAATTTTGTTTTGACAGTTTTCAAAATTTTCCATTCAAAAAATATTTTCTATTAAACTTATAATTTAGACAAATTAAATAGATCTAAAATTTTTGCAGTTGCCAACGAATTCAGATCTGAATTTTTTTTTAGTTTGAGGGTTTTTATTTAAGGAATTTTGAAAAATTCAAACTTAAATTTCATAACTACCTCCAAATTTTGCATAATCATTTTCTAAATTAAAATTTACCAAATATGGAAATTTGAAATATTTAAGAACTTCAGTAAAATTACAAAATGTATTCAAGTAATAAATTCTGGAATTTGCTAAAATTTCGCAATATTATGTGATTCATCGCAATATTATGTGATTCAGCCGTAACTACTTAAATTAATTTAAATTACGTCTAAATCCCTTAAGCCTTATTAATAGAGGGTGGCCTCTAGGATCTACATAAGAATTGCGTTCAAATTGCTTAGAAATATTTAACTGTAACAATTTAAGCCTAATTATGTAGGTTTCTTACTCGATTGATTCTACCAAAATCTTAATCAGTTCACCCTGAGAAAATTCTCAAACAAACAAAATTGTTTTAATTTACACGTTAACTGTCAAAACCTAGAGATTAACTCACAAGTTTTTCTTGCCGGATTTGAGTCAAATTAAAATAACTAACTCGAGTTAGACTTAAGTATAAACTGAGCGAAATTTCAAAATATTTTTGCTAAATTGTATTAAAAACTACTCTAAAATTAAATATTTTTAATTGACAATAAATTTGAGTGCAAGTACAAAAACTCAGACATGTAATTTAATAATGACTTAGAAAATATTTCGATTTAATTTTTAGGTTTATCAGGACGTCTTCGTTGTAGAATTTTAGTTAATGCAAAAAAATAGTTAAATCTACTCGAATTAAAACTGTTTTTGAGTGAATAAACTCTTTAAATTAAAATTACATATTTTAATTAACCAGTAAATTTGAGTGAATTTTTTTTAGCAATGAGTCCTAGATTATGAGTCGTCGACTACAGAAACTGGATTACCTTCAATTACAATTAGGTTAAAATTCAAAATTCACTCAATTGGTTTGCAATGATTATGATATCAATTATATAGTTCTCAAATTAAATATACATAAATGTTTCTAAGCCGAGTTGCAACAAAATTATGTTCGAAATATGCAAAATTTTTAATTTCTCAG
The DNA here is from genome assembly GCA_963556165.1 of Tipula helvola. Classification (NCBI taxonomy): domain Eukaryota; kingdom Metazoa; phylum Arthropoda; class Insecta; order Diptera; family Tipulidae; genus Tipula; species Tipula helvola. Next base: position 310,305,883 of record OY744481.1, read on the forward strand.
ATAAAGTTTGAATTTCTGAACTTCCATTTGGCCAATTTATATTTTTCGTTCAAGAATTTTTTTTTTAAATCCAGATAATTTTCAATATGCTGAGGTTCTCAAAATTCTTGTGATTTAGGGAAATAATCATAAGTTTACTTCGAGCAATAGGCTTAACACACCCTGGGAATTTCTCGAAATTGGTGCAATTTTAAATTTCGAGTATGTGGCGACTAATATGTGTTAGCATAGGCTAACCACTAACTAAAACCATCTATAAATGTTCAATGGGCTCGAAAGATACTGGTCTGAGTGAATTAAGTAAATGCCTTAATATAATTTAGAATTGGTGAAACTGTTTAATGAACCCCTTATCTTCTTATTTAAAATTATTAACTGAACAAATTTATGAAATAACTTCGAGGAATTTCGTTTTAGGAGAAATTAAATCCGAACTTAATTCTGATGAAAATCCGGCTTTAAGATTAGAGCTTCTATTTGCGTTAATATTGTTCAGAAATATTTTTCTTTAAACTGCATTTTGCACTCAAATTTTAGCCTAATTATGTACAGTAGTCAGATTCCGTTAATGCTAGCAAACATTTTAAGCCTTTCACTCACCGAATGAAAAGTTTGAATTTGCTTTTTAAATTTTTACAAAATTCACTAACAAAAATCAAAGGTTTCTTAATTACACGTTAACTGTCACAACTCAGAGTTCAACTCTTTAGTTTTTCTTGCCGAATTTGAGTCAAACTTAAAACAAAAATTCGAGTTAGTTACAAGTTACAACAGTTTTTGAGTGAAATTTCAAAATTACTTTGTTTTCAACAACTGCACTAAAATTAATTTTTTTTTTTATGTGACAATAAATTTGAGTGAAATTCTTCAGAATTTGGAAGAAAATATTTAAATTTAATTTCGTTACCAAATTTCACTTAAAGCAAAAATTAAATTAATTAACTCGAATTAAGTTTTCGAGTGGCTACATTTAATTTTGATTAAATCCCATTAAAATCAAAATTAATTTAATTCTCGAAATTTGCGCAATTTTTAATTTGAAGGCCATTGCTAAATTTTCAATGGGTTGGAATGGCATTAGCGCCTTATTCCACTTTGAGGAAGATTAAGCAAATCTTGCTTCATTGTCAACACTAAAATTGAATAAAATTTTAATTTTAATTCTATTTAGAATTTTTGAAATTTGGTTTCTTTTATCGTAAAAATATTGGAAATTTTGAAAATTTACAGTTGAAATTAATTTTCAAATATCTAGATGTGATTAACAAATACATTGAATTTATTATTGGATGACAGATGGACGATTAACACTTCAGATTTAAACACAAACTTCCACTCAAACAAAATAAAAAAATCACTCATTTTCACTGTATTTAGGACATCTAAAAATCACTCACTAATAGCCCTTATCAATATACGCGATCAAAATCTAATTATTGACATATTTTTCTCCCCGTTTGACACGATATGTGCTAACACATTGGTGTGTGCAAAAAAAAAAAAAAATTTAATTACATTTTCGTGTAAAATGTATAACAATAAGTATAATTGTTGTTGTTGTTATATTGTCTCTCTGCCCCGATGTACAGAGATAAAATATTCATGTCAGTATACATTTAACAAAAAAAAAACTTTGTTTTGTTATAGTTTTAATCATGAACACCTAACATAACACATATCGTTTGAAAGTGAAATACGCGTTTTATCGCGCGCGCACCGTCGGCGCGCATTATATAAAACTAACATTTGTTGTAAGAAAAATTATAAAACAAAAAAAAATTCACTGACCTGCCACTTTTTGTTATCACCATTTCGGTTCCTAATTTATGAAATTTTTCCCATAATTCTTTACCCTCCAGCGTTACTTTTGGATCGTCCACAACCCCATCGTCTTCCGGTTGTAACGTTCGTAATGGTCTCATCGCTGGATGTAATTGATGCAATAGAACGTCTTCGGCTGTGGTATACGGTGTGCCCAATGGATGGTGAGCATGCGGATGATGTGGTGGTAATTTGTTAAGGAATGCGCCCGGATATAAATGTGGATGGGGGCCACCGGGTGAACCGGTTAAAGCGGCAAGCGCGGCCGCTGGAAAATATGAAGATTGTGGTGGCGGTACACCAGGTGATGTTTGTCCCGCGTTTGGTGATATTTGACTTGTTGCACTTGTGATACTATTTCCACCGGTATTGGAACGATTACTTCCTCCTCCACCGCCGCCACCTCCTCCTCCTCCTCCTCCACCACCACCACCACCAGCCGTCAACAGCGATGATACGCTGAAGTCTGTCGGTCTTGGTAGCTGCAGGAATGGATGGTAGGCCATCCCCTTCGCGGACCTACAAAATTCGTCAGATTGGAGAAGTTCTTGAACGTCGTATCTCATTACAACATTACAAAATATCTAACACCTTTTTTTTTTTTTGGTTTGTTTTTGTTTTTTATATATTTTTATTTTGATTAACAAACAATTTTTTTTCACTCAATATTTTTCACACTAAATAATATAATTTTCCACACTTAATATATATATTTTGAATTTTTCACAATAATTAATAATTTTCTTTTTTTTTTTTGCCACACAATATAGAATATTTCACTCAAAACCACATTTTAATATCACTTTCGCGCATTAACAATCATTTTTCCTAATTATATTACAAATAAAAAATTAAAAAAAAAAAAATGTTGTTGTTATTTTCCCGGAAAACACACATAAATAAATACAATAATTAAAACCAAATAATAAAAAAATTAATTAATAGAAAATCCACTCGATATCGATAACATACGATACTAACTTCACGCCGGTCGGTTACAAACTGGTTCGTAAACAAGAGAAAAAGAAAAACAAAAAAAAAGACAAAATACTATACTATATGTATGTGTGTACAAATAATTCTTTAAATACGTACAAACAAAAAAAAAATGTTATCAAAGTGTATGTGTTTTGTTTCATTCGGCTTCGACAAAACAAAACAAAACAAAACAGAAAAAAAATAAGCTTAGTGTTTTAAATCACACCTCCAGTGTTGGACTGGTGTCAACCGCACCCCAAAAATTTAGCCACTCCTTTTTTATTTGTTGTTGTCGCAATATTCACCAATTTGACTCGGTATTTTTTTCTTGTTTGTACCTAGTTTGAATGTGTTAGAATCGCACACACACACACCCAGGCGCATATATAATATGGATACGATTTTTTTATTTTTTTTATTGTGTGATAATCAACGCGGATTGGTGTCTTTTAACCAATCGAAATACAATTTTGTTGACCAACTAACACAAGTTTTTCGTATTTTTTTTGATTAACACATACATATATGTACACATAATTTATATTATAAATAAATCAAGTTTTGTTTGTTTTATTATTATCTCATCTCTCTGTCTTTTTATTAAATATGCGATCATCTTTTTTTGGTGTATGTGTGTACATGAACTGTGAGCGCGCGAGGTGATAAAAAATAAAATTATTTTATTTTTTGAGGTTATGTTGGTTTATTATTGCGTCGCAGATTTATCTACTATTAATGGTGGTGGCGGGCGAGCAATGTTACGATGGTGGTGCATATTTTATAGGGGTTTTTGGACTTGTTTTTGTTGTTGTATTTATTCCCTAATCGGTTGGAGGTGCAATTTGAATATTTTTTTAAACACAGAGAGAAGAAAATATCGTGTTTCAATTATTTTTATTTTTTTAACAATTCAAGAGTTTAATGAAAATGCAATTGGGATTTTGGGATGTAAAAAAAAGTATGGATGACAATTTAATGAAAATTTTAGATTTTCTATTGTTTGCAGAACCGAATAATTGGTATAATGGTTTGAATGTTCGATGGATGCGGATGATCGGATTACACACGTGGTCTTGGGATGAAAATCAAGGACATCTTGTATTGTAACCATGCGTTTTATAAATTATAGTTAGACAACCCGCATATAATTGAGGTTAAGTTGGATTTATTTCATTTGTTCAGAATTTCAAATCTCGTAAAAATTGTGTGCCAAGCGCCGGTACGATGATTTTACCAGAGCTTAAAATTGTTGATCTGTTGCAGATTAGAATTTGAGTTTAGAGGTTTGAAATTTGAAGTTAAATGATTTTTGTTTCAAGTGTCAAGATTTGAAATAACTAGATTGACTTAGAAAAATACGGTTTGGTAAAAAAATTGAATACGTTGTAGGAGAATTTGAACTTTAGACTTTAGTACTTGGAGAAACTAGATTTGAATCAAATTTGGTATTACAAAATGATGACTGATAAAGTCGAATTTGTTTTGGAAAATATTGGTTGGAATTGGATTTGGTTTGAATTGAATTTGACTCTGAACACACATGGAATTTTATTTGAATTAGCAGAAGTGAAATTTGAAGTTGAATTTTAATTGAAAAATTTGGATTTAAGTTAGTAAACAATTAATTTGATTAACTTATGAATAAAGTTGAATTTAAACTGATTGAAATAAATCGAATTTGATTAGGTATATAAATTGAATTTTGTTAAAAATGAGTTTGATTTGAAATTGAAATGAAATTTATTTGAACTGAACTGGAATTTGATTTCATTTGTCATTTGTAGTTGAACCTAAATTTGAAATGGTTGAGTTTGATTTAAGAAATCAAACCCCTCGTGCAATCAAGCTTTTAAAGTCAATACTTGATTGTTGTTTGATTCAGAAACAAACAGAAATAAATTTGAATTAAATCAAGAATAATTTATAGTTGAATCTTAATTGGAAAAGGGTAAATTTAATTTAACGTAGTAAATCTCAAACATGAATATGTTCTGATCAGTATTCAGTTTTTACAGAATTCGGAATCTAGAATTTGGAATTTCCTTTCATATGTTCATGAATTTAGAATTAAGATAAATTTGATGTTGAAAGAATTGAGTTTAGATTTAAAAAACAAAGATTTAAATATTTGATTTAATTTGAAAGGAATTTCATTTTGAAAACCAATGGAATTTGATTTGAATTAAATCAAGTATAATTTGTAGTTGAATCTAAATTGAAAACAATTTAATTTAGAGTTAGTTGATCATTTTCCGATTCGGAATCTAGCATTTGGAATTTTTTGCAAAAATTTAACAATTTAGACTTGAAATAAATTTGATAGCAAAACAATTTAGGTTGAGTTTGAATAAACGATTAAATATTCGATAATTTGAATTTGATTTGAAAAGAATTTGATTTCAGTAGGAGTTGTTTTAGAAAGATTGATTAAGAATGATTTAAGAATAATTTTTAGTATTTAAGAATTCAGAATTGTAATAAATTTGATGTCGAAACAATTTTGTTTGGGTTTGGAAAACATGATTCGAATAATGAGAATTTAATTTGAAAGGAATTTAGTTTTATGGATTTGATTTTGAATTAAATCAAGTATATGATTTATAGTAAATTGAAAGTGGTTGAATTTAGATTGTTTTTGGTTGTTATTTGTTTCGGAATCTGGAATTTGGAATATTGGTTGAAAAGCTCGAGAATTTAAAATTGAACAACTTTGATGACAAAAAACAATTGAAAAACGATGATACAAATAATTTGAATTTAATTTGAACCAAATTTGATTTGAATTAAATTAGCAAATCTTAAATTTGTTAAATGAAAAATAATTAATTTGATTAACTTGTTTGAAAGTTCAATTGAAAGTTAATATTTTATGTTGAAGAATGCTTAGATTGATTTGATTTAAAGCTATATTTTACAATTATTAGTAGACAAGTAAGTTTACGCTTCAGTTTTGTTTGTAACATTTTTAAAAGAATCCAGATTATTGCGAATGATGTTGATTTTCCTACGTATAAAGGATTAGAAAAGAAACTGAAGCCTCAATACCTTATTCTTAAAGGAGAATCTCTATTAAAAGGAAAAAAACTAGAATCGATTTCTTGATCACTTAGAATTAAAAGGAACACCCGCCTTGATGTGACAGAAAATTATCTAGTGCGAGTGAATGAAATCAGAGAAAATTAGTTCTGGTAGTAACATAATTTAGAATTAAAGAATAACTCTCTAAAATTTGGTTCAAAGGTATTGTTAAATTTCAAAAAGCTGCACTGAGAGGCCTCTTAGTTTTGAGGATTAGGAAGGCTCTTTAACTACCATTTATGAACACTTGGGCAAAGTATTTTCAACATTAAAGAAGTCATAACCAAATTTTTCTTCGTCTCCAAAACAATTTTCGACGTCCCGTCGTTTTATAAACCACTAATTTAAAATATAAAAACTCAGACATTCCAGTTTGTATCCGACCAAATATAGCCTGTCGTATCAATTTTTTACCGTTATCTCCTTAAAATTTCCGCAAAAAATAGCGACGGCAAAACACACATATTACAATAAAATTTTCATTTCACAGGAAAATAATAACAACGAATCACTCAAAAAATCATATCACTTTTCCACTCAAATTAACATTTTTTTTCATATTCAAAATTTCACTCAATTGTTTTTTTTTAGTTAACACGATTTAAACTTAGTTTACCATGTAAGTACAATGTTCGAATTTAAAAGCGTTAAAATCCCACGGATACAATTTTTACACTTAAGCCACATTAAATACTTTTAGACGAAGAACAAAATCCAAATCTCCGCATATATTATGTACAATAATATATGTGAGTCTAAGCGCGAACCGCACACACAAAAATAACTTCAGAAAACGTTCAAGCCAGCAAAGAAGCATACAAAAAAAAAATGTTTTCGTTTATGATGAGACGGCGACGACGCTTCCACTTTAAACCGCAGCAAAATACACAAACAAAAAAACACCACACGAAGAAAAATAGCTCGAGAAAAATAAAAAATGAAAATCGACAAGAAAATTATGTGAGATCCCAAAAGTGGAGAGGAGACACAATCGTATCACGTAAATATTAATAAATATACACATCTCTACGTGTATCTATGTACACATGTATAGAGTTGGAAGTGGCAAAGCTGTATTATTTACAAAAACAACAAAAAAACGAACAAACAAAACAAAACAAAAAAAAAATGGGGGGAAAAATTGTATGTGACAGCAATCTCCGGTGTCGACATAGGCGCCTCAATCAGCCGCCGAAATCATAATGTATGTGGAGGGGCCCCACGAAAAACTAAAATAAAACAAAATCAAGATTTTCCACTATACTATAATCCCAATTCACGTTAACACCAGAGCGAGTGAGATATAAAACCACAAAAAAAAAAACGCCCACAAAATTTTCAAATCTCACACACACACTATTTATACGTGTATATAAAGTGGGGGAGATCGTCACTTTATATAAAATAAAATCCATGCGCAATATAAATATACAGACACTCATACTAGTGTAAGAAAAAAACACAAAACAAAATTCATCTTCACCCAAAAAAAAAAAAACAAAAAAAAACTCACACCCCAAAATGCGAAAACAAAAACCTTTGTATATAATTAAATCACGACAAAGTGCGATTATGACCGAACTGTGCAAACAAAACAACAACAATACGCGGTAATGAAACAAAACATTTGAGTAAAAATGAGATGAGTATATCAAAATGTTTAGCTTTATACGAAAACAAAACAAAACAAAAAAAAGTACAAAATGGACGTCTAAATAGAGTAGATGCGGATTAGACAAAAACTAAATTAAAAAGAGATGACACTACATACACAAACAAATTGTAAGTATATTTCACATTCAATTTGAAGCGGTGTACACTCGCGTAAATAGTCAGACATATTTGAGTGGAATTTTTGTTATTTTATTAGGGATGATTATTTGAGTGTTTTTTTATTTTTTATTTTTATTTTTTGGGAGGATGATTTTGAGCTGTGTTGTATTTTAAATCTGGTATGAATGCATGATGTGCGGAGGAACAAAAAAAAAAAAAGGTGGGAAAATAAAATAATTGGTTGTAGTGTAATATTTTGGGATTTTGGGTTTTATGTATGTACATAAAATTTAAATAGATCGACTTTGATTCATTTGGAGCGCGGGTGTTTTTTTTTTGTTGTGCTTTGGTGTTAATGCTGCGGGTGTTAAAGCGGCCTATCGTAAACAAAATGTTGAATTAACAGAAGTATTTTTTTAAATTATAATACATCGTAAATTCTTAGAATTGTTGAAATTGGGATCATGCTAAAAATTATGGATTATCTCTAGAATGCTAGAATGGATTTAGGGAATCATTTTTCGAATTAAAGCTATGAAATAGGAATTTTGAAATTTACTTCTTGGTATTCTGAAGTATAATCAAGTAATTTTTTTGGATTTTTTTTTTAAAATTTGTATCTCGGCTAAAATGTAGGGAAATTTTAATTTCATTCAGACAAAATGCTTTGAAATAATTAACCAAACGTTTTTATTCTTGAGAAAATGGCTAAAATTTGACTGAATTATTGTAATCGTAATGTATGGTTTTATACAGCCCGGTGGCTCACTCAGTGGTCGATGTATACCATTCGTACTAAACCAGCATGCAGAACATTGCCAGACTCTTCTCTTGAATATTACTAGTCACCTTTCGGTGACAGGGGTGACACTCTTAGATGGCAACGTGCCTGATCAACACCCTGTATAAACCCAATATTTATAAAACTATGCCAGATTAAATATGTATTGTGTCGACAGTTACTTTGAAAAAATATAGATTTTTTGTTAGTGTAAAATAATGCCTTTTCCGAATTTTTTTGGCACCAATCTCACAATTGTCTCTCTAAAACGGAATTTGGTAGTCGACTGATTAAGACTTGGAGTTTTCGTTTTTGTTTTATGCCATACTCCAAAGGGGAATTGTTTTCATCGGAGTTTTAATTTCGTCCGAATTTTTGTCGGAGTTTTAGTTTTTCCGAGGGTTTTAATTTTTCCCGTATAGGTTTGGGTGTTCGTCGAAGTTGTAGGTTTCGTCAGAGATTTCTAGGGAATTTTGATTGTTCGCTGAGGTTTAATTTTTAATTTTGGCCAAATAGCTTTAAAATTCGCCGAAATTTTCAAATTCTGAGTTTTAGTTTTTGCCGGAGTCTCAGTTTTCGTCAGAGTTAATTGTTAGTGTTCGTCAGTTTTGATTTTCGCCATTATTTTAGTTTTCGCCAGAGTTTTAATTTACCTCAGAGATCTAGTTTCGCTCGGAGCTTCAGTTACCGTCAGAGATTTAGTAATCACCAGAGTCTTAGTTTTCATTGGTGTTTTAATTGTCACCGGAGATTTAGTATTCGTTGGAGTGTTAGTTTTCGTTGGAGTTTTATATTTTGTCGTTGTGTTTCATCGGAATATTAACTGTCTCTCGAGTTTAAGTACCCGTCGGGATTTTAGTTTTCGCCGGATATAGTTATCCGTCAGTGTTTAAGTATCCGTAGGGTTTTTAATTTTCGCCAAAGATGTACTATTGGTCGGAGTTGGTATTCGGACTTTAAATTTTCTCCGAAGTTTTAGTTTTCGCCGTTGTTTAAATTTTTGTCGGAGCTCTAATGGTCTAGTCAGTATACTACTTTCTACCTAAGCTTCTCGCCGAAGAAATTAATCGTTTCGGTTTTAATTTTCGGAAGAACTTTATGCTTTCGTAGCAGTTTTAGATTCCAAAAGTTGTTTAGTTTTCGATGAAGCCTGGATTCTTCTTTTAGTTTTAGTTTTCATGGAGGCTACTTTTCGCCGGAGATTTAGCATTCATTTGGGTTTCAGTTTTCTTCGAAGTTTTAAATTTGTTCGAAATTTTCATCGGAATATTAACTATCCCAGAATTTCAGTTTTTGTTCGGTGTTTTAATTTTCCCCGGGGTTTTAAATTTCGTCGGTTTTTTAAAAGTTGGTAAGTTGAAACTGAAATGTGGTAGCAGGCGTATTCTAGAAAAAAATTAAAATTTTGTTGGATATTTGGGAATTGGTTTTTAGTGAGATATTCTATTAACCCAACAATATATATTTATATTTATAGATAAAAACAAATGAATCTGCATATCAAATTTTCGTGTTCTATTGACACAGCAAAAAAAAATGTAATTTTTTATTATTTAGATCAAAATTCATAAATGATGTAATTATAAACTAAACCGTGGAATAACGGAATGAGAATTTGGAAATTTAAAATTTTAGAATAAATATTCATAACTATTTCGGAATGGAAATATTTCAGTTAATTGAGGATTATAATTGAAATTGTAAACTTGATTTACAATTTGGAATTATTTTAAAATTAAGGACTTGTCAAATATGCGGAAAAGGCATATCTTAAAATCCGCGCTAAAATGGCATTCTTATACCAAAATCACGTTTCTGCAATACGGGCATGCCGATCAACTTTCTTGTCAACATGCAATCCGTATGTAAATGAGTTCAACATAAATGCAACATCGAACCAAATCAAATTGATTTGAAAGCAGGTGTTGTATACTAGAAGTTGTAATATTTTAATCGATGATTTTACAAAATCAAGTTCTATTTAAAATGTTAACGCAACGCATGTTGGAGATTATTATGTTTTCCATCTCTTTCAGCGAACTAATCAGAGACGGTGTCCCTTGCTAGTCGTTAGATATTTAGATATTTATCTTGGCAATAATTCGGACCCGATTCAATTGTCACGATGAAATGCAACAGAGTGTAGCAAGAAATTCGACATGCGCTTTTCACCGGTCAACAACCGCAAGAAAGATCAGAAATTGCAGCTTAGAGAGAAAGACATTATTGGCAATTTGTTAATCTTTTAAGCGGATTTGAACACTTTTCTGACCATTATTATTTGACAAAAAACAGCAGCTCCAAGTGTTCTGCTTAAACAATTTTAAGCACAGTTCAGTTATGATTTTAATGGTTTGCTCAAACATTTTTAACTCAACAATAATGTAGAACATTACAGCAGAAGATTTGGAGCTAAACTGCTGCCTCAAAATCAAGTTTTTGTTATCTGTAATCTCTCAAGGATAGATGGCAAGATTTAACAGGAAATTGGTCTATAACCAGGGCTGGGGATCCGGAGATGGAGATGGAGATGGAGCCGGTGCCGGAGCCAGAAGCCACAAAACTGGGAATTTTTGATAAATAAGAGTCAGAGCCGGAGCCGGCGCTGGAGCCAACGAAGCCAACTTTTTTATCTCGTTTTTTGAAGCTGGGGCTGAAGCCGAAACCATGCAGCTGGAGCCCGAGCCGGAGCCAAAGGCGAAGCCAGATTACCTACCTCGATATTTTTGTTCCAAGTTTCATGATTTTATTGTTGGATAAGCCGGAAACTGTATAAACGTTGCAAAAAACCAATGTTTATACAGTTTCCGGCTTATCAAAAATGCCCAGCTTAGTGGCTCCTGACTCCAGATCCGGCTCCTCAGCAATGCTGCTAAGTGCTAACATTCCTCCAATACCACACCTACGCACTGTTTAAGAAAGGGATATTTGTTGACGCTGTTCGCGGTATACAGGTGAAACTTTATATTTTAATATATTTAATTTTGGTTGGCGTTCAAGCTAAAGGAAGAATCGCGCTGTGTACAAGCGGTTTTTTATCGTAATCTTCATAATCTAAGCAAGGATTCGATCTTGCCACATAAACCTGGCCTTCATAACATAAAGTATAGAGCGCATTAAATTTAAAATATTTTGAAATCGCTGTAATCCTATGAAAAACTGGAATAGGAGCAAACAAAGGTTCACTGTTTGCTTCACCGTATTTTAAAAAAGCTTGGGTTTGGATAATGTGGTTGCCGGTTTAAAGATTTTAAATAAATAATGCAAGCGAAGAATTTCGCGAGTATGTACCGCATCAAGTAATTTGTATTAAAATTTAATATAATTAAAAAATTCAGATTCCCAAATTCTTAAATTTAAATAATACAGATTGAAATTTTATTCTTTATTTTTAAAGAATTTTGGACATGAAAAACTGGAAAAAATACTGCGTGTCGTTCAAGAACTCTATGCTTCAATACGTTAATGCAATTTTAGTAAGTACAATGGTTACGAATTTGACCACATATTTTATAATTTCAGAATTTGAGGAAATATTTCAATACAAAATTTGATCAAATTTCAGAATTCGATTTATAATTTTATGAATATGACACAAAGACAAAACAAAAACAATTCCAAATATTTTATAAAATTTCCAAACAAAATTCCCAAAAGAATCTGCAAAATTCAAAACTGTAGGATACTGTAAATACTGAGGATCAAATCAACATTTTTCGATATAGGGACTTCCGACTCCAAACCCCCGCATTTCAATTATTTATAAAAATTCAAAGAATGTGTAACGCAATGACTTTGCGGTCACACGTTAACAGAACATTCAGGGGTCAGCACCTGCAGCATTTATCCGGCTTACACTCAGTCTGGGGTGGGGATTTGGTGGTGCTCTTCCTGGATCGAGATAGCTGCCATAAAAGATTTGTTTGCGGATCAACTTACCTCTAACACGCACGCACATACAAGCGACATGACGCTTCTCTCCCGATAGTAATAAATACTTAATCAAACTGATTGATACCTCCACTTGAAAAATATACAGCTTATTGGTTCGGCTGACGCTATGCGTGTCTCGATCATCTGTACAAAAAGAATCAATACATAAATGCCTGCTCACGGCAGCCCGTTAAGAACTAAAGCTAGGAAAAAATCAATTTGATTAGTAGGTTTGCTAACCCGGCTGAACACGTTGCTAAGCTTCCACTATTACCGCTAGGAATGGGTTAGTTTTCTTTTCTATAAGCCGGAATGCCTTGATAACTTCTTTGCGCGTATCGGTGCTTTAATCCGCTCTTCTCAAACAACGTTAATTATGTGATGGTATATAGTCCCATTTCTAGATGACTCGGCTGCGTGTTGGTTATTGAACCACACCCAAAAAACTCTCACTTTGATGTAGCACTCCGTGGTTATCTTTCGCTTTTTCGTGCCACTGTATTATCCATAGCTATGTCTTTAGGATTTGGTTGTTGTTTTCTCTTTTTTTTTTTGTATCGTGTGGTTAAGGTATGTGAATTCCACACGTATCTCTTGTTTTATTGGATACACTGAACACACGCACTTTATACGTACTTACTTTATTATTATATCCAAATACTGCATAACGTAAATTAGGCTGCACGAAAATTCGGGTATTTTTTTTAAATTTTGGTCCAAAATTTTTCGGTACTTTTTACGTTTTTGGTTTCTTTTTATTTGATGTTTTTATAAATTTGCAAACAAGCGATTTTTAATGCGATCACTCCGAAAATAAAACTCAACGCCCTAAAGCAAAAAATATTCTGTCTCGTTTTATTTTTGAATTTGACCCACGCGCGCAATTTTCATAGTGACCGATACTACAAGTAATTCAAACCAGAGCCATCTATGGTTAACCACGCCACCTGTTTAACCATAATTATGACATTTATCCAAGAAATGTTTGGTTATTCTTCAGCGGTACCGGTTATCGACTGTGAAAAATACAAAGTAGCCGCATTTCATTTAATGTTACATTCCTGCGTGTGTGTGTGGTTTTAGAGTTTGGTTGAAGTTATATGAACCGGTCGTAACAAATGTTAATATTAATCAAAAATTTATCGAAACTGCATATCACTGGCCTCTTTGCGCCAGGATGATACGAAATTGTGAAGCGCTTTTTAATCTGCGTTTTGTATTTTAGTTGTTTGTTCACAACAATCGGTATTTTAATTAAATGGAATGCACCTATTGATGCAGTACCAAAATATCGGTTGCGTACGAGACAAAATAAAAATAATTTTTGATAATCGTCAGTCATACAAGAAGGTCGGTACGAGTAACACGCTCACCGGCAAGTAACAACACGCAAAATAAGCAGTGCTATCGCTTTGAAAACTTTACACGGAGTACGCTTCAAATTTTCAGGGAAGTATTTCTAGTCAGAAGGGAGTACATACGAAATACAGTAGTTAGACCTTACACATAAATAATTGTTGGTGTTCTGTGTTAAAAAAAAATCGCAGTCTAGTAAATTACACTAAAATTGTTTTTAGTTTTTGAGCCAAATTTGAATAAGTATTAAAAGAAAACTATTTTATTTATTGGTTTAGAGCTCTTGATCTATTTTACTTTTAAAGCGTTAAGCTTTGTATGCTGCTCGAGCTAACTAGTTTTTTAATACGAGTACAACATTCCACAAAATCACAGAAATTTTTAGATTACCGTGACATTTTTAATTTTTAGCTATTTTTACCTAAATTGTACGTGGTAAATGGAAATTGAACCCTTTTCATTTTTAATATCGGAATTATGGCAGATATGCCAATTCAGACATGTCAAATATGCGAACATGTTTTTCATTTTCCAAAGCTAATTTTTGAGAATTAGAAAATATTTTGGTGCAATTTAAAGCAAACTGTCATTGCAGACAATATCAAAGTAGGTACCTAGGATGACCGGGTCAAAAATAACTAAACTTGGACGAAGTCTGAAAAATGGCCTTAAAAAAATCAGGACTGATATTAAGTCTCATAAAATTGGTTTGGTGGCGACGATTGGTCACAAAACATGCACTTGGTGAAATCTCTTCTAGAAAAATGTTAAACCCTCTAATATGATTCATAAATTGGAGGGTGCTACAACTAATTCAATGATCATAAAATATATTGGTTAAGTCAGTTAATAAATTTTAATAGAATTTGTGCATAATCACAGCAGTTTCATTTGGGACAGGGATGGAGTTTCTTAATTAAAACATGCCCAGAATCCAACAAATATTTCAACAGACTGTAACGACCCTGAGGTTTTTAGAAAAAAAAAATTGGGAACATTAGATATGCCAAAGAAACATTTGTTTTTTACTTTCATAACCATTCCAGGCCCTTACTACATTTTCAGGTTCCAGAACCAAATGGAGCACGTTTGTCAATGGTTTTTAGTACAATTTTATATCTGAGTTATTAAGCCGATTCTATCAGTAGTTCCTAATATAAAACTGAATTATTCATGCTCTGAAAATTTCTTGGGTTACTTTATTTGGGGTCGGATTTGTTAAAATAAAATAGGTGCCAATCCAGGAAGTTCACTACGTATCCAGCTTCAAATGGAACTAGGTGGCATGTTTCTGCATGGATTTTAGAATTTACATCTGATATTTGAGATATACAATTTATTAATTCCGGCTCTGGAAAATTCCTTTGGCCGTATCATCTGAGGTCGGATTTCTTAATTAAACCATGGCTCAAATTCAGGATATTTTTGAGTTGAAACTTTAAATCAAAAATGATATTCACCATATTTATTCTATCTTCTCCTATTATAAAACCTATTATTTCATGGCCTCAAACATTTATCTGCCATAATGTAGGGCTGTGATTAGAATTTTTAAAATGAAACAAAGAAATATTTTGGAACCCTACTCGTACTAATGATATTATGATCGATACCATAAATGAAAAATTAGATTTACCAATTTTGGTTGTCCATACACAGCCAACCCAGATAATTTTCTTTGATTCCAGCACCGAAGGGAATACACACATTTGTCGCTGTGTTTTAGTGAACTTTTATTTCGGAGATATTAAGCCGATTCTCTATACATAGTTCCTAACATATTAAATCACGTCCAGAAGTTCGAATTTCAATTTGTTTTTCTCCTGAATTTTGCATAGCTGCTAATAAATTTAATGAGTTGAACGAATATTGTCTAAAAACCAAGATAATGTAAGACATTTTCCTGAATGCCGACATAAGTTTGAAAACTCACAACATGCCCAAAGAAACCAGGACATCTGGTCACCCTATTCCTACCTAGATCTTACCTAGGCGAGAAGGAGAATATCAAAATAAAACTGAAATACAATTTCTGCTGTCAGCATTTAACCATGCCAGACAAGAACGATGCATGGGAGTCTGGGTTTTATTCAAATGTATAAAAAGGATTTGAGAATATTAATGTCAAGGAGTATAGGACGAACGAAATTTCCAACATCACGCTGCATAAATCCAGACTTGCATACAACTTTCTTCGTCTGGGAATGTAAAATGATTTCAGAAATTATCTTACAGTATTATTCTTATATAGAGGTCCTAATCTAAGATTAACAAAGGATTTGAGAGTACTGTAAATCTAGACTCATTCATCGCTTTTGTGCGGTAATGCTTATAATGACCGCATAATTTGTCTTGCCGGGTAATTTTTGTATTCAGAAGGTTCTAATATAAATATTTAGCCAAACCTGATAAAAGTTGTTTGTTAAAATCAGGTAATCTCTGTTATGTTTGTGTTTATCTGGTGCCCCATTTAGAGTATTTTGATGTTTTTATAAGTTGTAAAAACTTGGAATTATCTTTTTGCCAACAAACCTTTAGATTCTGAAAAAAAAAACTTCGTGAAGTTGAAGTAATTTAGTTCGCAAATTTGACTTATTAGAATTGATATTGTAAAATGACTGATACATTACTGCAAGAGAATTGTTTTAAAGGTTTTTGCCGGAGAATAACAGAAACCATTATAAATATTGAGTAAAAGTATTATTAGAACAGCAGTTATTGGAACAGGGTAGTACAAAATGAAATATCGGAGTACAGGAGTAAGCTTTAGGCGAAAGTAGTTCAATTACTCCGATCGTACTCACTTCGACAGCACTGGAAATAAGTAGTAGTGATACATAAATATAAAGTAAGTAAATAAAATTGCGCTATCTACACTACACAATATTAACGAAAATTGTAAGTGTACTGAAAAAGTGTAGGCCTACATAAAAAAGTGTATATAACCAGTAGAATCAGGTGTGGCGCGATATTTTAATAAAGTGGAGTTGAACATGTGCGACAATTATTTAAAAATTGTGAAGAATGCTTTACTTGCGTTTAAATTACCCTACACTACGGATATTTCCCATATTCTAAGAAATTTTATCAGGTGTGGGCCTTTATTTCCATTAAATAAACATGTCAAGCTTTCCGAAAAAAATTTTGTTATTAAGATAAAAACGGTTGGGCATGCTCGACAAATTTTTGAAAATCTTGAAAAATTCTAAACCTGTTGAAATTACTGCTACGCTCTTTCTATTTGCCATAATCTCAGAGATGCTACCAGGTGTGGCCTATATATTTCCATAAAGTAGACAAGTCAAGCTTTCCGCAACGATTTTCAATCCATTTTAACTCGGCCTACCAACTTAATAAAAATATATCCACATCTGGTAATATCTCGAGATATTGGAAAATGAGACTAGTGTAGCATCAGTTTTGAACATACTAAATCATTTTTATCCTAATAACAACAATCGTTTCGAAAAGCTTGACCTGTCCACTTTAAGAAAATATAGACCCACATCTGGTAGCACGGAAATAGCCATAGTGTAACAGCATTTCAACAGACTTAGGTTTTTCTCAGAAATATTGCCCGATACCAGGTTCACTTGGCTATGTTACCTTTTTATGTAGGCCTACACTGTTTCAGTACACTAACACTTTTCGTTAATTTGTGTAGTTGATGTACATGCTTCCAGCAGATGAACGTAGTGTGAATTCGTAAATAAGGGCAAATTTAATTTTAACACCTAATTTTTCTGAGAATTTAATAATTCCAAATATGGAATTTCCTATTAAATTTACAAAATTCAAATTTTGACCAATAACTAAAATAGAAAGCGAATTCGTCAAAATTGGACAATTTACAAATTTATCATTCCTCTAGTTATAAAAATAAATAAACTTGATAGGATTCTGAAAAAACTGAAATTTACAATATTTGCCCTCATATGATTTTTAATCTGAGCCCAATGTTTGGGTAATGGATTTTAAAATTAGGTACATGATGTTTAAGTACAAAATATCCTCGAATTTTTCGAAATTGGTCAAATCGCTCACGCAAAAATTGTTTTTAATTTTTATTGAACTGTGAATGAACTTATCTTGAAATTTAAACCTGTAGACTGTCTCTAAATTTATTTTTGGGTTCACTTTGCTTATGTGCACTGTATCCAAAATTTTGAAGAGAATACAGAATTTTCAAAATTTTTGCTATAAATTGGGATCCTCAGGAAAGGGTACTTCCTAAAGTTTTATTATTTTGAGAAGAAAGAAATTAACAAAAGTGCCTTGTGATAAAAATGGCACTGGGTTTTCCAGAAGCGTTTCCTAATTTGGAACAAAACTTAATACCTTAGTTGGTGAAATTAATCAAAAAATTATCAATCAATATTTAAAAAAAAA
Organism: Tipula helvola; assembly: GCA_963556165.1. Taxonomy (NCBI): domain Eukaryota; kingdom Metazoa; phylum Arthropoda; class Insecta; order Diptera; family Tipulidae; genus Tipula; species Tipula helvola. Next base: position 310,323,992 of record OY744481.1, read on the forward strand.
AAAAATGAGCGATTGTGTAAGGTAAAATTGTCGTGAAAATGCATAATCTCTGTATAGCAGAACCTCAACTGAAACTATAGCTTTGAAGTGAAATTAGAGTAAATTCTGTAAATTTGGGAAAGTTTTAAAATATTTCTTGAAACATAAGCCACTGCCACACACAAAATGATCGTTTTAAAAAAATTGATCGAAATTCGGAGATACTCGTAAAAATGTATTTGAAAATTTGGTTACCTTCCAAATTTTCTCAAAAATTAGAAAAGTTGGTTTAAAAAATGCGCTCCTATTCTCCCAAGAAAGTTGTGGAAAGATGATTTATTTATAATATTCGCTGTATATTGTGTGAGATCGTATCAAACATTGTTGTCCTAACAATGCTAATCCCATATTTTTTCTAAAGCAGCAAATTATTTTTGAATTGATTAATATAGACCTTCGGTGTCAGTTTCCTATGATTTTCTCAAGAAAATTGCGAAAATCATTCAAAAATAGTTGTCGTAAACAATTATTTTTGCCAAAATTGAAAATTTTTCGGATAGGTAAAACCCATACAAGCTTTGCTGATGTAGACGATTTTGGTGCCGGCTTTCTAGGAATTTCTCAAAAAAATTGGAAAGTCATTTCGCCATAATAAGAGCTTTATATTGTGTGAGATTCTATCAAACAGAGTTTTTCTAAACATCCTAATCCTCCCCTTCTGCCAAAACTGAAAATTATTTCGGATAGCTAATATTCGATATATATATATATATATATATATATATATATATATATATATATATATATATATATATATATATATTGTGTGAAATATCAAACATGGTTGTATTCATAACCCTAAACCCCTAATTTTTCCTAAAAGCATTTCTCGGAAAGGATCAAATATTTTGATTTTTTTTTGTTTTAAATTATTATCTTTACAATCATATTTAAACATCTTTTAAATAATTTTCAGGTTTAATGCAGAAAAGAAAAATTCGTAATAAAGAGTTTTTCTGCATTTTTACTAATCACGCCCAAGGACAGATTTAGGACAAGCTTCACCTACGCAGTGATTTGAAAGTAACATCCATTATTGCAATGATTAATTGAGATATTTGAAATTAAAAATTTAAAATGAATTATAAAAGGTTTTGAACTCTAAATTTCAGCGATTGTTTTTATAAAACTGGAGGATTATGATTTTAGCAGATGGTACTGCTGGCTCGCACGATGCCAACAATCTGGCCACATAAGTTTCTATGCCGTATAACTCATCTGGGAATGGGCGTCTTGTTTTTGCTGGTTCATCGATCGCAGTTTAATATTGCCTTAAACGTAATTTTTGTAAGGCGGCTCTAGTATTAGTTTTAATATGAATTACAGCTCCTATAGGCACTCATATATTAAAAAGGGACCATCTTTGAAAATGTTCCCAGTAAACCTTTGTACACCAGTTAAACCTTCATTCTAAATTGCGTATATGTAAAGTTAGATCAATTTCATCCCCAGATTTCTATTCTCAAGTTCGCAAATTCTACAGTCACGAAAGTCTTTAAAATTGTTTGTGAACTTAGACCAAAATTCTATTCCAAAAAACTGTAAGCTAATGTTCGTGACTGAAGTAGACAAGGTAGAAAAATATTACTATCACGACAATTTTTTTAATAGTCCAGCTGAATTTTCATTTTTCTATAACTAAAAGTAATACCTGGGTCCCATTTTTTATTTTGTTCCAAAGTGATAACTGAAAAGTGCAAATATCAACTTTTAAATGTACTTTGCAATTTTTATTCAATGTACTTTTTATTACCGAAGTGCACAGTGCAAAATGACAAGTGTAATTTGCTAAGATTTTCCAAATAAATGTTCTATATTTGGTTCCACATAAAATTTCCATTATGTAATTGCTAAGTTAATATAAGAAAAGTTTGAATCATTTTTGCAAAGGAAAAATTCACCCCACTCCTATAAGTTTAGGATTGTTGAATGTTTCGAAATGTTTAGATGAACGATTTTCTTTGGTTTTGGTTATTATGTATGGCAGCTATATAGATTCTAATTTAGTGTATTAAATAAAGTGGAACTTGAATAACAGTTGTGTTCTTTCACCTAAATACCTGCCCTCTAGCAAAAAAGGTAACGATTACTTTGAGAAATCCAGATATTTAATTAAATAGGCAAGTTATTGTCACTCATACCATATTGAAATTACATTTTTATTCACCATTTACATTGTGCACTTGTTCAGTGAAAAAATACAGAACGGTCGCAAAGCCCACAAAACAATCCCGCTTTTTAAATCTTGAATGTGGCATAAGTTAATGTTTTGAAATTTTGAAATTTTGAATAGGATTATATACAGGATTTTCAGAAATGGGCATACAAACGACTCTAACCCTTTATTTTGTTATGTATGCAAAGCATGTTTTTCTGTTCGGACAATGATTTTTTGGCGCGACTTGTATGCAGGAATCATAATTTATTTGTGCACGAATGTTAATTTTTTGGTGTACTGGATTTTATTTATTTATCAAAAATTAATTAAAAAGTACCCATTTTTATTTTTATGTAGAAGCCTCGTTAAACTTAGCTTTTTCGCCTTTCCGGTAACTTCTAATTATGTAAACTGGATTCACCTGCAGAATTTCTTCCGGATTACATTCAATGTTTGGAAAAATTAAATTTAAAATAAAAGTTCATCGTTCAACTAAGAAGGTTTTAATTCTCCCTCTCCCTCTCTCTTTTTTGCTCTCTCTATCTGTTTCTCAGTCTTTCTCTTTTATATCTGACACGTACAAACAATTAGGTTTATTGTTCAGTGGTTAAGTGAAATACACACATGTACTGTAAATTGACATTTTACATAATGCATAATATCCAAGCACTCTTTCTCTAAATTACGTAACTAAATTGAAAAGTAACCTCACGAGGAACTTTTCGTTAACCGCCTGGTGGTGAATAGCGTAATGTACTCTTGAAATGAAAAGTCGAAAATGTAGCCGAATACATCTAGTAAGCCTGTTCAAAGGCTATCGAGTATCTGAAATCCACCTAAGCTTGTAAAACATAATTTACAGTGGTAATTTCGTTCCTCTATATTATTCTAATGCGCAGTCAGCAAATATTCAATATCTGGAATTTAAATAAAATTAACAAAGGAGTAAATTTAAATTTCTACCGAAATTCATCGCCCGTGTTCACTTATGTTCGTAATAACCGGGTACCATGTGAATCAAGGGAGAGGAGTAACTGACACTATTAATTTAACAGTGTTTTTCGGATCGTTAGCCAGTTGGAAAATAAATGAAGGAATAAGTCTGCATCACAGTTTCCATGAAATCTTTATATATGTCTTGGTCCATTCGCTTATTAATTCTAAATATTGGCCCGCTACGTTAGCAAAATTCTTCCCAAACCATAACATTCCTTCCTACGTGCTTTACGGCCTTAATACCCGTACTGTATCAGGGATTCAATTCTTTATTTTTTGCGTATTTCATGTAAATTTTTCGCTCGACCCAAACAGACTAAACTTGGATTCGTCGCTTCAGAAAACTTTTTCCAAAATGTCAGTAGTATGCGCAGGTGTTATTTAACCCTTTCACTCGTCATTTATTTTAAAACGCTTGTTGTTTTGCTTAAGTATCTGAGTAATTCTGAAATTTTATAATATTTTTCGCGCTAAGTAACCTTTTTTGGTAGCTTAAGACTAAGAGCCAACAAAGTAACACTTAAAAAATCCATTATTAGTTCATTGAATCCCAAAAAATATGTTTAAAGTGTATGTACACAATTGTGTACAGTACGAGTCAATGCGTTAAGGGTTAAGGGAATGCGTCGCTCGTTTTAAATGTTGTTTGGAAATAATTTGCTTTTCACTTGTAATATACCTATGCAGGCCAGGGTCAAACAGTCGACTTCTAATAGTTCTGGACTTCCTCAGTTGGAAATTTGCAAAACGGTAAACTAAATGTTTTTATTTAACAGTTTGTTCCTTTAACTCTTCTTTAGTCCTTTACTAGAAACCAGAAACAGTCTCTAGTCACTATATCACAACAACTTCTCGGCCGCTTATTTGAATATAGTGAATGCCCGAGTAATTACAGTACAAATGAAAAAATCACATCACTTAGGTAATGGAGCCAACTTCAGCAAAACACCTAACTGTTGGGAATCGCACAAAACCTTCTTGATACATTATTAGGAATTTTATAGTGGTGTTTATTTTATTTCGGCCCGATAAATGGAGCAGTAAATTTTTTATACTTACCCTACGTCAAATTATGTTTTAATTCAAATCATCAGTGAAAACTTGATATAAAAAATGTTTAACTTTACCTATTTACATGTAGCTATCGGCAGCTACTTTATATAATATGACGGCTCTCGACAACGGCTCCGGATAGATAATAAAAAAACGCTCTAATAATCAATTTTAAAGGTTTTATGATTTTAATAATGACAAATACGAGCTTAAGCATACAGAATTTTTGATGTTGAGCAGTAATGGCACCACGAAGCTTTCGTTTAAATGTTTTTTAATATTTTCATTTTATTGCTGCATTTTGATAAACAAATAGAAAATAATGTTTGTAACATACTGCAATATATTTTATTAGAAATATTGAGTATTTTAGAATAATGAACTACGATGAAAAAAAGACAAAAATACATTTTTAGATTTTCAAGTAACTCTTTTTATGGAAACGATATGCATTTTAAGTGAGTAGCGGCTGCTGATTTAAATTATTCACATTTGTGCGGGCATAATACACACAGAAATGGGGTTTTCCTTGAGTTTTTGATTTAATGAATATAATTCGCTAAGTCAGTACGTTCTTGCCTCATACTTAATGTATGAAGTTAGAATTGTATTTTGTAGTTTGGTCGTAGCTACCTGAAGAGTAGACCGAACTTTTGTTCGTGCGAACTTTTCATTACGAAACCAAACTACCACATAGAAAATTCGAAAAGGGTTTTCATTTTTCGGGGTCGATACACTTTGTATGACTCTTGCTTGGGTTAAAGTACTGGGTGGATTTTGATATTTTACTTTTTTGGTAGATATTATAAATGATTGGCCTCTTCATTTTTCTGAATCATCTAACAATTGGAAAATTATTGTTGTTGTATTATTATTGTACCATTATTGTTAATATATTTGGTCTATAAAAAACTGAAAGAGTCTACAAATCGTATTTTGGTAAATTTGAAAAATCAATTCTTCTCTTTTAGTTTTAAATCCTAATTTTCCTTAGGGAGTTACGTCATATGTTACCGAATTACGGGTAAATCGGGAATTTCGATTTTTTGAAGTAGTACAAATAACATCGTTTTTTCTAGAATAATTTCGGCTTGCATGCAGGACTCAAATTGCTTACCCCTTCATTTAAACAACGATTATAATTTTTTGCGTGTGATTGCGTGATCTATGAAAACGCGCTCAAAAACATATTTTGCCTAAAAGTTGTTGTAGATCCAGAGAAAGAGGTAAGAACAACGAGTTGATGGCCGTTTGGTTATGTTTCGCTCAACGAGTTGAAGATAGGAGAAAGCATTTTTACTTTGTGTGTATATTTTGTATATTGTAAAATCTGAATTTCATAGTTCGATAGACTATAAATATAGTCCATGTTCTATGAATGTATTTAGAGGCTATGTGGTTTCATTAAACCAATTTCAAAGTTTGTCCTCCAAAGCTTCCAATTTTTTATAATTTGTTGTGCAAAGTCGCTCATTTCGTGTAATTTCTCAATTATGTCTCGAAATTAGTCAATTTTTCCAAAGCGAAAGCGAAACTGATAATGATAATAACGTTTTGTTTTACCCGTTTTGGTTTTTGCTACTTAGCGATAAGCAGATTAGCCTAATTAATTCTATGATCAGCAGAACTGTCAATAAATCCTTTAAAAAACTTATTAATGAAAACACTACAATAATACTAATAGTTCTAACACATCGAAGGGCCAAACTACAAACCTTGAAATAGAGATTAATAATAATAATAATAAGGTTAAACCAAGTTACTCAAAGGGGCATCTAACGGCTGCAGCTGAACAGCTATGGTGAGTATTCATCAGATTCTGATGACATGGAATTCGACGACGAATTCAACAAAGTCGTGTTTCCCTCAACCACTGGAGGACGTTTCAACAATCTAAACATTGATGTCGAGCCGGCAGCAATGATTCCTATTACAACAAACGGGGCCGGATACGACAGTAAACAAATAGGATTGCTGAGGGACATTACAAACTCGAACAAAGCCACTTTAATTAAAGTTCTTAGTAACATCGTAATAATTTAAGCCAATAGAGAATCTCAACACCAAGATATAGTTTGCAAGCTCAAAGAGGCTAACACCCAATTCTTCACCTATTCAGCCAAAAACCAGAGTGTCATCAACCAAATTGATGATACCCAGAGGAATACATCAAAATACAGATGTTGAAAATATCAAAAAGAATCTTTCCGATAAAGGTTACAAAGTTATTAACGTATACCCCATGGCCAAAAAAACAACTGGCTTAGATGGCATTGATAATCAAGTGAGAATGTCGTGCTTCACAATTACCTTTGAACCAGTCACGAAAAAAGCTGAAGTCAAACAAATCATTGGTTGCTGTGGATACAAAGTTCAATGAGCAGCAAAACGAAAACAAACCGTTACTCAATGGCGTAAATGCCAACTATTTGGCCATATGGCATCATCCTGCAATATGCAATACAAATGCGTAAAATGCGCCGATTAACACAAACCAGGGGAATACCCCTAAAGTTGGAATGCAGAGGCCGTTTGAACCAAATTTTGAGATCAGGAGTATCCTTCTCTGACCATTTTAGACATAACGACCCTGTTTTGGTTGTCTCAGATAGTGCCCCTCCAGGTTTCACGACTCAGATGAGGAATTCTGCTGGAGAATCAGGTGACTTAAGTGAATTTTTGAGTAAGTCACAGCAGTTCTTTGGGATTAGCTTTTTTGATCTAACTATGCATCAGGATTTCTCACTAAATATATGGTTCAGGACATTGCCTATCGTATGGTGATGTATTTAAACTTTGTATGCCAATTTCTAAAGTGAAAGTGCTGGCGTTAAATTGTAATAGCATCATAAGTCTCACCCGTCGTCAGGAATTGTTGGTTCTTCTAAACAAGAACAGGCCTCTTCTTGCTTGCCTTAGCGACACTAAATTGTCAGCCTGCCATAATCTCAGTATCCCAAAATTCACTGTTTATAGAACAGATGCAAAATTAAAGTCTCGAGATGCGGGGGGCACTGCTCTACTTATCAATAACTCAGTGACTCATTCGGCTCCAATAGCAATATTAAACAAACATTTTTATAATACAATGGCGCATGTTGGAGAGGCCATAAACTCGTTCCTACTAATTTCTATCAACTTTCGTAAAATAATTACCTCGGATCTCACTAAACTGTTAAGTTTAGCTGACAGAGTTGTTCTTTGCGGAGATTTCAACGCCCGGCATTTCTATTGAAATTGTGACCGCTGTAACTAAAACGGTAAAACGGTATTTAAATACGGCGAAGATAGTGTACAGATTTTCTTCCCCTCAGAATACACTAGAGGCAATGCTGTTTTAGACATGTTGGTTTACAAAAGATGTCCTAATTAAGGAACAAGTAGCAGTGTTACATGAATTTTGCTCTGATCATTTACCCGCTACTTTTGAAGTTTCTGAAGGTTTTAATATTTTTCGCTAAAAAATAAGCATCAGGGTTCCAGATATAAAAAACGCGGACTGGGGTAATTTCAGGCACATAGTTCATTATAAAATATCTCATCTAAACGAAATAAAAATCAAATCCATTAATGATATTGATCATGGTGATTTTAAATTTATCAAAATTGTCTATAAATAAATGATAAAACAATGACGCCGGTGATCCTTACTTTAATCAAACTCAGAAACTTCATAAGAATAGAAGGCGGGAGGTCTCTAAAATTTTTTCGACCACTCTGATAATCGGATAACCAACGAAATTCATCTAAAAATCCATCAGACTTAGCAGGATAACTTCACTTAAAAACTACACAATATTACACCAGATAGATCTAATTTATATAAGGCAATAATAAAAACAATCTTACCCAAAAACAAAAATAAAAGTGAAGATCAGTAAGGTTCGATCATTGATCCTTCAGTTAATGCAAACAAGATGGCGGAATGAGGTTAATAGTTTTGCTCTGTCATATCCTGCCCCATTCTTGTATGACAGCATTGAGAGCATCACAACAAATTCTGATGAGGTCGTCAGTTTTGTCCGTAAGTTCAAAAATAAAAAACCACCTGGTATAGATGGTGTTTCAAATCGTGCTATTTAAAATCCCCTTTATCTGGGTTTCCTTCCAAACATCTTTAACGCCATGTTTCAATTCGCATATTTTCCTTATGCATGGAAGATATCTAAAGTAATAGTTATCCCTAAAAATGGTAAACCACTGAAACCCGAGCACACGAGACTGATTAGTCTGTTAAGTGGATTGAGCAAGATTGCTATCTAATCCCAGATTTCCAGTTTGGGTCTATCCATCAAAGATCCACTTCAGAGGCAATCATGAGATTAACTAATCAATTAAGAAAAGCAAAAAACTGTAGAAAGACCTCAGCCGTAGCACTAACAGACATAAAGAAGGCTTTTGACTCTGTGTGGCACCATGGCCTTTTATATAAACTAATACGAGGAGGAATATGCCCAGCCCTGGTATCTATAATAAAATCATCTCTAGACCATCGCCGGTTTTTCGTTTGGGTTGATAATGTTCATAACTCTGAGATTAGGAAAATATCTGATGAGGTCTCTCAGGGTTCAGTGTTGGGTCCGTTCAAGTTTACGCCGATGATACAACTATATTTTGCTCAAGTTATAGCGCATTACCAATGTGCGCATTACTGAGGATCCAGAAATCTCTAAAATCTTTATATGCATATTTTAAGAAATGGAACAGTGAAATAAATGGATCCAAGACTCAATTGCTTTACGTAAAACCTACTATAACCATCGGAATAGACTTAATGAGACCGTTCCTGTATTGATAAATAATCAGCAGCTACTAGTGCTTGATAAAATAAAGTATTTGGGTGTCACACTAGATAAGGGAGCTATGGCTTTTCACCTCCTATTCCCGTTACTTTACTAAAATAGCGCTCTAAACAAACGTAACAAACTCCTAGTTTACAAGCTATACATAAGACGTATTATTATACGTATGAGGTATCGGCATGATTCGAGTTAGCAACTACTAGCCAGAAAAGTGTCATTCAGAGGGTTGCCAACATTCTTACTATTGACGCATTCAACGATTCGCTACTTTCCAACGTATTGTATATTATACCTTCGGCAAATGAGACTGTAATGGAAATGGCCCACGGTTACTATTCTGGTCAAATTGAAATGAAAGCGTACTACAAATCGTATGGTCATTAAGTTAATATACAATACATAAATTTGGTAAAAGGAAAATCGTAATAAAAATTACCACCAGAGGAAATTTAATGTTCAAAAATTGTAGGAAAAGCAAAATATATTCACAAAATATTAAGAACGTGTGATAATTTTGTGCCCATGTTGCGAGCTACTCGGAGTGTCCAGAACGGAGAAAATTTGTAGATAATATTAACAAACCAACTAATGTAAATAATTTAAAAAATCCAAGAGTATTTTACTCAAACTATGTTAGGCAGGGCTCTCTTACGCTGAATTATTGAAACTAAATACGCCTCATTATCCTCTAGAGCTACCACAAGTTTCTAGAACTGTAAATACGAAGGGCAAGCAGGCCAATGACTTTTCAATAAATCTCAAGATCTCTTTGGGATGGATTTTGTTTCTTTGACAAATAACGTCTCTAATTTCCTAACCAAATTAAATTCGATGGTTATAGAATCTACAGGACCACCGCCAAAAAATCGAAATCGGGGGGTACTGCCATTTTAATCAGGAGCCATATTAAACATTTTTGACCAAAATGTTTCATTAAGGACAACTAAACGGTCACTTCTCCATGTATCGGAGAAGGTAAGGTCTCCTTTACGGTTATGTCCATATATTTCTGAAGGATTAACAATTCCAATCTCAAAGACGACGCACAACAACAAGTTTATAATGTGCGGACATTTTAATGCCAGACACTCTCTCTGGGATAGTCATGCCGAAAATAAAAACGGCAGAAAACTGTACAAGTACTGTGAGCTTGAGAATATCCAAATAAGTCTGCCCTCTAGAGGCACTCGAGGCAGTTCAGTGATTGACCTGGTTATTGTAAAAGACATAAATATTAACGACAGTTTTCGGATCACCTCCCATAGTGGTCTTTCTGGTAACTGGAAATTCCAGTATCACATATGAGTTGAACGATGTTAAGATTAGGGATTATAGAAATGCAGACTGGGAATGCTACAAGCATTTTGTGCACTACAAAATTGGGGCGATTGCCGGAAAGCCACTTGTTACGGCTGGAGAAATTAATAAGCGAGTTTCTATAATCACACAGACAATGACCACGGTAGTAGAAAATTATGTCCTTTGCATCAGTCAAGATGCACATTGCAAACAACTTCCGTTTTACATTATACATAAAAGTCAGGAATTTCTATCGAAATATGCATCGAAGGATACCTACTCTCTTTAGTTCTACACTGGCACATACATGACGCGATCCTGACACATTTTCAGAATGTACTGCGAGATAAATTAAATGACATCGAATATGATCGTTCGAATCAATTTAAATATATCAGAACAGTAAAATCATATAGGCGAGTAAATTTGATTTTAGAGGATCCAGAAGGACCAGTAATCGATACGAGAATAATTGCCGAAAAGCCGATTATTATGAGTCTGTGTTCAGTGATCGGACTCATGTTGTAAACCCGTCCTACACATGATCCATTGTAGAATTTGTATATGACAGCAACGCTGCCGTAGCCGTACGATGAATCATGTTGATAGTCTAAGTAGGTTGATGTCAAGTTCAAATAAATTCCAAAATGTTATAGGACATCGCTATTGATTTTATATGTTGATTTGTTAACATTACCTAATTAGTGTTATACTTAGTCTTATAAATATTTTAGTTTTAGTTTAGTCGGCAAGTCTGTAGTTATAAGTTCTACAAAAAAAAACAACAACCTAAGGCATAATGTTTTCAATTCTCAATTATTTCACTTGAATTATATAATTAAATTTTTTTTTTACGTTACATCTCCACAATGAAATTTTGCTTAAAGAAACGATAGCTTGCAAAGGGCCTGGCCTGTTAATAAAATATTTATTTGAATTCGTTGCACCAGAGCCATATGATCAAATTTTCTTGGAAGAAAATATAATAAATTGGCAACAAATTCAATATGTGAGGTAAATTTGCCAAAATTTTACCAACTGCGAAAATTTCGGAAAAGGAAGATTTAATTTTCAAATTGCTTCGTCAACCTTGCAAGACACATATCAAATATAGTTTTATCGTTCTTATCGCATCTTCCGATAGTAACACAAATGGTAATATAATTTTTATTCATTTTATGCAATAGAAGATTCGGTTTCCGAGGATTCACAAAATTCTTATTGTTATCAAATTTAATTTATAACATGCATTCAAATTAGAGTATAAGAATGATTAATTTGCAGATTTGCCGCGATTTTTGTTATCTCGTTATTAAAAATTAATTTTAGTATTCTGATATATTTGTGCCAAAATATTTTTTGTGTCCAATTTATTATTTTTGAAAAGAAAAGAAATGAATAAATATGAAAGAGATATAGCGGAATGTTTTTTTTGCGCCAATTCGAAATTTGATTGGATCATGATAACTGGGAAAAACTAAAATTAAAATTGCGATACCCTCTGAATGGTGAATCTTAATTAAAGTGAGTTGAGGCTTAAATCAAGCAATATGATTGAAACGTGGAATATTGAGCACGAAGCTGGAGGAGTCAGTAGACTTAAGTAGAGTATAACAACTTATATACAATACAAGAAAATATACGTCACATAACTATTAAAATCCAAATAGTAAAATTTCAAATACAATCATCACCATATACTTTCATTTATTTAACATAATTCACTCATATATACACTTCATTAAATAATGTATTATGTACTCCAAATATAATTATAAATTTTCACACAAATATAATTTTCATAAAAACAACTACACAACAATTTTCATCCTAATTCCATTCGTACACATACACTAAATTCTCATGAAATTTATTGATTTTCCGAAATTCCATTCATACACAGCGCGCAGATGAAAATCATGTACATATATACAAACAACAAAAGCATCATCCCGCATAATATAATATATAAACGAAAACCACTCAAAATTTCACTCATCTATAAAAATCAATTAATTTCACAACAAAACCATCTATAAATTCTTCGTAAAACTTATTAACCAAAATAATGACTTTTCTAAAACACAAACAATTTTTTTTTCTATTTTCTTCTTCTGAATATATAACATAAAAGATACAGACATAAAAGAACTTCACAAGAATTTTCGCTTGCTCTAAAAAAAAACGAAAAAAAATCAAAAATAATAATTTCCCAACTCCAACTAAGCAACCGCACACACACACAGTGTTGCCAAACTAAAGCACACACAAGATATCAAAATGTGCACTTTGATGAAAAAGAAAACGAAACAAAGATATACAGACCAAAAAAAAAACAATTTTCTCGTCTCTTTATAGTTCGTTTTCGCTATTCTTACATCTTAAAAAGGGCGGAGACTAGCGTTATTACAAAGGCGTGTTTTAATGTTTTTTTTGTTTTGTTTTATATAAGTAATGCAATTTTCTTCTTACATTTTGTTTCCTTTAGTTTTCAATCAAAGCACAGAGAAAATCTATACAGATTTGCAATCATACTTAAATGCATGGTTTATTTGGTATCGTACGTATTGACCAGGATCAATACAATACAAAAACTATATTTATGTGTATAAGAAGCAACAAAAAAAAATCGTCACGCCTTTATTTTGTATATATAGTTTTTGGTTTAATGCTCCGGGTATTTTCACGAAAACTAAAATATGTATTACAAATAAAAAACGAGGAATGAAAATTATTTCATGAATGCAGTTTTTTTAAAGTATTCATATTCGCGTTTGTTCGAATAAGAAGAAGCAGATGCAATTTGATATTTGGAAGATCAATTTAAAAAATAAAAAATAAAAGAAAACTCAAAATAATTTTCTATTCTTCTAAAAAAGGTAGGTATCCTTTTTTTTCTCGTAAACCCACGTACGTGTAGCTCGAGATTTATAACAAAAGTAAACTAAACATCTTCTTATATTGAATTTCAATTGAATTTTGAACATTTTGTATATTCAGTAAATAAGGAATAGCATTTTTAAGGGATGAAAAGGGAAGTTTATTTTACATATACCATATACACAGATATATATATACTTTTATATAAGATCCTGTTGATAAAGAATATATTGTTGTATATACAATAGAAAATAGGATTTATGCGATTTAGACATGTTTTAGATAACACTGATTGTGTTTATTTTAAATACGTTGCGGGGTAAAATCGATAACATTTTTTTATTGATTTGGAAAAAACAACTGGTTGCATTTTGTCTTCTAGATGGTTTGTTTATTTTAACCTTTAAGTATAAACCATTTAGAATAATTCAATTTTTGTTTTGACATGGATGTGTTTCAATTTTAAATATTCGTCAAACACCGAAATCAATGGACGATCAATCAGACCTTCTATTTATCTTAGGTATACGTAGGTATATAGTCTTCCATTTAAATAGGCACTCAAAAATACCAGGCTACACAATTTAAGAAATGCTAAGATTATTTTTTAAGATTTTGAAAAAGCAAAATTATTTCATTGCAAAATTAATACATTCATTTATTTCGAACTCATATTTTATGAAATTTTATCAAAGACCTCAGTTTCAGTTTTTTTTTTTTTAATATTTTAACATCACGCATCAAATCTAAAGAGCTCCTTTCAATTATGCGTAAGATTAAACCGCCCTATTACGACTACCATATTTAAGAAAATGGAATAAAATTTCAAAATTCACCTCTGCTGTGGGAAAGGAAAGGTGTTGAACCTATATGTACTAGGGGTGTCAAAATAAGGGGTGTCATTTTTAATCGATCGCCATTTTTAAACTGTCCGTATGATTATTAATTTATTTGAAGTTAATATCCGAAAATTGTAATAGGCTTTAATCCAGTTTCGAACTGATGAGCTTATGATTATGAAAAAATCAATATTCTCATCAGGCCGCGGCGACTGGACTGATTCTACCACAATTTTCATTCTATATATACAGAATTTACTGGGTAGGTTATATTAGCGAATTATATTAATACAACCAAATTCTCTTACAATTTTTTGTTATTCGACACATTCACACATCGCGCTATTCCTGTGTAAGCAAATTTTTAGTAGTTTTCTTTTTTTACTCCACTGTAACTTGAATTAATTATTTATTTAGTGTAATCTACGAATCCGTCTAAATGATTAGGACAGCAGAAATAATATTGAAAATATTGAAATTTATCAATTACTTCTAAAATCTTCCACCAAGACAAGAGCTTAATCCGCAAGCATTAAAATCATTAATAATAGCTTAATAAACAAAATCCGTTACAAATTCTTGAAACCAACCAATTTTTTTTTTCTGACACATATTTCTATTAAAATTTTAATATGGACAATATCAAAAATTGATACAGTGAATCCGCACTAGAGTAGATGTTATGGGGTATTTTAATAAGTACAAAAAAAAGATTTATTCGTTTTATTATTATTAATTATTGTAAATTACATTTATTATTTATTTTGTAATTTGATGTGCAACGTTCTGGTGTTATAACTCGACTCACTGTTCGTAATCTATCTTAATTAGGCATCGGGACTGATGGGGCAATTGTAAAGAAATTGCGAAATTCCCAAGTAGAGAGTTAATAATCAAAATTTTGTTGTTTTTTATTTATTAACTTTAGAGTTCACAGCGTAATACTACAATAATATAAACTTGTTACTTTGTTCTGCTCTCAATGGCGATTAATTTTCAATTGAATTTTCTTACAAAAAATATTTTACAAAAAATCTTAATTGCTAAAAATGGTTGTTTCCGGTTATAAAAATTACATTTTTAAGTACACCCTGTTGGTATTATGTACATTCAATTTCAGCGACATCTAAATTTAAATAGTACTTCTTAATGCAATTGAGGTGAACATTGAACAAAATTAATTAAATTTAATGGCATATTCACAATAACTAATTGTTCACCTGTCAAACGAATAAACGTAAATATTAATTTTAGATAAATAAAATAATGAAAGTGTAAGGTAAATATGTATAAAAAATTCAATAATTATAGTTTGAGGTAGAAATAAAGTTTTTCTTAAAATCTATTTGAATTCTAGGTGCTAAACAGGGACATCAGACTACACTGCCGGAATGGTACTTTGTTTAACATTTGAATTATTAATAAAGGCTGATACATAATATCCCCCATAATACTTCAAGGCTAAGGTAGTCAAAGTTCAAGGTAGTAAAAGCTAAGGACAAATGGATTAAGTCGTGGATTTCTGCAATTCTACTTAAAAAAATTAAGCTAAAAAATGGTTTATCTAAAAAATTATTTAAAAATACTACAGATTCTAACTTGTTATTGAAGTTCAAAGTTTTAAATAAAGAGCTTAAACATGAAACATATTATGTTGAGAAAGAAAAGTACATATTACAAACCTAAATTCAACTGCATATACAAAAGGCAATAATAAAGAGAGTGGTCTACGAGGTTTTAAATAAGGAGCATAAGAAAGATTTGATTGAGGAACTCGTAATTGATGATAAAACTATGATAAACATGCTATATTCGAGATATTTAAAAATCATTTCGTAAATTCTGTCCTTAATTTTAAGCAAACTACCAAATTTATTCTGATCTTGTATTTAATAAATCTGAAGTAAAATCTTGCGTTTTCTGGGAAACAGATTCATTGGAAATTATAAACATAGTGTCTGGCCTAAAACTGGCTGGGTCGACAGGTAATGATTTGATTAGTAATTTGTTAGTTAGAAAAATGTCGCTCTATATAGTGGATGTATTTACATATATGTTTTGTAAATTGCAGTTTCTCAATTAGTTTGAAAGGATTCAAGTCATTCCAATAATATTCAAAAAAGGTGTTAAAAAACATTATAAATTATAGGCCGATACCATTGCTCTGTATATTTGGTAAAATTATTGAGAAGCGAGCACATTCCAGAGTCAGCAGTTTCTTGAATAAAACGAAATGTTTGAATAATAACCATTATGGATTTAGAAAATCTAGAAGTACGGAAAATACTTTATTGGAATTTTTTCGAAATTTTCTGTAGAAGGGTTTGGTTCAAAGAAATTCGATCGGTGCTATTTTTGTAGATTTACCGAAAGCATTTGATATGGTAAACCATGATCTTTTACTGCAAAAACTTTTCAATACTGGTTTTCGTGGTGTTACGTTGCAGTGGGTTCAATCATATTTGTCTTGCCGTTCACAGGTTGTTAAAATCAATGGTGCTTTGAGTTAAGGCATCAACATTAATGCTGGTGTACCGTAAGGGTCAATGCTAGGTCCACTTAATTTATTTAAATTATATTTTCCAAATAAATTTTAACTCTAGGTTGATAGCTTACGCTTGTAACGATATGGTGGGTCACCTTGTTTTGATTTTATTTGATAGGCGGTGCTTGAAAAAAAAATGAAATAATTAAAAACTAAAAACTGGTTAAAACCCCATAAAAACAATTAACCTCTTTTTTTACGAGTCGGGTTGAAAACAAAATAATCGGAAACAAAATAAGTTGCTCTTAATAGAATTAAGCATTGAAAAAAAAATGAAATAAAAAAAAATTCAAAACGTTACGTAATAAAATATAAATAAAAAAAAAAAAATAATAGTTAAATATCATTCGATAAGTGCTTAAGTACCTTCTAAATTTAATAAGTTAAGATATTGTATGAATTTATATCTAATTATTTGGGGCAAAAATATAAATATACTGTATCGATCATAATTGGTGAAATTTATAAAGAAAAAATTTATCGGAACCCAGATATATGTAAGGTGCTGGATACAATTTTGTTTTGTTAATCCAGTTAATAATAATCCGATATCATAAAAATTAAATATGGAATACTTGATTGATTGATTGATTGATTTAGTGTGTACGACCAAGCCTAAGGCAAGTTTCCCGGATACGCCGGGTCCACCGTACACCCTCTTACGAATAACAAAATCGAGGGAAAGGAAAGGTATGTTAGTAACAGAGAATCAACCCGGTTCCAGACACCATGGCGGTTGATAGTTAGTAAATAAGACAACACAAGACAACACAATTTCTAAACTACATGATTGTTAACTGCTTGTTGTTCCTGGAGCGTTGAGTCCGGCTATACCTTTGTTACTGAAAATTAGGATTAAATTTAATCCCTTTAAGAATGATTAATTCTGGAGCAATCTTAAATTCTGAAACAAATTAAATTATTCATCAGTATACTTAAAATAAACACCTATGATTTTATTAATTTAAGTATACTTAAAATTACATCCGCATCAATCCTAGGCCACCTAAATAATTCAATAAATAATTTAAAAAATCCTCTAGTTGGCACCCCTACAAATTTTAACAATTAATTAATTTCATCAGCTTACAAAATTAACACAATTTTTAATTTCAGCTTCTTCACTCCTTGTTGATCCTGGAAGGTTGATTTAAGCTGGAATTTAATTCTGAAACACGGGATTAATTTAATCCCTAATAATTATTAATTCTGAAACTATAATCTATACTTGAAATTAGCTTCTTTATAAGAAAGGATTAATTTTAATCCCTCTAATAATGATTAATTCTGGAACTGAGTTATATTCTGAAAATTAACTTATTAATCAGTGAACTAAGAAAGGAACTCCTTTAGATACTATTCACATATTAACAAAAATAACTGATAAACAAAATCAATAGGGTGCCAGGCCTTCCCGGAATCCCAATTTCACCAATCCGATCCAAAAAACTACAGTTTAACTCAAAACTACTATTATAAATTAACCATTTTCGTGAACCTGCCACTTAAAGTATAGAAGTTTCATCTGTGATGACTTTTCTGAAATGAATTACAATTAATATCACCAGTACCCAAAATTAAAGTTATAAGAACTAATTAGTTTCTAAAGTATGAATTCAGCTTAGGAATTCCGTGCAGTTCAGTAAAATTAACTTGAGTTTTTATCAGTTATTTTATCCCTTCAACGATCATTTTAAATAATTTCTATAAATTTTCAAATAAAATAATCAATTCGCATTACTATTTAGTTGTTAAATCTACTACATATTAACTAATTAAATCCATCACCATAGTCACCAATATTTCTGAAAATTCAAATCAAATATTAAATCGTGTAGTTGGAGCTCGTGAACACAAGTATAATTCCATAAAGAATTATTGCAATTTGATAATTATTATAGAAACATAATTATAATAGGTGAACCCGACGTGATCCAAGGAGTTCCAGAAATACTAAAATAAATGGATATCCCAACTACCAAATCCCCTCATCCGCACATTTTTGCAATTTTCATCAACCGCAAGCTGCAAAATCAACTCGTCTCATCATAGCAGAAACATCACGCAACAGCGGAGGCTGTACATATTTGCATATCAAGGTCGACTGTGTGTTATTAAAGATTAATTTGTTTTCTCGTTTGGTAATTCTTATCTATTTCCATTTTTAGATAAAGTTCAGTGAAACTATTAGTAGTCAATTATTGTACATGCATAAATGGAAAAATCGGTAAGCAACAGACCCCATACACACTCATCGCTCAACATAACGTCGTGCCACAGCGCACCGTGCATAAGATTCCTTAACCATTCAAACTCGGTTTGCGTACCAGTGCCACCAAACAAAAAACGAAACACCACCAGTATCTCAATCACATATACACAGTTCTTATTGAAACGCCCAACGGTGATGATAACCTGCAGATCAACAAAACATACGAACAGTTGAAAACACCTCAGCACTTCACTTCCGACATTATACGCCCAAACACGATTCAAGCAGAACGAAGCACACCTCCAAAACGAAACGCAACCAAGATGATTTCCAAAAACACCTTCACACGGCCAGTGTCCCTCCGGCAGACATCATAACGTCAGCATGTCCGGTAATACAACAATCCTGCCGAAGTAGTTAGATACGAGAAACACAAACCAGAGATAACCAAATGAAAAATCCTATTCGAGACAGAAAACAGCTGGAACAACCCTCCACTACAACTAAACATACACAATCGAATTGCCATCCGAATTTAATCAACACCTAGAGAACCTTGCAGGACCCCAAAAAGTAGGAAATGGATCTCTTTTCAAAAGAACCAATTGACCGAACATCTACCAACCAATACCAAGTCCATCCGCGCCGCTCTAGAGAAAGGAAGCCACTCCAGACTTACGCGAGATCGCCAACAAAATATGAGAATTGTGTACGCCGCAAACACCAACCGTCTCTGCTATTAGCACCAACACGCTATCCAAACCTGGCCCACTCAGCGCCCCTCAACTTCAATAGAGGAATTGAAGCGTATCACCAATGAAACTAAGACTGCAAACAAGAACACTTCGATCGCAGTAGATCAAGAAACCGATCTAACAGTAACAACTACCATCGTCGAGAGGCAACTCCTGACATCACTCGCCCAACAAACCCCGCTGGTATCACAAAAGCTCAGTACCAAAACTAGAAAAGCACCCAATTGCGGCTACGACAAGCAACAATCTACAAGTATCTCTCTTCGAAAACAAAAGTAATGATTCCGAGAGCCAGACTCATTCAGCGTTAACGCAACGTTCGCCGGAACCACACAAAGCCGTCCCGTGTCAACCATCCAGTCTCAGCCACTCCTATCCGCACCTGACACCGAAAAGAGACAGCAACGGGTGGAGGTCCTGTGGTGATTATAGGCTGCCAAATGCAACAATAATGCCAGACCACCACGGACCACCCCACATCCACAACACTCCCAGGCACCATGAAATTGCAACACATCCAAAACTCGATCCGATAAGAGCCCTCCATCAGACTCGAGCTCGTGAGAACGCCACACGGTTTGAGAAACGCCGCACAGATGCCTCAACACTGCGCGGATGCAGCCACTAAAGGTTCTCCCGTGCATACAGATGATATATTAGTGACAAGCGATAATAAAGACAACACATTGAAGAACCCAACGCACTCCTTCAACATTTAACCGATTACAGAACCAATATCAAACCCTCAAAACATCAATTTGGTGTCAAATGTCTAACATTTCTAAGTCACAAAATTAAACCTGAAGGAACTCAACCGTCAGAAACCGAGCGCAAACTATTGCCTGAACCAACCACAATTCGACACATACAAAAGTTATAGGAATGACAAAACACTACCATCATTTTTACCAAAATTAGCAAACTCCACCCCACAATCATCTCAAACAATCCCGCTAGAATGCTCAAGAGAACTCCATTCACTTAGACCGACGAATGCAGGACAGCCTTTGAAAATGTCAAAAATGCACCTACACAAGCCACACTGTCAGCTCACCTGCAAAAACTGCAAAACACACTACCACTACCGATACAACCAACGCAGCAAACTGTGGCGTGCCAGAACAACAGATCAGTGGGCGTCGGGAAACATCAGGTTATCCTCCCAAAACCTTTCCGAATCGCACAAAAAATATTCCTCGCTTGATCGTGAACCGTTTGCCATACCTATAGTTAGTATATAAATATGTATAATAAAATTGTGTGTACTCAAAATCATAAAAATATTCCTGATCCATGCACCAAATTCAGGAACAAATTTGTGTTGATTATACATAGATTTAAATGCTAAAGTATTTTCAAGTTAGTAAAAATAAAATAAGACATGAAACCACTGAGCACATCAGTCAATCCCAATTTAAATTTGATCCAAATCACCCTCACATTCAAATTCCATGTACAATCACACAACCATCAAATTCATATAATTAATCGAGAAATCAAGCACCCGATTTCATTCACTCGCTATACAGATAATAAATAAAAACTAACTAAAAGGAAATTAAAAAATTATATTCTTACAAATTTCATCATTATTTCTAGGGCACGGCTTTTTTGAGTTTTATCCAATATCAAGAGTTCCGAAAAACTTATATTAACTTAATCAAAACTGATTTTGTAATTTACTTCATCTCCACCACAAATATATAATATCCGGGGAGTTCCCTCCGAACACAAATGTTCATAATTCCCGAAAAAGCTATACCCCAAATACCATATAAATAATATTGTCGTTTATGTGTCAGAACTAACTACAACCTAAAATCCATAAAATCAATTTAGTTATTTAAGTTTAATATATGTATTAAACTTAATTAATTTATTTAATAATCACGCACTTTCACCTATATAATTAACGTTGTTTCCATTCATAGGGTCCAAATTAATGAGAAAATATTTCACTATGTTTTGCAAAACAAAACTCAGTTCAAGCAAAATATAATATTTATATTAGTATTTTCTTTATATAATTTATTGAAATTTTTATTATTTTAATTTAATTTAATATAATTTATAAAATTTAATGCTACTTATAATAATTTAATACACCGTATTAAAATTAATCCTGTTTAAATAAACAATTTTATATGTACAGTGAAATCTTGTTACAGCGAAGCCAAAGGGACCGGAGAAATGGATTTATTAATTTTATTTAGTCGTGTATTTATGTTTAAGTTTTATTATTTTATTTCCTTATTAACCATAGTATATTTTCGCATAAAGCAAGTTTCACTTTGGCGAATATTACATTGCGAAATTTCAATTTCCTTAAATCGGTATTCGCTAGAACGAGACCTCACTATATTACATACGATAGTTTCTGATTCGATTCAAATTCATCCGATAATAAATACAAAGTATACAACAAATCCCATTAGAATCGAATACATGAAACTGTTAATGCTAATTAAATTTCCAATTCGTCTCACATTTACTCAATTGAATTATACGTAGTAGTATAAGAATCTCATTTGATTCGAATACATACATCGAAATTTTGCGTTGTGTACCGTAGCGTAGCTCATGGTATATAAAAAGCACTATATTTGTCTCATATATGTATGCACAGAACACAGCATAAAACAACACAAGTAAAAATAATAAAATCGTATTACAGTACAAACCACCAACACACACAGAGAAAATAAATGTTTTTATCAAGATTGATACATCAAACATTACAAGATTGTTCAACTCTTATGGAGAGTAAATATGCTGGTCCCTACGCTTTATTTTCTCCTTGGATTTTTATTTTATCATTTGCATTTATATACTATACAGCAGTGATATTAAACATTGCACTGAAACACATCATTTTGCTTTCATCACACTATGAGCAGAACGTTCATTTTGATTTTAACTGTAGAACAAACAAAACCAAAATAAATTGTATAATGACTCTGTGTGAGTGCTTCAAATGTTTAATAAATACTATGGAAAGTAAAAGAAAGACATAAATACAAAGCCCGTGCATTTGGATCGTACGTTATTGATTTTGTATCTCATCATAAAACTATTCTCATTCTATCTACACTACATATTTAACAAATACTGGCTTTACACCGTAGACAGTATAACAGCAAAACAGTACAATACTATTTTGCTATCCGGTGTAAAACCGATGTTTTGATAGTATAATAGCAAAAATAAAATATAATATTTTGATTTGATAGCTATCAAATTGTAATACCTATTATATTTTATTTTATTGTAGAAGGGAAATTTTGACAATGGATTATTGATAAATTAGTCTAGAAACGTTTTTGTGTGTATTTTGAAATTATTCTTTTTCATTATTTTGTTATAATTTTCTGTTTTTTATGAATATTTTATGCGGTGTAAAACCGAATACGGTAGATAGTAAAATAGTATTATAATACCTTGCCACTATACCATCTACGGTGCAAAGCCAGTAAAAGAATATATTTGTGCCGTTAGACCATCATACATAAACAAAAATACAAATACAAATTATAATTACGTAAGAGAAAAGAGCAAAAACCATCTCTACACATTTACAGAAACAGAAATTCCACTGCGTAATTATTCAATTTTAATTAAATTTAGATCTAAATATGAGATAATTTATTTAAACATGATGCACCAACCACACAAATATAAGAGACATGCATTGCAAATGCAAAACAATGCCTGTTGAATGCATTCCGATGGATTGCATTCTATCCAAATCCCAATTTTCCTTTTTTTTTCACTAAATCACAATAAATTAAATTAAATTCAATATATATGTATCTAAACATATATTTAAACACTTTACACCACTAAATAAATAAATAAAATAAATTCTCGAAGAAGACGACAAAAACACGTCCTTCTTCTTCGAGCGTCAACGACCGACCCATAAAAATTAAATATGGAATACTATAAAAAAATTAACGTTAATAATTTGGTGGATCCTAAATTAGGTGAAATAAAACAAAAACTAAATAAATTGAATTGTAAACTTAAACCCTTATACTTAAGATCACCTTCAAAAGAATTATGTTAAACAAAAAAACAAAACAAATAAAAAAAAACTAAAATTTTGGAAGATATTTTTGGTGTACATATATAAAAATAACATACTAATGGTTTACTATCCGTATACATAAAAACAAAACATAAACAAAAAAAAAAACAACCGAGGTCGAAAAACTACTCACAAGATCTAAACGCTATTGGATTATCCTTG
The DNA here is from genome assembly GCA_963556165.1 of Tipula helvola. Taxonomy (NCBI): domain Eukaryota; kingdom Metazoa; phylum Arthropoda; class Insecta; order Diptera; family Tipulidae; genus Tipula; species Tipula helvola. The sequence continues at coordinate 310,347,819 of OY744481.1, forward strand.
TGTACGCCATCGTTGTATACGAAGAGAAAAAATCCTGCGGAACGGCCAATAAGAGGTTGTAAATAAAACCCAATAAGAAATAAAACCATTGGGAAATCCAGGAATCCCATATCATCCAGAACCATCGACAAAGCGGTGTAACTGAAGTAACGGGCGTAACAGTTCCATGGGCTACCTGGATGTCAGCAGATTCGACGTTAAGGTTAGATTTTAAGTTTTTTTTATATTACATTTATTTCATTAGGGTACTTTTGCTTTAATTTTCTTAAATTTTTATAATTTTTTTTTTTAAATTTTAAATTCTGTGATATTTTCTTTGCCGATAAAATTATTTCATTCGAATTTGTAAATTAAAAGCAAAGAAAAAAATTTTGGACTCACCGATATATTATTTGATTAGAGATATGACGTGTTAGCTGACCAGTTTGTTTAGCGATGTGAATGAATGTCCGTGAGTGTAGTGCTAAAATTTAACCCAGGAATTTATTTTTTGTTAACAATGCAGAAATTCGATTGACTTTTCTGGTTTCCGACCAATGAACCCTCCACGCGACGAGCAAATCCCAACCAAAATTCCTGGTGGTCGGAAATGAGATAAAATTTTGTTACAAAATTGGCGCCGCAACAGGGACCTGAAGTGCCCACGTGTTAAAATTTAATTTCGATAATTGTCAGTGATAGTGTTTGAAGTTATTAGCGTTTATCACGATTGATTACGAATTAAATTAGCTTCTCGTGAACAACGGTTGTATTTCACATTGTCTTGTAATTCTGCGATTTTTTTTTTCTCAAATTAAACATTTTTTTTTTTGGTTACAATCATCATTTTTCATATTTTTTTTTCATTCTGATAATAGTACCATCATACTCCATAATCTTGTATGTTCAATGTCAGCAATGTGATTGATTTTCTTTTAATTAGATTCTCACTGGTTTGATAATACGAATTCCAAAACATTTTAAGATATTACTGATTTTTATTTTGGTCGGTATTTTTGATTTGTTATAGGCAAGTGTCATCGATTGAGGCTCTGAATAAACCAGTTATCTCGTTGACATCTTTATTTTTCTAATGCCCTACCAAAGAATATTAGTTTCAATGATAATTTTTGTGTAACGGTCACATGCAGTGGCGTAACTGCAAATGTCGGGTCTCCCCACGAAATTTGTTTGGGCCCCTAAAAATGCTTATTGTACCTATAAACAAGTAAAGCTTTAAGTGCAAAACTTATTTCTTCCTATTGTCTATTCTCGCATTAATTAAAAGTATCTGATTTCGAGATGACACGAAACTTCTTGCAACTCAATGCTCTGACGATTTATAAATATATCGATAAAGCATCACAAATTTCGAAATAATCTCAAAAATGTTGAATTTTCAAAGTATGTATCTTGCATATTCTTGAAAGTTTTCAAAAATATGAAACTGCAAAAATTGTCAATTAGTTTTAATTTTGATAATTAATTTAAATAGGTTTGGGTTTTAACTTAACCTTTAATGCTTTCTCATACTTTTAGGTTTTTGTTAAAATGTTGTATGTACCTATATGCAAAAAATCAAGAACTTCTAATTTTATAAGCTTTCAATTACCAAAGCTTTTCTAACCAAACCATTTTACTCAGAAGTATGACTTTAGTAGCAGAATTTTGGCTAAAATTTAGAATATTTGGTCTTAAAATTAATAATCAATCATCAAAAGCTTTCAGCTTTTTGGTGTGAACTTAACATTTTGGAGAATTTTCATAATTTATGGTTTTTATTAAAATGTGTTATTGATTGATTGATTGATTGAAGTGTTCGACCAAGCTTTAAGCAAGATCTCCCGGAGTTATTAATGGCCGGGCCTCACCGAACACCTTGTTACATAAAACATAAAGAGGATTTGGATAGGTTTAGTTAGTGAGATAGAAATTGACCCGGTTACAGACACCTAAGTATAGCCAATAGTTAGTAACACAATGACAGCACATTTCGAATCTACTTTTATATCTATTAAAATTACAATTAAAACTGCACTCTGAAATAATATTTATTAGTTTGCTGAATCAGATTCCTGAGCCCTTCTGAAAATCAAAATCGTAATTAGTAAATATGTATATACTTAATAAATATATGACTTAAAGCTAATAAATGTAATGGAAATCAACTGATCATTCACATGATTTCCTCCATTCTGGTCCCTGTCGTTACTTATAACTATAATTTAGTCCACGCGTAAATTCTATGAGTTTGATCTGTAATAGGCGCTGTCCTGTAATGAATTATAATTAATGTTATCAGTAACCAAATTAAAATTATATGACGCCAGTATACCCTGTTACTAGATATGATTGATTAATTGATTGATTACCCTGTAGCAATGATATAGAAATTGACCCGGTTACAGACACCTAAGTATAGCCGCAACACAATGACAACACATTTCTAATCTACTTTTATATTTTATTAAAATTAAAACTGCACTCTAAAACACCTTTGTTAGTTTGCTGGATCAGATTCCTGGGCTCTTCTGAAAATCATGATCATAATGAATTTAAAATTAACTCAAAGCTAATAAATATCACCGAAATCAGCTGTTTATTCACTTGATTTCTTTTATACTAGTCCCTGTCGGTACTTATAACAACAATTTAGTTCAAACTATAATATATGTAAAATTTCAGCTAAATCTGCCTCTAAAATTCTAGGAATTTGATCTGTAATGGGCGCTGATCTGTAATGAATTATTGTTAATAATACCAGTAACTAAAATTAAAATTATAAGACGCTGCGTTGAAGTGCTGTAAATTAAAAATACCGAAATCTAGACAACACAATTTCAACTACATATTCGTTGGATACTTGAAATTTCTGGAAGCTGAATGAAATTCCGCGGGAAATTCTGAAACAAAATCAAAATTAACCCATTCTCATTAAATAGTTGCTACTCCATTAATAGGATTTAAATTTAAAGTTATTTCTTAGAATCATAAATTTTCAAATTCAAAATTCCATTCAAAACTTATAGTACAGTAGTTCAGAGACGACCCAATTTTATAAATTCAGTTAGTATCGGCCACCTACTTGAATGATCTCCTAGGACTACGTAACTGCACCCCATGACGGGAGTGTAATAGATTGTGATAAAACAAATACAATAAAATCAATAATAATTAAATAAAAACTAACATAGATATAACGCACATTTTATCTTTACTATAGCCCTTCCATGCTTCGACTTCAGCTATTTAATACCAGCCACAGTTTTAAACTGGGAAACTATCAGACCAAAACCAATATACATATAAACCGTTTTACTTTGGTAATTTAAAATAGTAATTTGCCTAAACATAAAATATTTGAATCCAGAATGATTTTATTACAATTAATTCCATGCCCGTTACAATTCTAACCTGTAATACTACGAAACCAAACAAATATAATATTTGGAAACTGGAATAATAATTGTTATAAGAATAAAAATGTAATTTATGTTCAAAATAAGACCAAAAATAATTTCTTCTTAATTTTATCAGTTGACCTTAAAAATTAATTAAAGTAAAATAAAGTTTCAACATTATTACCAGAACCATTCTATCATAGCAAACTTGTTTTGAACTAGTCCAAACGGCATCAGAACACACAGCAATGTCGCTGCAAAATCCCAAGTAAGACTACAGTAGATTATCAAACATTAGAATATCAGCTAACTGATAACCTCCTTCATCACAATCACAACTAGTCATTCCAATAATTTCCCATTGGTGCTCATATACACATGCCTTAAAAATTCAAACGGTGAAACATGCAAAACTTAGAGAGGTGCCAATTAACAGTTTGAATTGCTAGAGTATAAATAATTAATTAAATGCATCATCATATTCATTAATATCACTGAAAGTTCAAATCAAGCAATCAATTATTCATTTATTTCTAATATATTAATCAAAATAATCCAATTTGTTTTTATATGATATGCTATGAAAATCAAAAATCAAATTTGTGTCATCGGACCACCACAACTACTGACAAAACATCAACTGAAATCACTCCACAGTAGCTTAGCCAACACATACTCTCAGACACTGTGCATGATGAAAAACTTCCCCCACACACACCAGCAATTCAACCGCATGACGATTTTATGGTAGAGATTCTTTCAATTTTCACTCCACTCATCCATACTTGAGGATTCTGAAGGTTGAGCCAGGTTCTGTGCGCCTTCCTGAAAATCAAATCGAGATTTATCCCCCCCCCTCTCCCCCAATAATCGCACACCAGAACTCTCAACTTAAAACTCAAAATTAAATATTTAAAACTTTCAAAATCTGAACCAATTTGAAGGTTAATAAGTTTACAAATTTACTTCAGATCCATTCCCAATTCAATTTCTTTGTGAATTGAAACCAAATTAATCAGTTGTCCCCAAGCAACCCCCAATAAACCGAACTAGAAGATTTAAATTCAAGTTTAGACACTGAAACAAAGTATAAGTTAATATCTCTGTGAAAAAAATCAGTTAAGTATCCTCCCCAGCTGATTTAGGGTCGTGGTTCCAACTTCCGGAAATCTAGTGCTGGTTCAGCTCCTGTTAGATTACTAAGTCATAATCCAATTCACCAGTTCACCCGAAGTTATATCTCATTTCGATTAGAAATATAAGTAAACACTATTGTAGAAAACGTCCGATTTGAATCCCAATCATGCAGCGGCATTTCCTGATTGTGCGCATTGGGTGTTCTGCTTCGGATTTTGATCATCAAAATTATTTGATATTATTGTAATTACATATTACAAATCTAATACAAATACATTTTTAATAATAATTATGAAAAACTTTTTATATGCATATCATAATAAGGTTTTAGATTTTTTTAGAATACAAAATACAATCAAAAGCAAAAATTGCTTAGTCGTTCGGCGCACGATTAAAACATTACTAGAGAACGCCGCTGGTATATGGGCAAGTTCTACATACAACTCGACGTAATCGATTTAAAATTGATTTACGGATCATTTTAAAATGAATGTAATTCACATCTATTTTAATTATTAAATTGCGTGATTTATATAAAAATTTACAATTTATGTACATTTTGGTAACACAAAATATTCATAAATTGTATATTACTATCGCGACACTGTCATGATATAAATAACGATCGTCACTATGTACTTTCCATTTTGGTTTTCTCCTTCTTTACTCTATACCAAATTCCAATAGGTATTGCGTAAATGAGATAGCCCATAGTTCACTCAATACCAAACGAAAATTCCCCTTTAGCTACACACGCACATCCACCTTGCATATAAAATCATAAGAACCAAATGACTTGTTTGATGTTCACGTTCTTACGATAAGAGAAAGACCAACTATACTATATCTCCTGCATTCTTAGCCTCGCGCTCGTACTTATATAACTCTCCCATTCACACATAACAAACACCAACACGATTGAGAAGGAGATGGACATGCCTCATGTCGGCAAACATAATCATCACAGTTGTCTCGTTCATGAATACATCGAATACAGAGAATGAGACAAGTAAAATAAACCACATTGACCACATAATAGAACCGTACTACATACTCCACCGCTCACACACATGAGAAAATAGATACATCGTACATTCATACATTATGTATTTTCATACAATCTTCCATGTGCGCCTGCGCAGTAGCGAAGTACCAATGCGTACATGTATTCTCTACATAATAATAAAAAAAATAAGACGCGTCCGTCCCGTGCATGAAATGTACATAAATTCAACTGCATCATTTATACAATTTTCCCGTTTTTAATTTTAATTAGATCTACATAATGGACCACACAAATATTAAAGCATGCATTATTAAGCAAGGAATCAAGAAATTAGACTTCTTCGCTATAAATCCAAAACATAACCTGACAAATGCATCCCGGTGGATTGCATTTTCCATATTCACTTATTTAACTTTCACTGATTTCACAAATTTAGCACCATACTAATTAATTAATTAAATAGACACAAAATAAACACTAATTAATTAATTAAATAAAAACTCTATTTATGACTAAAACAAATAACAAAATAATAAAAAATAAAAATAATAAAATTAAATTAAATTTGCTAAGAGGATGACAAAAACACGTCATTCCTCTTTGAATGTCAACGACCGACCGGTTTTTATTAAAATGTGTTATGAGCAAAAATTACGTTTTGTAAAAAATGTCAAGCACAATTAGTTTTAAGAGCTTTCAATTAGAAAAGGATTTTAAACGTAACCATTTTACTCAGAATTTCGATTTTACATTGGATGACGGAATTTAGGGATAATTTAGTATATTTGTTCTCAATGCACATTTTCAAGAGCTTTTAATCAAACCAAACCATTTCACTAGGAAACATTGTATTATTACAATCTTTCGTTTGTCGAAACTTTTTGAATCAAATCGTTTTACTCCGAAATTTGGTATTAAAAAGAAGTACGAAATTTTGGGATAAATTTAGAATATTTGTTACAATGAGCTTTGAACGTGATAGATATAAATTAATACTAAGTTGTTGGTTTTAAACTTAACATTTCTCAGATTTTTAATAATTTCAGGTTTTTGTTACGCGGTTTTACGTGCAAAAAATTTGTATTTCCAAAAAGTTTCAAGAGCTTTTAGTTTTAAGATCGAATTGTCACTGATCGAAACTTTTTAAACAATTTACACTTTGCAACGGAATTTTGGGATATATTTAGAATATTTGTTTTCAATGAGCTTTAAGATTGATAATTAATTTATACTTTCTGGGTTTAAACTTAACATTTTTGAGACTTTTCAAAATTTGAGGATTTTGCTAAAATGTTTTATTTTGTATTTCCAAAAAATGTCGAACTTTTAATTTTAGGAGCTTTCACGTATCGAAGCTTTTTAACCGAAATCATTTTCTTTTTATTCTGAAATTCGATAGTTTAAAAGAAGGTGGGATTTTGGAATAAATTTAGAATATTTGTTTTCAATAAGCTTTAAGCTTGACAATTAATTCATCCTTTTTGGGTTTGCACTTAACATTTTTGAGCTTTTTAATAATTTCTGGTTTTTAATAAAATGTTGTATGAACATAAATTATATATGAATTTGAAAAACTTGTCAAGAGCTTTGGTTTTAAGAGCTTTCACTTATTGAATCTTTTTAAACAACCCATTTTACTTCGAAATTTCATAAAACAAGGGATGATGGAATTTTGGATAGGATTTAGTATATTTGTGCTCAATATAATTTATTAAGAGTTTTTAGTTTTAAGAGCTTTACAAACCAAACCATTGGACTTTTAAATTTGATACTATAAAGGAAGGTTTGTTATGGGATTAATTTAAAATTTTGGTTTCCAATGATCTTTAAGCTTGATAATTTATTTATATTTTCTCGGTATTTTTTGTACCTTTCCATAAATTCGTCTTTCATTAAAATGTTTAAGAGCTTCCACTTACCGAAGCTTAACAACTCAATCGTTTTACTCAACACAACTTACAATAACCTAGACATTCTTGAATAATTTCGAATAACCTACAGGAAATCAGAGAAATATCGAAATTTTGGCATAATCTCAAAACAACTTTTAAATATCACCATTTAGATTTATATGTGTAACTCGGCAGGTTCTTACAACTCAAAGCTAAGCGCAGAACGTTGCCTTACAAAATTCGAATAAATTCGAAAACCTTTAAAAATCTCGAATAGTCCTATGAATGACGAAAAACTTAATAAATCTAGAATAAACCATGGAACAATTTCGATTACCCCAGAAAAATAAGAATAGTAATAAGAATAGAACCCTCTGATCATATCGGCTGATTTTTTAAATATCGAACAATCGGATACTTCGAATAGACTCCAAAATTCTCGAATAACCTGACTGTTTCATAACACTGAATCACCAATTAAGTCTCAAACATCACGCATCGGGAAGAGAGAATTTCCAAAATCAGGAAACCCCACCAAAAACAGCCAAAAAAACACCATCATCGCTAGTTGCAAAATTAAGTTGGCGTTTGCATATTTAAAATAGTTTTTCAAAATAAACCGGTAATTTTAATTTTTATTTACGATTTACTGGTAACCAAAGGTCCGCTAAATAAGAAACTATAATTCGAACGAAGGCTAATTGATTATCGAGACTGACTGGTTTGGCTCAAGTGAGGGAAACTGAAAATGTATTTTCCAGTGATGAAAAACGTTACGTTTAACACACTACATAACGTTATGTGTAACGTTACCATAACGTTATGTGTAACGTTATACATTTTTAATATTTTTGTGTAGCCGACGAATTATGTAACGTTTTGACACAAAAACGTTATGACATGAAAAAATAAAAAAAAAATAAAAAAAAATAAATTTAAAAAAAAATTATAATAAATTATTTTAATTAATAACATAACGTTATAATGTGTAACGTTACACAAATAACGTTTTTCATCACTGGTTGCGGTTATGTGTTTTTATAGTTTCTTCTTGAGTTTTATGAACATCATAATGATACATTGCAAGCTGCTAAAACCAGTAGATTACTATATAAGCTCCCTTTTTCAAATCAAATTCAACATTTTCTAATCTTGTTTGTAAAAGGTTGAATTGGTTTGATCTTTAGATTTATTGAGCCTTTAGCTCAATTTAGTTTGTAAAAGTTTGAATTTCAAATGCAAAAGGGGTAAACTTGGAGTTACGCAAAACATATAACACAAATAAATCAACGCGGCAAACACTAAAATTTTTTTCGTTTGATGTAAGAAGCTTTGATTTTAAACTAGTCTTGCTAATTTTCTTCTAAATCTAAATATCGGTCAGAACCTAAAGGAATTTTTACTTCTATGGAGTCAGAACCGAGAAGAAATTGTTGAGCCGGTTTTAACAAAATATTTAATAATAACAGGAACAATTTCTTCTTTTTCTAAAAATTACAACACCGCCTTTTCCTAAAAATTTCCTAGAAATACATATACCGTTCCGCAAATTTGAAAGGGTAAGCTTAATCTGAGCTATCTAATCTTAAATTTGAACTAATAAAGGAAATCTCGTGGGCCCCAACAGCCGTGGGCCCCCCCGCGGCTGCGGGTGCTGCGGGTACCTAATTACGCTACTGGTCACATGGTTTTGTTATTTTAAACTTTCATAATTTGCTAATTCTGTACATTTTGATTGTATTTCGGCCGCATTTTAACGAATTGCTCATTCACGTCACTAAATTTTGTCCTATCATATTATAATACATAATATGTATTATAATATGATAGGACAAAATTTAGTGATATATTATATACTTACATTTTTTTTTATATATGTATATTTGAATTTATTTTTATATTTGTGTTGCATTCCATTCCATATACACATATGTACATATAATTATTTTTTTTTGTGATTATTTGAATCTATTGATTCTCGTCAGTTTTCACGTTGCACACGTAAGAAGTAACGGAAATTTGTCCTATATTTTTTTCATTAGCTGGTTGTAGCTAAAATTATTTTGCTCAGATATTATTGTACTGGCATTAATCTAATTAATTATTCACAATTTGTTGCGGATCAATTGAAGTCAGTCGCGCATAATTTCGGCTAATATTTCGTGTATTTCGATTAATTACATTAGAAGTTTAGTTGTTTATATTTACTTATTGGAGTAAAAAGTTACGGGGATTACCATGAGTCACGAAGACCAGCAATAGAACCCTATTGGAGGTTTAACCGAAGATGAGATTACAGTGGAATGTGCGGTTAGGAATATTGACACATCAAAGCCGAGTTGGGAACAGACCCTATAGTATATAGCGTTTTTGTAGCTGAAGTTACTCAACCATCCCTAAAGCCCTCTCGTCCATATACCAATGATTTCATCCAGGAATTGAAACTATGTCAAAATCAAGATTCCAAAATTACTAAAATTTTGGAAGATAAGCGTCGTTTACCATCTAAAAATTTAACTGACATAAAAACCAGGATTCGACACTGGAAAGACCGGACGTACCGTCTGAAAGGATGTTTCCAACAGGACAATGAAGTGGACAAATTGATAAATCACTGGCGAAGACTAGAAAAACTATACGACGTTTGCCTAGAGAATCCCAGTGATCGTCAGCCTATAGTAAAAACATCTACAGTTGATGATATGATCTTAACCGCAGAAGCTTTAGGACTGCAATTAGCTGACAAACAGACGGAATCATTTGTAACTGACACCACCAAAAACAGACCACTCTATAGCTACTCTGTCTGATAACACAAACTCCCTATTGATGACTACTCCGCCAGAGTCAACTTATGTAACTTGGAGTAAAAAGGCAGTGAGCTTTGAACCACTTACGTCATCCATACCAATTAGCAGTCCCAACCTTTCAAATCGTACCTCAGTTAATCGGCATTATAATACAGCTTCGAATAATCCTATTATATATTCGAATGTTCCGCTGAGTTATCCAGATAGATCAGCATCATTCAATCCGAATAAACCAGTAAACCGAAAGCCAGATAATTATATTTTCCCCCCTGCTAATGTCACTAGCAATTACCAAACTCCACCAAATTTTGGACCCCCTTCGATAAATATGTAGTATTCGTTGAAATCAAATCCTAAATGGAATATAAGTTTTTCTGGCACTCCTCAAGGTCTGGACAGGATTTCGTATTCAGGTTAGAATCTTTCGCTTGGCGTTAACAAGTACCATTAGAACAATTATACGAACTACATAGATTCGATTTCGAATCAAACATGCAAGTCGGCGAATGGAAATTCAACTAACTTACCCAACCCCAAACAAAATTTAGTTTGTTGGAATTGTTGGATGCCTGAACACCGCTATCAAGGCTGCGATTTACCACCTCAAGGAGTATTTTGTTACCGTTGCGGAGCAAAGGACGTAATCAAACCCCACTGCACCCATTGTCAGCGTGTGGCGGAAAACTACCATCCGGGAGTGAGAAGATCGGGTATGCCACTACCGATAAAAATTATGTCCCGACCACAGACAACGACTGCTTTACCAGTAAGGAACAATTCAGCAGGACCCACCAACGAATCACGGAACTACCCTTAGTTCCTCAATAAAATCAACGCTAAATATAAGTCCATCGTTGCTGAAGTATCCACCGTAGACGGGTCCAAAAATAAAATTATAAGTTTTGTAGATTTAGCAGTCACATTCAATAATCATATTAAACTGGTTCGCTTTTACATTGTCCCGTCTTTGCAAGGACCAATGTGCTTCGGTATTGAATTTTGGATTACTTTCCAAATCAGGCCACAAGTCGTAGACTCAATAGAATCACTTTCTTCTACAGTTCCCGATGATAATAATCACTGCTTAACGCCAGCTCAATCCATGGAATTAATAGAATATTGGCTTTATTACCTTCGTTTGAAAAAAATGGGCTAGGAAAAACTAACATATTGGAACACCCCATAGATATGGGGCGACAGTCCTCCAATTAAGCAGCGACATTATGCAGTTTCTCCGGCGATTCAGGAACTGATGTACCAGGAACTTGACGGAATGTTATCTCTAGGGGTAATAGAGGAGAGCTCTAGTTCATGGTCATCACCAGTGGTGCTTATTCGTAAACCTAACAAAATTAGATTATGTCTGGATTCTCGCAAGGTCAATGCTGTGACGAAGAAAGATGCATATCCTCTGCCTTTAATAAATGGTCTGCTTGGTAGGTTAACTTGCACTAAATATATCTCCAGCATTGACCTTAAAGATGCCTTCTGGCAGATCCCCCTAGCTCCTGCCTTTAGAGATAAAACTGCGTTCACGCTGACGATCTTGAGTTTCTATATAATCACCCAATTCGCAGTATAAATATTTAAAATATGAAATCGGATTTATGCTTAGTAAGGAAACGGTGCAATTGCTCATTCTATTGTTTTGATCAATAAAACTAATGGTATGTTTTCAAATTAAATGACAATACTTTCATTGATCCGGATATTGTTTTTTATTATGCTCATTATGACCCAGTTGCTTGTATTGTTACTTGTTTTCAAATTGAATTCGTTAAATCTTTTAAATATTTCGGTATATCCATTGATAACACGATGCTATATGGAAGGACCATATTGAATCTCTCCGCAAGTAGGTTTCTGGCTTTAGTGATCAGTAAAATGTGTACCTTACGGCTGGTATGCTCTGTATAGCAGTTTTAAAAAATATTTATTTTGCTATTGTAGATTCGAAATTATCATATGGACTAGTATGCTGGGGTGGGACTACTACCTACTATGCTAGAATTTATCCCTTTATCATAGCGCAAAAACAACATATTATAAGGGATATGCATATATGTTCCTCGTTTATCTTCATCATGGCCTTTATTTTAGGAGTCGCAGATATTTCCATTAAGACATTGAAAACTATGAAATTTTTTTTCATTCTAAAGGTTAATCGCAGTTAAATGTCAGTACTTGTTACAATTTGAGAAATGATCAATTTATTCGGCTACAAAAGTTTACATCAACCAATTTTCAAAATTCATTTTTAATTTTGTCTCCCCAAATTTTCAATAACCTATCAGTTGAGTTGAAAATTTGTAGGAAACTCAAACCATTCGCATCTGGATTAAAAACATTTTGTTTAGTGACTCAAATTATGATTTAATGCATTTTCATGTGTAGCAAATTTTTAATTTATTAATTTTTATCAAATACCTTTATAAAATTTTCTTAGTTTCTGTTTTATTTATTACTAATCAATACTGGATTGTAACTATCAATATTTTTTTAAATAAATGAATAAAAAAATATAAAATAAAGTAAAATTTAGGTTCTTGCATCTATAATTGCTCAAAATTCTTCATCGAAGAAAAACCGAACGAATGGAGAAAAATATTATTGTTTTGGATCCAACTTTTCTTGTAACTAGAAAATTGCCCTTTTCTCAAGCTATACATATTGTTCAATTTTATTGGAATTTGTTATTTTAAAAATTAAAAAAATTCTTGATGATCACAAAAGCAATTTCTTTATTCAAGAAACTATATTGAAATGTTAATGATAATATTGAATTTTTTTTCAAAACTAGAAATCGAACCATTTCTCAAAATATATTACCACCCTTACTTTAAAAACACAACATTTCCTTAATACGAGTATGTTGAAATAAATAAATAAATTTCGAAAAAAACATTTTCATTTTTTTATTCAAATTTAATTATTTATGGTTTGCAAACATTTGCAGAGAGTACTGCATGCAATGAGAGATTAAGGCGTTTTGTACATATTCTGCTAAGTTTGTTCTTTTTATAGATGAAATAATTTGGTAACAATACACTTAAGTTTGGTGTCTAGAAATTTGATTAGATGACATAATATTATGGTTCAGAATATGGAATAATTTGGAAAATATAGTACATACATCATTTCGAATAATTTAGATTATTTTTAATTAGGTGGCACAACAAGAAAACGTTTCTTCTCTCTTTGAATCAACCTATTTTTCTATGTTACTCTTGAACTGAGAAAAAAATCTTCAATTGAAGAAACTATTTCCTAATAAATACTCTTCACAAGAAAATTATTATTTTACGTCTCTCAGGATAAAAAAACATTTTCTTCTCTTAAACGATATTTAAAAAATCGCATTTTTCATTTGAACAAAAATTTCTTAATCTGAGAAAATATTTATAATACAAGAAATTATTTCATAATATGAAAAGCTTGTTTCTCATAACAATACAACAAAGCTTTCAACTAAGTAAGCCTTTCTTGAAACGAGAAAATTATCGTTAAATTGTTATAATTGTACGTATATTATCAGAGCCTTCTAGAGTATAGAGCCATAATCATTATGACGTATTTTTTTGAAGCTTTTTTAGTGGTATAACTTTTCACTAATTTCCATAGGAATCCATAGTAAAAATGGTGTTTTTTAGCTTCAAGTTTTTCATTGAAAAAAGCAAAAATGTTACAAAATTTTTATACAAAAGTGTTCTACATATCTTTAGCAACAATATTCAGGAAGGGTTTATTGGTATTAAGTAAATATTAATTGGAGAAATATTAAAATTAAATTATTTCTAAAATATATTTTTCGAACTTTCATTTTGAAAAATACATCAAAGTTGGCTCTGACGAATTAAAATAATACTTGCTACATTTATCTTTAGTTTTACTAGTGTACGTTAGATGTCTCAGATTTATACAGAAAAATACGAAAAAAATTGTTTAATCACAAAATTATGGCACGTTCTTAATATTTTGAGAATTTGTTTTGCTTTTCCTACAATTTTTGAACTTAAATTTCCCCAAGTGGCGATTTTTGGTACGGTTTTTCAAAATGTTTACTGCCCACTGTCATCTATGTATATTGGCTTAATGCACACGATTTGTAGTAAGCTTTTTTTTTAATTTGACCAGAATGCTGTTGTTATGAACTTTTTTTTATATTTTGGTTTAAATAAACCAATTATTACAAGGAAATGAAAACGATTTACTTAAACGAGATTTATATATGTTGAAATTCAAACATTTATGAAAATATTTCAGAAATCATAATTAAGAATTTGCAACGTTTTCATTTACAAATTTGTCTTAGGAAAAAAAGTGATTTCCCATATGTTTTATGTGTTTTACTATGAAAATTTTGGTTTTTTCCTCGTTTCTAATTCCTTTATAAAAGCTTCGTTTTTTAGATTATGGCTTGTATAATCAAGGTTGCTTTGATATTATATACCATTATATAATGGATGTTCATACCAAAGTGAGATTTTGAAAGTGAGATTTTGTGAAAATTTCCTTTGTTAAAAGTGAATAAACTTAGATTTTTTAAACGGTGGTGTTTCCCCTTCAAAGTGGTGTAAAGTGAAAAAAGAAAAGGATTTCTGAAAACACGTAAAAACCTTTTTAATATTTTCTCTCGCATTGCTCGATATTCAAATGTCTCAGATGTTGAAAACATAAGTATTTCTGTCGTTTAATACAAGAGAATAATTTTAAAAAATCCTATTTCCTTTATTTTACAGAAAAAAGAAACTACTAAAATTGATACGATGTCATCCTGGTCATTTAATAAATTATTATTAAAATCCCATACAAAAATATTTTGACGATGTAGCTTTAAATATTTATCAAGCATCTCGAAAAATTTAGAAAGAGAATTTGAGACCGATATAGCAATAATATTATTGATGTCAGTTAGTTTGATTCCCACTACTTGACAGAAATCATCATCACCAGCAAATATCTTTCCCACATTTATATTTAACATGATAAAGATTGCCGTTCCACCTTATATTCCAAAAATAAGTATTGAATTCCTTTAAATTAAAAAATGTATTCTCCTCCTCAGTTATCCAAATTTCCGATAAGTCCACAACATCTATGCTACGTATATAATTTACTAACACTTCTAAATCGTACCATTTATTTCTTACGCTTCGTATGTTTAAATACAGAATACGAAAATATGCATTACCGACAATTCTTTTTTTCTGATCCAATTCTATTGTATGATTGACGTAACTACGGTAAATATTTTAATTGTAAATTTCATCATCAAAATCAACCATTTAAAAAAGAAAACAATTTTGTCTGAAAATTGTCTGTAAAAACTAAAAACAATTATTGAAAGATGTACCAAAATTAATTGTTTGTGTAATTTTAGGAATCATAAAGTTTTGTTGATGTAAATAGCAATGATTGTGTCTATTATGTGGTGATTGTAGTGGTGTTGCAAAAATTATTTGCTGTAACAATGAATCAAGCGGTTGAACTCTTATAAAATCAATTTGAAATGCTGTACCGATACCGACAGAGTTTATCTTATTACGGAACACAATACTTTGAAGTAGAATGTAATTGCTGCCAGAGTTGACCTAAAATATAACTCTCTATTAACCTAAAACTAATGAAAATTTAAAGATATTAAATAAAATAAATTTATAATCTGCAATACTTCAGTGAGCCTCACTGTGTATGTAATTGTAACCTAAATTGAGTCAAATGATTTCTGAAGAAAATTTGTCTAACTATCAAATGTTGGTTTGTATCCCACCTGATTTAAGAGACTCATTTTCCAATTCCTATTTTTCTTCTCTTGCAGTTGATAGTTTGCTTCTTTGCTCTTGAACGTCACCCAAAATTTTCCTTTCCACTTTGTCAGCTGGAACGGCATTCGTATGATTAATTCGTTGTTTCATGTACTCCACCTTTTCAATTTCATTGATATAGTCTTTGGAGCCCATTACATTTAGTATCTTAACTAACA
Organism: Tipula helvola; assembly: GCA_963556165.1. NCBI lineage: Eukaryota > Metazoa > Arthropoda > Insecta > Diptera > Tipulidae > Tipula > Tipula helvola. The sequence goes on from OY744481.1 coordinate 310,364,027, forward strand.
TTTCCATTGGCGTTACATTTTCATTAGGAAGAACAGCGATAATTAAATTTAACGCAATTTGATTTTGATGATGGTCACCGAACTATGGATATGCTCCTCCTGTTGTTTATTGACAATGTTTTATTTCCGTAACAGCTCCAGAAGCTCTGTATTATCAGCAACCAATTTCAATTTATCAAACTCTGATAAAATACACTCCTGGGAACGTTTTATTCTATCATCAATCCTTTTATTTTAATTTTACAGCATTTTTGTTATATTTGGAGTTGGGTAAATTCTGTTCAGCTTTTGATTTTTGATACAAATATGAGCAGAACCAGAAGGGCTCAGAAGATTTTCTGCTATATGTTGTCTCATATGTGACATAATTTGCCACGAGGAACTGGAGCAGATTTTGCCACATAGAATATTGGCAAAACTTGTCAATGCTATCTATGCATCCATAGTAATTTTCGGCTGAACACTCGACAACCGTATTTTTAATTTTCGGCTAGAACAGCACAATTTCCATTGCCAGTTTTTTATTTTCGGCTGGAAACGGTCTGCTTTATCAACTTTTTACTTTCGGCTAACTTTAACAGTATTTTTAGATGAACGCTTAAATCACTTTCAAGTGCACACTGAGAGAATGCACTGTTTTAGTGGTTTCAAGCGTTCCAAACTAAGTATATTTTTAGTGGATGACGAGCCGCTCCAAATGTGGTGATGGCAAAAATTGATGAAATCAAAGAACTTCCCAGCAAATATGTGATGTACCACGAATATTAAATCATCATTTGAATTACTCGAGTGTAAAATAGATAAGTAAATATGTAAAATAAATAAGCGAGCCGCTACAACTATGATAAAGATTAATTATAAGAATTTTAAAATTTAATAGAACGTATTATCGTCATTACTATAAATTTTGTGATTCTGTTATCACTATTTCAGCAGTATAAAAGAGTATAGACAAAAACCAATAAAATTTCAAGGTTTTATTTTCTCTATATGAATGAACATCAAATGGTAAATTAGCATATTAAACACTCAAAGCAAAATACTCAAATCCGTCTATACATACTCGTATATATGTTAATCCGCCATTAAATTTATAAATGATTATAAAACATCAAAATCAATTTTTTATTTCTATTTTTTTGTGTAAAATGTTCTGTTTGTTTAACTAATTTTCATATATAAAAGCTATATGTTATGTTATTTGATTTAATTATGAAGTAACACAGCCAAGTTTAACGAATGATGATGTGGAGTGCGGAGAAACACACATAATATTTATGTGACTCCGCATATGTATTTAAGATACAACAACAACATACATTGACTAATGTATTACATAATTTATGAAAAATGATTTTGATTATAGGGTCTAACAAGCAGACTGATGTATATACTTATTCATACTTACATATACAGTGTGTTCAATTTTGTTAGTTTTTTTTGTTTCGGGTTAATTAATTGTTTCGAATAAATGTATATACCAACCATTTGATGATGATTACTAGTTAATATTTATGTTCTGTTAAACTATAGATAATTTCAGATGTTATCAACATATGTATAAATTATAATCAGTGAATATATTGTTTATTTAATAAACGTTGAACCTTTAAAAGCGCATTAGTGAAATATAAAACAAACATTGTGATTATAACAGATGAAGCAGACATTTGTATCAATAAGCTTAATTCCCTTTCGATTCACTAAATTGTTGAGGTTTGTTATTCGCTCGACCTGAATTTAATAAAATAATCCTGAAATTTCTCTATTTAAAAAGAAGACGTAAATGCCCAATTTTACGCCCCTCCATCAAACTGTTTGAGCTGAGAAGACACGGAACGACCAACAGAAGGAATAGGGCTTCCAATACCGGTATTGAGCGATCTATATGAGCACTCCACTCTTATGCGTGGTGTAATTTAGAAATCCTACTAAAGTAAAATATTTTCGAGTTTGGTTTAGGAAATTACCAACCATTCAATATAAATAACCGTATGTCTATTTTTGTTTATTTAGAATAAAACCGGATACAATAAATCGTCTAAATAAATTATATGCTAATCAAATTAAATTATTGCTTTTAACAACGAGACAAAACCTCAAGAATCACCCACAACTAAAACCCTTTACACACTAAATAATAACCAAATAATAGAAACCCATTTATTAAAAATAAAAAATGAAAACAAGAGAACCATTCAAATAAAATTATATCTGTTAATGCATGTGATACCATGTGGTAAGATTACGGCTTGTTGTTTTTTTGAATTAACCCCTTATTTACCTATAAAGAACGTCATATTGTTAATAGAAGAAAATCTGTCTGAACATTTTTATTTATAAACAAATTATCATAATTTATAAATTATGTAGACAGGGTTGCTTCGAATAACGTTTATTAGACGATTTACCTTAACATAAAGTCAATTTTCACAAAATTCTCGAAACAAAATTTAAATAATTCATCTGAAATAAGTCAAATAGCCGTGCAATTTTCCAATGAGCTCTACAGTCTCCTGGAAATAATTAAGATGTTTCCTTTAAACTTTCATCACGGAAAAAGAACTCTGGGGCGGAAATCGAACATTTATTGTTAAATCGGCATCATGAATGCCGTTTAAAACGGAATTTTCACGGAAATCGAACATTTTTTGTCTAATCGTCATCATGAGCGCCGTTTAACCGATAATTTACTGTCAGAATTTGTTCGGTTTTCACTAAGTTGACTGTAAAAATAATTTCATAACAATATCTCTTGAAAAATAATAACAATTAGTAATTAAGTGCTTTACACTTTTTAATCCTTTAAACACTTTTTACACTTTTTACTGTGTATACTTTTTACACTTATTACACTTCTTACAATACTAATAGCTGACCATCCGCTAACAGAATGTTCATAGTAATCACCACAGTGGTAGTGCCCTTCCTGAGTCTGACTTGCTGCATTTAGTGAAACCAAAAAAAAAAAATACACACGCTCACACGCACATACTGTTATATTCACCTCCTGAAAAATAGTTAAAAAATTAACACCTGAACAATATCAGAAAGAAGAATTACACAACATTGATACTGACTTTGGTCTAATCTCATTTTATAGAAACTTAAATTCAACCCAACCTCCAATTTTCTATTTCATAAAATAATATTCAAAATTAACTTTTCATTTAGATATTTTCTTAGATGTATGGATAGAAAAAAAAAATCACATTTCTTAATTTATTGAAATTGCGAAATGCATTTAGAAACAAATTTAGATCAAAAAGAAAAAAAATCAATATATTGAGGACTACCACAAAAACAAATTATACAGCTTGACACTAAATACCACTATAGTTACCATTAAAACATAATAAATGACTGTATTTGCAAACAGGAGCAGCAGGGTCGATTTTTTTGGATAAAAGTGTTTCATAATTTTACAATTACAAATAAAAAGTGTCAAAAGTAAAAAGAAAACAAGTGTAAAAAGTGTAAAGGATGTACAAAGTAAAGTGTATAAAGGGTACAAATTGTAGAAGTGATACAAGTTTAAAAAGTGTAAAATTTCAAAACTGTAAAGAGTGCTATTGTTTGCTCAGTATGTAAATTAAGTTAAATTTTTAACGACTAAAAACATCTGCCCCTCTACCGGACTGCCCTGGGACCGTTTATCACATTACTTCGGGGTATACCGTTTGTTTTTGCTATGATCCCCAAGCTGTCTCCTGCACTATGGGAATCTATCAAGTTCTCCTTTTGTCGCTCTAAAGATCTCCTCTTCGAACCTTGACACGAGTTCCCACCAGATCGAGCTTCGCAGCAAAATCTCCACTGCTGCCTCCGAAGACTATGCCCCCACCTCCATTTCCAACTCTATTCTAAGCTCTTCCCAGGCTAGGCACCAAACGACTTTGCGCTCCAAGTCGTCGATACTATACCTGGGCAGCACAAGCAGTCTGCCGACGTCACCTTCCGCATTCTAAAAAGGTATGATCGGAAGTATTCGTGGCCACTCAGGAACTGCATCAGGTAGCATCTATCAAACATCTCGGTGCTTCCTCTCAATCCAAGGGTTCACCTGCTCTATAAGCCTCGCTGTCCATTTTTCTCTAGCATCTAGTTCCCAAGCCGATTGCCATAACTCTATGGGGACTATTTTGGGTTTGGAGGGCAAACCTTTGACATTAATGGTGAAATAAAAATTGAAATTTATAATTTCCATAATTTTGTTGGCATCGAGAAATAAAAGCTTATATTGTTCAGTTTAGCCATGTCTCGGTGAGAATGAGCAAAATACAGTTCTGTTAAGTTATTCGTCTAAACCTCAACAATTTTTTTTACTTTTTATCCAATAAAATTGGATGCTGAAGAAAGGATCTTGTTATCCTGCCATCTTACTTTGACAATATTTTCGTCTCTGCTACATATTTGTTCTGCGGATCCCCAACCATGCCTCTGCATTTGTTTATCTGCATGTATGTTTTTTCTGTTAGAAACTCAAAAAATTGATATGAGCTAAAGTGTTTTCAAAAAGGAGCTGGTGACCATGCTTAAGTCTGTTTATTACGAAATGTTTTACGATGCTTGCTCCTAAACCAAAAGCAGCTCTATCAAAAAATAGGATTTCCGTGTCTTTGCCCTGATACAGTACAAAATATGCAGCGTATGTAGCTTTCCTTTTATATATAACATAATGCTGACAGCCTGCGAATGTTTTATTGTAACCTTTTTTGAACACATTCGATAAGAGGCCGCATTTTAGTAAATTCATCGGTACAGACGTTTGAAATACTGTTACTCTCGACTAAATGGCAATTGTAAATACCTATTTTGGTAGCTAGTAGTGACGTCTTTCCTTGTTGTTGGCATAGATATTCGTAAATGTTGCAATTTGTTTGAACATTTCTAACGGTATATACGTAGTTTAAAAACATTTCTTAATTGGTGCCAACTTCATTTTCTAAACGTGGACTTCGTTTTCCACCGCAACTAAAATATCGAATCGGACATCTTCAAAAGTAGGATCTTCTACAATAGTGCATCCTTGATGTTGGTTATATCAGTTTTCACTTAAAGGTTCATTTTGGCATTCAGTTTCGTCAATTATAATATTAAACAAATATTGTTTTTTCTATTTACTGGAATTGATACTATTAATTATATCCGTCCTTCATCTTCACGATCTGATAATTCCAAATTCGAGTTATCGGCCATAATCGTTCCTGCCGCCTCTTCCAATGTAAAAGTTTACATTTTTGACGTTTATTTATCGCAATATTGTAATAAAATGTAATGGCTTAAACCAACGAGTATACAATCGCTTGACAAGTCATCAATTGGGCACATTATCCTAATCATAAAATGTATACAAACGACAACATGAATTTTAAATATATTAGAAAGGTAGAACTTCTGACTATAACTATAAGTTTCAATGTTTTAACCTTAAGAGGCGTATGATATTTTACCTTCACTGAAACCATAATGAATCGGTTATTAACAATTTTTAGTATTATTTGGGGTGAATGATCCGTGATCACCAAATTAGCGGTAAAGAACAATTAAAACGGGTCATTGTGGAGGAATGGGCCAAAAGTAGCTCCGAAAACACTCGGAAGTTTTCTTTTTCAATGAAAAGAAGGTTGCAAAGTGCCTTTGTATGCATAGGTTACAACACCAAATATTTGACCTAATTTTTTTTCCAAATTCCCTCAACTTCTTGACAGTAAATTGTCACAGTAAATTAATTTATATCAGACAGTTTTGTGACAGTAAATTAATTTATATCATGATTATTATTACTATTTTGAGGTTGTTAAATGTAATTTGAGTTAAAAAAAATGAAAACTGATTTTATTGTTTGATTTGTAAATATTTTTTTATCAATTCGAGTGCAATGAACAATTTTTTGTTACAGCATAAAATATTGAAGCGTTTTTCTTGCAAAAAAAAAAAAGATGCGATTCGCTCAAAATATAGAAATTTGAATGTGGTAAGTATTAATTCGCCGCCCCGGTGGCACAGTTGTTAGCATGCTTGCTTTAAGCCCCGGAGGTCCCGGGTTCGATTCCCGGCGGGTGATGAAAAAATCACGGCTGGTTAATGTAGGATCAATGAATTAATCTCTCATTATCCGTTAAAAAAAATGATTACGAAACTTCAATATGAAGCGGCCAAATCCCTCTATGGGATGTAGCGCCAGCGAAAAAAAAAAAAAAAAAAAAAGTATTAATTTATTACAATTTAATATTTTTTGATATAATCGTAGGTTATAAAAGCGCGGTTAAATTAAAAATGGTTAAAGAAAGGTAAACTTTGATTGTACTGAATTACGGCTAATACGTTATCGGCCCATTTAACATTTCGTTTGAAAGTTATAAATCGTTACCACATTTTTAAGAAATTAATTTTGTCCTTGTTTTTGCTCTCCTGATAAATAGCAAAAATCGACTTTTAAGATGTTATGACTTGTTTGTTGGTAGAGAAATATTTATAAAGTTAATTTTCCGTTTAACGCACGAGTTAATTTTTAGTAACAGTATAAGAATTTACTAAACGTTTTTAAAAAAATGTCACCCTCGTTAGGGAGTGCTATTCGAGGTATATCTGTATTTATAATGCTTCTTGAATATAATATCTATGTATATGTAAATGAAAAAACAATCGAAGAAAATAACCGGAAGTTTTTTTTCGTAATATTTAATCGTAGAGAGAATTACATACACAATACGCCTATAAATTAGACATTTTATTATAATAACCGAATTAGTCAATTTTTAATTTATTTAAATAATTCATCTTTAATTATTTATTACAAACCATTTCGAATAATAATATTATAATAATTAAATAATAAATTAATTGTGTACATTGTAAATATTTAGTAATCTAATTTTAGGAATATCCAACATAATAAAAAATTTTATTATACCATAGTCAATTTTATTTTTTAATTGAATTGATGCATAAAAAATATAAAATTTATAGTTTTAAATATTTCAAATTTATTCAATTTTTTTATTTTATTTCAAAAATAATAAAAACAATTTTGTCTAATAAATTTATTACATTATTCATTCAAATGACGATGATGATATGCATGTTTTTGGCAGTATGGAAACCAGTGTGTATACTTTTAAATAAAAATATGGGTTAGAAATAATCGGTACCTTAAATAAATATTTGATCGACTCCGTTGGGATCCAGCATGTTAATCAAATATTCATTCGACAAAAAAAAAAAAAATAAATCATTAAAAATCAATTTAAAATAATAAAATGGTAAATTATTGTAATTTCTGTCAACAGAATCCATCCATACCTACATTTATAATTCAATTTGGTTATTGGTATATATTTGATCGGATCCTAAAAGGTTTGCTTTTATGGCATCACCATATGTTTTCATATGCATTCAAACAGACAACATACATATTAAAAAAAACATAATATAAAACATTGTTTTGTGTGTGTTTTTTTTATGATGGTTTTATTGAATTGATGACAAAAGTTAATGTATATTGTTGAGCTCTTAAAATTTTGTTAATATTTTATATACTATCCACATGTGGGTGGGTGACTTTTGTTTTGCTAAATGGTAAGGTTAAAACAAAAAGGGACATCGAGATATAATCATTATCTCAATATGTACATATTTGGGATTTGGCATAAAGGTATACCTTCAGATTATTTTTATAAACGATAAGATTTAAAAGTTTTTGTATGTGAGTACATGTCGTGAAAATTTTTACTGAACACACTTACACGGAGCTTGTGTTACGAAAAACATGTTAGCTTTCACTTAAAAAAAAAAAAATTATAAATTACACAACACACAATTGAAGTAATGAGCACTCTTCATGTACCCACAGGAAGAATAATTATCGGTATGTGATAATAATATAGTGAAGATGAAAAACAAGACGAAATTTAATAAAAGCAAATAAAATTAAGAAACAAAAAAAAAATTGGATCCGGTTAATTGTCTGAGCGCTAAAAGCTGACGGTTTATTATTTGTTTTACCTTTATATCTACACAAAAACAACAATTTTAATTTGTTTTGTGTTTGACAAAATTTAGACATCAAGAGCATAAAAACCAAACAATAATAATTATATTACCAGTTAACGTTTGTAAACACAATTCAATGATGAAGTGGATGATGCTAATTAATTGGTTAAAAAATTTATTTGCTTTTAGTTTTATTCATATTCAAATTCAATAATACATACCTAATAAAAAAACGTCTCCATCTTTGTTTTCTAGTTTCATGTTATGAATATTTTAAACTTTTTAATACTTCTGTAAAATGCGTGCTTTTCATCCTAAATTATACCATTTTATTATTATTACGCGAATTCTTTTATTTTATATATTATTGAGATATTAACGATTTTATTCAATACGATAATCAAAATAATATAAAGGTGATATTAATTGAAAGACGACACATGTCCAAGAAGAAAACATAAAAAGCGGGGTAAATATGGTGAAATCAATAAAATGTTAAATTAATTGCAATTATTGAAATGACCTTGAATCCTGCTACGTTGATAATTAAAAATACATAAATCCGAATTGTTCTCCGGTTATATGATTATTTGCTTGATAGTCTGCAACAAGAGCTGTCGCATTCTAAATGGTTTTATTGTAATTAATAAAAAAATAACACGTTGCTGATAAAACTCATCTGAATTGAATAAAATATTTCATGTAAAATTTGCGATTGATTCTAAGATTATTGGGATTTTGGATTTGGTTTCGAATTCGATTTATAAGTATTTAATTTACAATTTAATTTAATAGCTGGAATGAAATTGTTTACCAAAATGCTTACATAAATGTAATGAGGCGGGTGCTGGTTTAAAGGTTTGGCTTTACTAATTCGACTAAAATATGCGCCCTAAAAATATAGCGAGATACATTTCCTCTAATAATACAATATATTTCTAATTTTGTATATTTTATATTTTATATTTTATATTTTATATTTTATATTTATATATTTTATATTTTATATTTTATAATTTATAATTTATAATTTATATTTTATATTTTATATTTTATAATTTATATTTTATATTTTATATTTTATATTTTATATTTTATATTTTATATTTTATATTTTATATTTTATATTTTATATTTTATATTTTATATTTTATATTTTATATTTTATATTTTATATTTTATATTTTATATTTTATATTTTATATTTTATATTTTATATTTTATATTTTATATTTTATATTTTATATTTTATATTTTATATTTTATATTTTATATTTTATATTTTATATTTTATATTTTATATTTTATATTTTATATTTTATATTTTATATTTTATATTTTATATTTTATATTTTATATTTTATATTTTATATTTTATATTTTATATTTTATATTTTATATTTTATATTTTATATTTTATATTTTATATTTTATATTTTATATTTTATATTTTATATTTTATATTTTATATTTTATATTTTATATTTTATATTTTATATTTTATATTTTATATTTTATATTTTATATTTTATATTTTATATTTTATATTTTATATTTTATATTTTATATTTTATATTTTATATTTTATATTTTATATTTTATATTTTATATTTTATATTTTATATTTTATATTTTATATTTTATATTTTATATTTTATATTTTATATTTTATATTTTATATTTTATATTTTATATTTTATATATTATATTTTATATTTTATATTTTATATTTTATATTTTATATTTTATATTTTATATTTTATATTTTATATTTTATATTTTATATTTTATATTTTATATTTTATATTTTATATTTTATATTTTATATTTTATATTTTATATTTTATATTTTATATTTTATATTTTATATTTTATATTTTATATTTTATATTTTATATTTTATATTTTATATTTTATATTTTATATTTTATATTTTATATTTTATATTTTATATTTTATATTTTATATTTTATATTTTATATTTTATATTTTATATTTTATATTTTATATTTTATATTTTATATTTTATATTTTATATTTTATATTTTATATTTTATATTTTATATTTTATATTTTATATTTTATATTTTATATTTTATATTTTATATTTTATATTTTATATTTTATATTTTATATTTTATATTTTATATTTTATATTTTATATTTTATATTTTATATTTTATATTTTATATTTTATATTTTATATTTTATATTTTATATTTTATATTTTATATTTTATATTTTATATTTTATATTTTATATTTTATATTTTATATTTTATATTTTATATTTTATATTTTATATTTTATATTTTATATTTTATATTTTATATTTTATATTTTATATTTTATATTTTATATTTTATATTTTATATTTTATATTTTATATTTTATATTTTATATTTTATATTTTATATTTTATATTTTATATTTTATATTTTATATTTTATATTTTATATTTTATATTTTATATTTTATATTTTATATTTTATATTTTATATTTTATATTTTATATTTTATATTTTATATTTAAGCGATTTAAGCTTTGAATCTTAACAAATTCTGAAATTTTTGAAGTGTTTCAGTAAAGTTATTCAATCTTAAATATAAAATAGTAATTTAGTCAGTGTAAATTTGTAAGAACGTTTAGTACTTGGGGGTTAATACTTAACGGGTCATATAGGTAAGATTGTGCCCATAAACTTGAATGGTATTAGTCCCTGGCCTCGTACATAGCTAGGAATGTATTTAACTAATTAAATTGACTTTTAAAACTTGAGACAATTGAAGTAATTGTGTAGGGATTAGATTTTTCGTTCAATTTCAATTAAATTTTATTAACACGTTGGGTACTATAAACACGTTACGCGAAATACTAAAAATCCCCTATCTATTTATTATAAAGACATGAATGTGCATTTAGAATGTAGAGGCATTTATGGGAATAAAAATTATTGCTATACATTGTATCAATTGTATTGAATCAATTGTAAAGAAATAATTATGTAATTACAAATATACTCGTACCTTGATAATAGGAATTTTACTTTGCGTTAAGTTACACGCTATATATCATTCGAATATTACGCTTTTTAATTCTTACAAAAAGAAAAAAAATGTTTTAATAAATGTTTGACAATTATTTAATTAATAATAACTTAACGTACGAGTACCTTTACCGTATATGTACATATGAATATGTGTGTATCACAAATGATACATAAGATGGATTATTGTGTGTAGCAAAATAATATCATGAACCGACATCATTATCGTCATCATCGTGTAATCATTATAACGTTGTTGTCATACACATGTACACAAGTATTTTATGTTCTAGTTGAATGATTTAGTTTTTCTAATTTAGCACGCTTGAAATATTAATTTAATCACAACTTCCATTTTATTTTATATAACACAAAAAAATACTGTGTATTGTTACATTATTCGTGGAAATTATGTGAAATTATACCATCTATAAATATGGAGAGAAATATTATAGTGTTTATAGTTATATAGTTTGTGTGTTCTAAATCACTATACTTAACGATACGACAAAATGAAGTTTTCTCCTCCATGTTTGGATGTTTTTTTTTTTTTTTGGTTTTAATTAGTTTGGATAATAGTTGTGTAACAAATGGAAAGTCTTTGCTGCTATAATTATATGAGTATTTAGTTGGATATGGTTACGGCACTTAAATGTTTATAGATGAATGGCGAACTATTAAATTAGGTGGAAGTTTATTTTAAAGCGAATATCACAAAATATTTGCTTAAGTTTTTATCATGGAGTAAAACTTTTATATCACTGAGCTAAATCAAATTACCTTCGGTTCGATATTCACAATGCATTATTAAATCCTCTGTTCTCTCCCGGATTCTAACGTTTTCTATGGATTTTAGTATCGGTAAGTATCGGACAGCAACATTAACAAAATTGGTTGGAAACGTCTTTCCCGTTCTCAAAATCCTCGACCATTTTTTTAACACAAAAAGATCTACTTTTGGAGATTTTGGAATGCGAAACAACGGTGAAGTCTGTCGATCTATAACTGTTACACTGCGGTACGTCACAATGTCCAGGATTCTTGAAACTTCGATAGTAATTTTATTGCTGTTGTCGCTCAATCTTACTGTGTATGAGTATACTGCTGACAGACCCACGAAACAATTTATTTAGATTTTAGATTTCTAATTAAATACTTGGCAACCAACACAAACAACAATTAAAACTGTTATTTTAATTAATGGTATTACAATCGGTACCTTAAAAATCCGCATAGTAAGTAAATCTTTTCGGCACGCCTAAATATTAAAGATTTGTTGTGTTGCAAATTTCAAAATGGCTGCCCAATTAATCCAGAAGCGTGTTTTCTAGTTTAACGAATTCAACAATTAGAAGTTCGGTCAACAAAATTAGACCAATTGTGGAATGAATGTTTTGCAATTTAAGATTAATTAATGTTGCTTCCTGATCAAATATCAAAGGCACCTGAATTTAAAATCACGTTTTCTGCTGTTTTGGCAGCTTACTAATGGAGATCAAAAAATTAACTACAGATACAATAGGAGATAATAACGGAGGCTTAATAAATACTACGGTAAATAATCATATTACCCAGCAACGAGCAGTCTTTGAAACCACGTTGTCAAATACTAATGCTGATTTCAAGGTTCCTCGTCTTCACATCGAGCCTTTCAGCGAAGATTTCAAACAAATGCCCTCATTCAAGGATTTGTATTTAGTGGCCGTTCATAATAATGTGAATTTGACAAGTATACATAAGTTCCAACTACTTCGAGGGCTACTACGAGGAAGTGCATCACAATTAATCAAAAATTTACTGCTAACAGATGCAAACTATCTCGAGGCGTGGAACAAACTCGTTGGACGCTTTGATAAAAAAGAAAGTATCGTAAATGCTCTGATTAAATTATTCATGGAAATTGTATCGTGTCAGCAGCCGTCAACTAAGTTACTACGGAATGCCATTGAGGTCACCGATGAAATATTGCGAGGTTTAAAGGCTCTGTGGCATGAGGGTAAAAATCGTGATCCTTGGATTATTTAGGCAACAGTGAACTGTTCATTCGGTGGATAACGATTGTTATCTAAAATTTTTAAATCAACGTTGTGAAGCTTTGGAAAGTTCTAACATAAACATTCGCAGGCCACCATTACAAAAAACGGTCCACTCGGCATTAACCATAAGTAATTGCATTTGTTGTGGCAAAAATCATTCACTTTTTAGATGCTTTTAATTCCGAGCTTATGATGTTACTGATGCAAAGAACGTAATCTGTGCTTTAACTGTTTGAATTCCGGTCATTCAACAAATAGCTGTTCTTCTCCAAGAAAGTGTATCATTTGAAACTCAGGTCACAATACTCTGCTTCACATTACAAATGAAGTAACCAATACTAAAGCTCTGCCAATTTCTTTGGAATCTAATCATGAAGTTGCTTCAGATCCACCATGAGCAGTCATCACGGGTGCACATATTACCAAAGGAACATCCGGAAATCTAGTTACTTTTAAAGTTACTGTTCTTCCCGCACAATAACAGTAACTGTACCGGACATAAATGGTAATTTGCGTACGATTAAAGCACTTCTAGACTCTGGATCGGAGCCTCGTCCATCACAGAGAAGACTGCTAATGTTCTACAGCTGGAACGACAACACTCATCAATTGCAATTAAAGGTTTATTATCTGTAAGTGCTGGGAGGACAAAGGGTAGCATAAATGTTACACTTTATACTCAAAATATGTATGACAGTAAAAGAATTTGAACCTTAACGCATAATTCTTCCCAGGCTAACATCGAAATTGCCACCAAAATCATTAGCTCTTAATCGAATTGAACTCGAACAACTTGCAGTTCTTCAATTAGCTGATCCCAAGTTTTACAAACCCAAGGAAGTTGACAAGATTTTAGACATCGATGTGTTTTTCAAAATCTTACCAACGAACAAAATTACAATAAAATCGGATCTGCAGGTATATGATACGGTGTTCGGTTGGATCATTGGAGGATCAGCTATGCATCAGCGATAAATTGTAACGGAGCAGTAGTGTCTAACCATGACATTTTAGCAATAATTCGGCGCTGTTGGGAAGTAAAAGAGCTCCATTCTGAAAATAAACTTTCAGTAGAAGATATCCAATGCGAAGAGTGGTTCACAAAAACGTTTCGATTTGAGAATAATAGATATACATTTGCTATCCCGATCAAGGTCACTGTTTGAAGTTTGGGTTCATCATATTCAAATGCTATTAGGCGACTGATGTCAATGGAGAGAACATTTGAAAGACAACCGGATTTGCGAATTGAATATGACAAGTTTATGCGCGAATATGAACGCCTCGGGCAGTGTTTGAACAAACAAGTTCTACAATGAACTCAGAGTAGTATTTGATGGGTCCGCATGCACATCTACTGACGTCTCTTTAAACAACATTATACTTACTGGACCTAAAATGCAAAAGGATTTATTCACGATTTTGTTGAAATTTGGTACTCACGTGATAGCAACGATTCCGGACATAGAAAAAAATGTACCGTCAAGTCAAGGTCGATCAACAACACTGGGACTTGCAACGAATTGTATGGCGAGAAAATATGAATAATAAGATCAAATATTTTTGGTAGACCACGGTGACATATGGGTTAACTTATTCGAATTTTCTGGCAATCCAGACACTACACCAGGTAGCTCAAGAAAACTCTCAAAAGTTTCCCGATGCAAGCAAGGTTTTTATCTGGATCCGAAACCATCGAAAATGCCCTAAACCTACAAAGGGATCTTAAAACAATTCTAGGCAATGTAGGCTTCCCACTTAGGCAATGGAGTTCAAACAGCCGGAGTTTGATGGAAGCAATTCCTGAAGATAACCGCGGGAAAGATTCAATCACAATTCAGGATTATGACACGTTTGTTAGAACCTTAGGGGTTTGTTGGCTGCCAAATGATGACTGCTGTGCCTTCCAAGTACCGGAATTAATCACTTGCAAGATGAGCAAGCGTAAACTACTTTCAGAAACTGGGAAGATATTTGATCCTCTCGGATGGCTTTCTCCGCCAACTGTTAAGCTTCAAACAATTTTACAGTCCATCTGATCGGTAAAGGTTGGATGGGATGAAACACTGCCTCGGAAAATTGAAAACGACTTGGTGATGTTTACTTAGGAAATACGGTTCTGTCACAAACGAAAATACCAAGCCATACACCAAACAAAAGCAACATGCAATATTACGGGTTCTGCGATTCTAACAATAAGATGCAATGTCAACTCATTTGCGTGGTTTTTTTAACCAAGCCGTTGGAAAAGATTATAAACATTTTTAATGTCGAAAGACATAATCTGTATGCTTTAACTGACTCTACGGTTGTTTTGGGGTGGCTGTCAGATGAGCCGTGGAAATGGAACTGTTTCATTGGTAATATTAGAAAGAATAGCACGGCAAATTGGAATCACGTTCCGAACGCAAGCAATCCAGCTGATTGCAGCTCTCGGGGAATATCACCTCAGCTACTCGTCGAGAAGACAATTTGGTGTATAAGGGTCCCAATTGGTTGATATTACCATCTGATTCATCGCCAAAACAGCAGCAGAAGTGTAAATTTGTGACTGAATTGGAGAAACGGAAAATATCGTAACACGCGCAAAATAAATATATGGATGTGATTTAGCAAATTGTTGATAAATTTTCGAGCTATTCCAAAATCCTTCGAATATTCGGTCAATGTTTCCGATTTGCTGATAAGTGTCGAAAAAGGAAGATACACCATACGTCACAATGACCCATCTTCAATCCGCTGAACATGCATTGATCCGTTGGGTGAAATAACAGTCATTTCACGAGGACATTGGGAAAATTAAATATACCTACATCCCAATCCATCTACCCTATTTTTTATTTCCAGAGAAAAGTACTAGATAATCGGAGCTAAAGACAAATTCAAGCGGATGTCTAACCAATGTTCGAGATGTATACGCACGAGAATTTCTTATTTAAAACAATCGATGGGGAATTTGCCTATAGGCCAGCCTATAGGTCACCTTTACACAAGCTTTTGATAACACTGGTGTCGATTATGCTGATCCAGTACCTGTTAGTTTCAAAAGGGGGAAGAGGAGCAAAACGCATGAAGTCACATATTTGTATGGTAACCAACGCCATCCATTTGGAAATAGTTAGCGATCTTACTACTAACCCATAAATAAAGTTTGCTCGCCAAGTCCTGAGATTTTGTTAGAAGTCTGTTTTACACTAATGGGTGTTAAATATTCGGAAAAAAACAATAATTTGTGCACGTAATATAACGATGCTAAGCAGAGTCCACTATGGCAAGTATATTAGAGGTGCGGTAAGAAATATGATAACGATTGCTTGCGATCTTACATTAGAAATTGCCTCTTGCTTTTTTCTTCAGTTTATGTGAAGAACATTGATCTGATATAAGTAGCTAGATATGGAAATTTACAGCAAAATCGCGAAGATTTCTAGTAAACCAAATTGTGAATTTAGTGGATCTATCGTTACCAAACAGGAAGTAAGTAACTTCAATTACTACTATATACATTAGAATGTAAAAATATAAAGTGAGAAATGAAAAGTGAGAAATAAAAATGAGAAGCGAAAAGTGAGAACTGAAAATGAATAGCACAAAGTAAGAAGTGAGATTGCGAATTCAGAAGCGAAAAGTGAGAAGTTAAACGTATGAAGTTAAAAGTATGAATTGAAAGAGGTAATGTGGAAGTGGAAATCTATAGAAACTATTTACAGTATTTTGGAGAAAGCAGTTATATGTAGTTCCTCGAAGTATATAATACAAAATATCAATTAACGGGGACTGCTTGTAGAAACAGTTGGTACAGTAGGCTTAATCTATCTCTACATCAATCCAGCGATTTGAAATTCATAAAATTCTATATATGCAAATTTTTTCCTGTTTTATATCAATCGAAACAATAGAGGCGGTATTGTTGGTGCGACAATACATCATACCAACAATATTTTTACTTGTACTCAATTACTGTGTAAGGTGATATAAATTATGTTTTTCATTTAAATGTAATTAAATTATAAAATATAAATTTTAAACATAAAATGAATATGAATATAATTAAAAAAAAATATTTAATTGAAATTGAAGGCTTAAAGTATGTTAATGTGCGCTCATTTAATACAATAATAATGCGCGATTGATAATTGCGCTACTAAAGTCATTTACATATTTTTTTATAAAATATGCATATTTGATGGAATTGGTAAGATAATAAATAGTTGTATAATTATATGCGTGCGAGGGTGTTTCCTTCCATTCAATAGTTTTTTTTCTCTTGTACAATACAAATTATCTGTCTGTGTGTGGTAATATTTCTAATGTTTGGTGTATTTATGGTCATAATGCGATTGTGATCATCTTTAGTAGAAGATATTTTCGGTTTGAATAATTTTTTTTTTTAATTGAATGACATATTTAGATATACATATCTACGTAGTAAAAGTCGAATAATTCAGAAGACACATATTCATCAATTAAAAAAAAATATCGAATTACGTTGGTTGTTGCGTTAATTAAGAGAGTTGTTGCTTCCATAATGCCAATTGCAAAGTTCAATTTCAGAATTCGAAACTTTTTGTGGGATTTCAAGAAACAATTAAATTGGATTTGCTTTTACTTTGGACCTTTATGGAGCATCTGAAATGGCAATATACTCCACCCACACTGGGTGTTGTAAATTATTGTTACATATTGCCACTAATAAGACGTTTTAGAAAGTTTCGTAAATTATGTTTTTGAACAATGAACACAAAACAAAGAAATTATTCCCATTCTTTCAATCACATTATAGTTCAACATTGTTGTGTAGATTTATATACAAATAGTTTGAAAACCAAACATTAAAATTAAAAACCCACTTGAGTGCTGTATAACTACCGTGCGTTTAACATAACAAAGTGATTACAGTACTATTGTAATAAACAAAATATGTAATATTCTCATGAATACCAAAACAATTATAAAGTTTCTCTCTCCGGCTAGCTGACTGAATGAATGAATTATTATAATTTAGTTTATTCGTCTTAAAACATAATTAAATTAATTAATAATTATCGTTTTATAAGTAACAATAAAAGACATGAAAGAAAAAAATTATTTTATTGGTGGCACGTAGGTGTTTTTATATTAATAGTAAGTGCTGGGTGGTCTTTAACTTTGATATGCGTCCGATAAATTATATCTGTGATATTTTTGGTTTGATAAAATGTTGTCTGTATAAAGGTTCTATGCGTCCGAATCAATGACAAATATTTATGTTTGTCCGACAGTTTTACCTTACACATTGTATGATTAATGAAATGATTTGACCTTAATATTTTCTGTTTACTGTAGGAAGTTTAGTTTATTATATGGGAAACATACATAATAGTTTATACTTAGTTGGAACTAATTAATTAAATTGTTGTATCAATATAGATAGAGGTTAGGTGGCAATATGTAAAATTTATCAAATAGTAAATCTATTCACCATAAGAATTAATTTGTCAATTTTAAACGGGCTTTCCAATTTAGTCAAATATATAGGTACATAAATATTTTTGGACATATTGTGTGTGTGGTAACAGTGTAAATTTTGAATTTAATTTTGAATGGTTTTAAGAATGGTGTAAGATGTTAACCTACTGTTTTATGAAAGAAATTTGGCAACGTGCGAATAAAAAGTATCAGTTACACATAGATATGACTAACTGGTTTGAACGAATTCGTTCTTGAAAGGCTCCGGAAATTTCTATTATTTAGTTTCCACAATATTCATCCAAGATCTTCGTCTTCAGTTAAATTTATACATTTGTTTGATTTTTTAATCAAATTTGTTAGATAATCATACTTGATTTAAATCACTGTTATTATTTAGTTTCTAGTTAATTGCCTTTTAAATATTAATTTGTGTACCGGTCAATTATGTAGCAGTTTCAGATTCCTCTCCAACTGTAATTTTGAAGGAAAGTTTAGCGGAGCTGCAATAATACTGTTGATCGTTTTAGATAGTTGGGCGCAGATTACTTAAAAATAAGTAGTACTTTGGAAAAGTGGCGCATCTTCTTTAAATGTGGGGTTAAATTATCTCAACATCCAAATTAAAGCCCAACGCGACCACCAAATCAAAACCTCAATCGATCCTTAACTCAATATTTAATTTCGCCATAACCCAAATTCTACTCAACACCAATTCAGTCACAACTCGACCCCCATTGCAATTCTAATCGCAATTCTAAACTCAACTCTAACTCAATCCCATCTTAATCATCCCCTTAATCCCAAAATCAAATTGAAACCTGCATGCGTTAATGAACTTAACATAAACTATCTTACTATTCAACTATCGAGTCAACCCCTGAGATAAATCTCCGATAGGACCCCTTAAATACAATTCAACATACTACTCCACCACCACTTAACCCTCAACTCAACTCTAAATTCATCATGCAACTCAATCGCTAAATCGTACGAACCCGCTAGACCCTTGTTAATCGCTCCTCGTGAGAAGTTGCCTGGGAAATACAGTTGCCCAGAAGGGGGAGGAGACCGGAAAATCCAGAAGCCAACAAGTTGGATACTAGGAAACCGGAGAGTACTAAGTCCACGGCTGAGCCCGGGGAAAACTCAACCATAAAAAAAGCGCAGAGGAGTGGTAAACGTCGTAGGTTTCGGCCCGAAGCGCTGATCATAAGACCAGCAGAGGGAAAATCCTATGCAGAGGTCCTAGGTGAGATCCGCAGCAAGGTCAGACCTGAAGAATCCGGGACAGAGATCCAGTCGATCCGGCAGACCAAAACAGGGGACGTTCTCCTGGAACTGGGGCCGAACAGCAAGGCTAAAGATGGCTTTTGTGGCGCGCTGAGAGATGCTTTAGGGGAACAGGCCAAGATCGTAAATCTGCAGCCTAAGGTGTCGATTGAGATCCGCGACCTAGATGGATTTACCACGGAGCTAGAAGTGGCAGCAGCACTGAAAAGGGATATGCCAGACTCAGAGAAAATGAAAATTACTCTTTTCCCTTGCCCCAGGGAGCAGCAAGTGGCCATCATACAGATGAGCAGCAACTGGGCAGCCAAGCTCCTAAAAGAAGGGAGAATTAAAATTGGCTGGGTGTACTGCAGGGTGCGGGAAGGGCAGTTGCTACACGGTGCTTTAGGTGTGCAGGGTATGGCCATATGGCCAAGGAGTGTAAAGGCCCAGATCGAAGCAATCTGTGCCACAAGTGTTTCGGGGCCGGGCACAAGGCAAGAGGGTGTACCGCCGAAACACATTGCATGCTATGCAAGGAAAAGGGGTTTGACCAGGCGGAGCTCAAACATTTTCCAGGATCTGGCAAGTGTCAGGTGTACCGCGAGGCACTACAGGTGGCTAAGAACAGGCTATGATCAGAATCCTACAAGGAAATATGAATAGGAGCTGCACTGCTGATCACCTCTTGCAACAGTTGGCAATAGAGAAAGGCGCCGAGCTGCTCATCTTAAGTGAGCAGTATCGGAATAAGGAAGCGACTGGGTGGTACTCAGATCAATTAGACACAGCGGCCATATGGGTACTTAAGGGAGGTGTGCATGTTGAACAACATGGTGCAGGGAGGGATTTCGTACGGGTGAAAACAGCAAGCATAACCTACTTTAGCTGTTATTTTACCCCTAATGAAAGAAGCATCGCGGAGTTTGTAGCAAAGTTGGAGGCATTGGAAGATGAGATCCTCAGGATGACGGGATATCTGGTGATAGCTGGTGATTTCAATGCAAGAGCACTTGAGTGGGGAATGCCAAACGCAGATACGAGAGGAAGATTGATCCTAGAGATGGCTGCCCGAACAGGACTCCTGTTACTAAACAGCGGCTCTGCCACAACGTTTCGGAGGCCGGGCTGCACGGGGACGATCCCCGATATCACCCTTGCATCGGAGGCCCTAGTCCCACACATCCTGAACTGGAGGGTTATGGAGGATTACTGTGGCAGTGACCACCAGTACATTGCTTTTGAAGTTGGCAGGAGGCAAAGAAACGACTTGCGGGATAAACCTTGTAGATGGAACCTGCAAAAAATGGACGTTGAACGGTTCAGGGAAGTGCTAAAGAATGGCAAGCAGCAAATGGCGAGCAATATAATAGGAACGGATGGAAGAGCTGTGACTGAGGCTCGGGTATCGTCCACCATGAGTCTTATCGTCTCGGCATGTGAGGTATCCATGCCAAGGAAGAGATCAAGGCACAGCAAACCGTCTGTGTATTGGTGGACCGCGGAAATCTCGGACGTACGAAGGAGATGCTTTGCACTCCGACGAGAGGCCCAGCGAATAATAGATCGTGCTGAAGCTGGCCGCGCTTTCGAAGAATTT
The DNA here is from genome assembly GCA_963556165.1 of Tipula helvola. Taxonomy (NCBI): domain Eukaryota; kingdom Metazoa; phylum Arthropoda; class Insecta; order Diptera; family Tipulidae; genus Tipula; species Tipula helvola. Next base: position 310,385,424 of record OY744481.1, read on the forward strand.
AGGCTCGCCATAAAGCTACTGCGCAGGAAAATAAATGAGAGCAAAAATCGGTGCTGGAAGAAGCTTATTGAGGATATTGAAAATAGTTACGCAGAAACTAGGAGCCCAGATACCAACACGAGTAATGGATGTTCGCACCACTGAAAACATTGTTAGAACTCTCTTCCCAAGTCATCCAGTGAGAGAACTAATAACAGCAAAGCAAGAAATAGAGGTTCCACTTTTTACAGAGACAGAGCTACAGAACGCTATTTCGTCTTTAAAAAACAAGAAGGCTCCTGGCCCGGATGGAATTCCAAATGAAGTCCTGAAAATCGTTGCCAGCAAGATCCTAAAATGATGCTGGAGATGTACAACGCTTGCCTAATGGAAGGAGTTTTTAGCCTCAGATGGAAGAGGGCACGGCTGGTGCTAAGTAGAAAAGGAGATGGGGACCCCGAGCTACCTCATCCTTTCACCCCTTATGCATGTTGGATACGGCTGGCAAAGTTTTGGAGAAGCTAATCCGAGCGCGACTCATATCGGCGATCCAAGCAGCAGGAGACCTCTCGCCTAGGCAATACGGCTTCAGAGCTGGGCGTTCCACGATCGGCGCAATCAAAGAAGTTACGGAAGCAATGAAGAGAGCGGAGGATTACAACCACTTTTCACGGCGCATTGTTTTGCTGGTGACCTTGGACGTGAAAAACGCCCTTAATACCGTGAGATGGAGGGATATAATCGACGCCATGGAGCACCAGTTCCATATTCCAGCTTATCTAGCGCGGATTCTGGATGACTATATGAGGAACCGCACCCTCAAATATGACACGGAAGAAGGGCAGCGAAGCATGGCGGTTACAGCGGGAGCAGCCCAGGGATCAATATTGGGACCCGACCTCTGGAATATTTTCTGCGACGGTCTGCTAAGAATAGAGACACCCGACGAGACTCGATTAGTGGGTTACGCGGACGACGTGGCTAGTATTATTGCTGCGCGCGATACAAAGCAGGCGCAACTGAAGTTGAACCAGGTAATGCGAACCATAAATGGATGGATGGAAGAGCACGGTCTAGCCCTAGCACTCAATAAAACCGAAATAGCTATTTTGACGAAGAGGAGAATCCAGCCATCTCTCCCGATGTGGGTTGGTAGCAACGTCATAAATGTTAAGCCAGTAGTCAAATACTTGGGTATATACATTGACTGTAAAATGAGCTTTTTCGAGCAGATCAGGCGGACTGCAGACAAGGCTACGAGGGGGGTTACAGCTCTAAGTCGTCTAACGGCTAATGTTGGTGGCCCGAAAGCGAGCAGACGCCGGCTTTTAATGTCAGCCGTCCAATCTGTCCTTCTCTACGAGGAGAAAAGGAAAAAATATAAAATATAAAATATAAAATATAAAATATAAAATATAAAATATAAAATATAAAATATAAAATATAAAATATAAAATATAAAATATAAAATATAAAATATAAAATATAAAATATAAAATATAAAATATAAAATATAAAATATAAAATATAAAATATAAAATATAAAATATAAAATATAAAATATAAAATATAAAATATAAAATATAAAATATAAAATATAAAATATAAAATATAAAATATAAAATATAAAATATAAAATATAAAATATAAAATATAAAATATAAAATATAAAATATAAAATATAAAATATAAAATATAAAATATAAAATATAAAATATAAAATATAAAATATAAAATATAAAATATAAAATATAAAATATAAAATATAAAATATAAAATATAAAATATAAAATATAAAATATAAAATATAAAATATAAAATATAAAATATAAAATATAAAATATAAAATATAAAATATAAAATATAAAATATAAAATATAAAATATAAAATATAAAATATAAAATATAAAATATAAAATATAAAATATAAAATATAAAATATAAAATATAAAATATAAAATATAAAATATAAAATATAAAATATAAAATATAAAATATAAAATATAAAATATAAAATATAAAATATAAAATATAAAATATAAAATATAAAATATAAAATATAAAATATAAAATATAAAATATAAAATATAAAATATAAAATATAAAATATAAAATATAAAATATAAAATATAAAATATAAAATATAAAATATAAAATATAAAATATAAAATATAAAATATAAAATATAAAATATAAAATATAAAATATAAAATATAAAATATAAAATATAAAATATAAAATATAAAATATAAAATATAAAATATAAAATATAAAATATAAAATATAAAATATAAAATATAAAATATAAAATATAAAATATTAAATATTAAATATTAAATATTAAATATTAAATATTAAATATAAAATATAAAATATAAAATATAAAATATAAAATATAAAATATTAAATATTAAATATTAAATATTAAATATTAAATATTAAATATTAAATATTAAATATTAAATATTAAATATTAAATATTAAATATTAAATATTAAATATTAAATATTAAATATTAAATATTAAATATTAAATATTAAATATTAAATATTAAATATTAAATATTAAATATTAAATATTAAATATTAAATATTAAATATTAAATATTAAATATTAAATATTAAATATTAAATATTAAATATTAAATATTAAATATTAAATATTAAATATTAAATATTAAATATTAAATATTAAATATTAAATATTAAATATTCCCGTGTGGGGTTGGCTAGCTCCCCCATCGGGCGCCTCCCCAGGTGGCGGATAGGGGACAGCCCGCCAGATATGGCAGGTACCGGGGAAATCAAATACCCGGGGTGGACCAAAAGCTAGCACACCCAAGCTAAGGTGGCACTACATACGCCGATAGCTGCATGGCTAAGGGGATGCTTAGTCGCAAGTATGTGAACTCCGGTTTTAGGCGACTTCCGGTTTAAATCATAGCCTTCCTATGATAACGCAGAGCTCTGTCATAGGTGACCTTTTTTTTCTCGTGCTACTCGTGGGAACAGAAATGAAAACAATCAATAAATTAATTAATGAAAAGGAGGATGGCGCTTCTCTAATAGCGCCGCAGCAGCCAAGTGGCTCCGTGGATATGCATGGAGGAACGGTAGAAATGGTAGACCTTACAAGTGCTGAGGAAAACGTTGAAAACATTTTTAAAAAAGACGCAAGAATACAGAGGACCCCTCCATCTAATAAAACAAGAGAAACCTCAGTGGACATGGTGAGTGAGAACGATACGCCACAGCGCAGTGTCAAAGGCAGGGAAGAGGGTAATGAGAACGGTAGCCAGAGGGCGAAGGTTCCAATAATAGGAAGAAACCTCTTTGCAGAGCGACCATGTACCCCGGTAAATAGAACAGAGCAGGAAGAGTTACTACAGAGGGGCAAGAACATCATCAACAAGATGAAGGCCGCAACTTTTAAGCAAAAAAATATTTCTAACAATATTAAGATGGGGTTGATGGAATTAGAGGAAGTTTTTAGCATTATTGCGTATGGTATATTAACGCAGAGGAGACCCGAAACTCTTTCATCTGAAGGTGGAGGGCTGCAGCAATTTAATAGAACCCCCAATACATCAGGGAGTCAGAAGAGACCTGCAGTGAGCCCTGCAGAGGAGCAGAATCAGCAAGAGAAGAAGGTTAGGGACGAGGCATCACTCACCCCAGGAGAAGTTGCCTGGGAAATACAGTTGCCCAGAAGGGGGAGGAGACCGGAAAATCCAGAAGCCAACAAGTTGGATACTAGGAAACCGGAGAGTACTAAGTCCACGGCTGAGCCCGGGGGAAACTCAACCATAAAAAAAGCGCAGAGGAGTGGTAAACGTCGTAGGTTTCGGCCCGAAGCGCTGATCATAAGACCAGCAGAGGGAAAATCCTATGCAGAGGTCCTAGGTGAGATCCGCAGCAAGGTCAGACCTGAAGAATCCGGGACAGAGATCCAGTCGATCCGGCAGACCAAAACAGGGGACGTTCTCCTGGAACTGGGGCCGAACAGCAAGGCTAAAGATGGCTTTTGTGGCGCGCTGAGAGATGCTTTAGGGGAACAGGCCAAGATCGTAAATCTGCAGCCTAAGGTGTCGATTGAGATCCGCGACTTAGATGGATTTACCACGGAACCAGAAGTGGCAGCAGCACTGAAAAGGGATATGCCAGACTCAGAGAAAATGAAAATTACTCTTTTCCCTTGCCCCAGAGGCCAGCAAGTGGCCATCATACAGATGAGCAGCAACTGGGCAGCCAAGCTCCTAAATGAAGGGAGAATTAAAATTGGCTGGGTGTACTGCAGGGTGCGGGAAAGGGCAGTTGCTACACGGTGCTTTAGGTGTGCAGGGTATGGCCATATGGCCAAGGAGTGTAAAGGCCCAGATCGAAGCAATCTGTGCCACAAGTGTTTCGGGGCCGGGCACAAGGCAAGAGGGTGTACCGCCGAAACACATTGCATGCTATGCAAGGAAAAGGGGTTTGACCAGGCGGAGCTCGAACACTTTCCAGGATCTGGCAAGTGTCAGGTGTACCGCGAAGCACTACAGGTGGCTAAGAACAGGCTATGATCAGAATCCTACAAGGAAATATGAATAGGAGCTGGACTGCTGACCGCCTCTTGCAACAGTTGGCAATAGAGAAAGGGGCCGAGCTGCTCATCTTAAGTGAGCAGTATCGAAATAAGGAAGCGACTGGGTGGTACTCAGATCAATTAGACACAGCGGCTATATGGGTACTTAAGGGAGGTGTGCATGTTGAACAACATGGTGCAGGGAGGGGTTTCGTATGGGTGAAAACAGCAAGCATAACCTACTTTAGCTGTTATTTTACCCCTAATGAAAGCATCGCGGAGTTTGTAGCAAAGTTGGAGGCACTGGAAGATGAGATCCTCAGGATGACGGGATATCTGGTGATAGCTGGGGATTTCAATGCAAGAGCACTTGAGTGGGGAATGCCAAACACAGATACGAGAGGGAGATTGATCCTAGAGATGGCTGCCCGAACAGGACTCCTGTTACTGAACAGCGGCTCTGCCACAACGTTTCGGAGGCCGGGATGCACAGGGACGATCCCCGATATCACCCTTGCATCGGAGGCCCTAGTGCCACACATCCTGAACTGGAGGGTTATGGAGGATTACTGCGGCAGTGACCACCAGTACATTGCTTTTGAGGTTGGCAGGAGACAAAGAAACGACTTGCGGGATAAACCTTGTAGATGGAACCTGCAAAAAATGGACGTTGAACGGTTCAGAGAAGTGCTAAAGAATGGCAAGCAGCAAATGGCGAGCAATGTAATAGGGACGGATGGAAGAGCTGTGACTGAGGCTCGGGTATCGTCCACCATGAGTCTTATCGTCTCGGCATGTGAGGTATCCATGCCAAGGAAGAGACCAAGGCACAGCAAACCGTCTGTGTATTGGTGGACCGCGGAAATCTCGGACGTACGAAGGAGATGCTTTACACTCCGACGAGAGGCCCAGCGAATAAGGGATCGTGCTGAAGCTGGCCGCGCTTTCGAGGAATTTAGGGTCGCCAAAAAGCTACTGCGCAGGAAAATAAATGAGAGCAAAAATCGGTGCTGGAAGAAGCTTATAGAGGATATTGACGAAGACCCATGGGGACTGGGCTACAAAATAGTTACGCAGAAACTAGGAGCCCAGATACCAACACGAGTAATGGATGTTCGCACCACTGAAAACATTGTTAGAACTCTCTTCCCAAGTCACCCAGTGAGAGAACTAATAACAGCTAGGCAAGAAATAGAGGTTCCACTTTTTACAGAGACAGAGCTACAGAACGCTATTTCGTCTTTAAAAAACAAGAAAGCTCCTGGCCCGGATGGAATTCCAAATGAAGTCCTGAAAATCGTTGCCCAGCAAGAACCTAAAATGATGCTGGAGATGTACAACGCTTGCCTAATGGAAGGAGTTTTTAGCCTTAGATGGAAGAGGGCACGGCTGGTGCTAATTAGAAAAGGAGATGGGGACCCCGAGCTACCCTCATCCTTTCGCCCCTTATGCATGTTGGATACGGCTGGCAAAGTTTTGGAGAAGCTAATCCGAGCACGACTCATATCGGCGATCCAAGCAGCAGGAGACCTCTCGCCTAGGCAATACGGCTTCAGAGCTGGGCGCTCCACGATCGGCGCAATCAAAGAAGTTACGGAAGCAATGAAGAGAGCGGAGGATTACAACCACTTTTCACGGCGCATTGTTTTGCTGGTGACCTTGGACGTGAAAAACGCCTTTAATACCGTGAGATGGAGGGATATAATCGACGCCATGGAGCACCAGTTCCATATTCCAGCTTATCTAGCGCGGATTCTGGATGACTATATGAGGAACCGCACCCTCACATATGACACGGAAGAAGGGCAGCGAAGCATGGCGGTTACAGCGGGAGCAGCCCAGGGATCAATACTGGGACCCGACCTCTGGAATGTTTTCTACGACGGTCTGCTAAGAATAGAGACACCCGACGAGACTCGTTTGGTGGGTTACGCGGACGACGTGGCGGTGATTATTGCTGCGCGCGATACAAAGCAGGCGCAACTGAAGTTGAACCAGGTAATGCGAGCCATAAATGGATGGATGGAAGAGCACGGTCTAGCCCTAGCACTCAATAAAACCGAAATAGCTATTTTGACGAAGAGGAGAATCCAGCCATCTCTCCCGATGTGGGTTGGTAGCAACGTCATAAATGTTAAGCCAGTAGTCAAATACTTGGGTATATACATTGACTGTAAAATGAGCTTTTTCGAGCAGATCAGGCGGACTGCAGACAAGGCTGCGAGGGGGGTTACAGCTCTAAGTCGTCTAACGGCTAATGTTGGTGGCCCGAAAGCGAGCAGACGCCGGCTTTTAATGTCAGCCGTCCAATCTGTCCTTCTCTACGGGGCGGAAGTATGGGCAGACTCCCTGGAAAAGGAAACATACCGGAAGAGGCTATCCCAAGTGCAAAGACGGAGTGCGCTACGAGTGGCATCGGCCTATCGCACAGCTTCCGAAGCAGCTATCCTCGTAATAGCTGGGTGCATCCCTATACACCTTTTGGCAAAGGAGCGAAAATATACCTACGAGCGAAAGTCGGAGGTTGGACGAAAAGCAGCGAGTCTCGAAGGGAGGAGCCGCACCTTGGAGCGGTGGCAGAGTGCATGGGAGCAAGGAATTACAGGCAGGTGGACAGCACGGCTTATTGAACAAATAAGCCCCTGGGTGGAAAGAAAGCACGGGGAGGTCGGGTACTACCTGACGCAATTCCTCAGCGGCCACGGGTACTTCCGTGCATACCTTTTTAAAATGAAGAAAGTAAGGTCGGCAGAATGCCTATACTGCCCAGGTATGGAGGATGACGTAGAGCACACTTTCTTCCGGTGCCTAGCATGGCAGGACAGAAGAGCAGAACTGGAGCTAGAGGTGGGTATTTGGACGCCTGAAACGGCGGTAGACATTATGCTACGAGGAGCTGTTTGGTGGGATCTCGTCTCACGATACATAGAGGGAGTCCTTATGAGTAAAAAGAGGGATTTGGATAGTTTCCCATAAGACAGGAGGTAGCTCGGGGAGAGCAATGGAAAAACAGACTAGCCCGAAGTAATGTGTTAAACGGTCCCAGGCTAGTTTGAAGGAGGAGGGGGAAGGTGGTTTTAGTCGGTAGTTCTAAATGAGAGTCCGACACATCGTGCGTAAATGCATTTCCACCTTCCTCATAAAAAAAAAAAAAAAAAAAAAAAAAAAAAAAAAATTAAATATTAAATATTAAATATTAAATATTAAATATTAAATATTAAATATTAAATATTAAATATTAAATATTAAATATTAAATATTAAATATTAAATATTAAATATTAAATATTAAATATTAAATATTAAATATTAAATATTAAATATTAAATATTAAATATTAAATATTAAATATTAAATATTAAATATTAAATATTAAATATTAAATATTAAATATTAAATATTAAATATTAAATATTAAATATTAAATATTAAATATTAAATATTAAATATTAAATATTAAATATTAAATATTAAATATTAAATATTAAATATTAAATATTAAATATTAAATATTAAATATTAAATATTAAATATTAAATATTAAATATTAAATATTAAATATTAAATATTAAATATTAAATATTAAATATTAAATATTAAATATTAAATATTAAATATTAAATATTAAATATTAAATATTAAATATTAAATATTAAATATTAAATATTAAATATTAAATATTAAATATTAAATATTAAATATTAAATATTAAATATTAAATATTAAATATTAAATATTAAATATTAAATATTAAATATTAAATATTAAATATTAAATATTAAATATTAAATATTAAATATTAAATATTAAATATTAAATATTAAATATTAAATATTAAATATAAAATATAAAATATTAAATATTAAATATTAAATATTAAATATTAAATATTAAATATTAAATATTAAATATTAAATATTAAATATTAAATATAAAATATAAAATATAAAATATAAAATATAAAATATAAAATATAAAATATAAAATATAAAATATAAAATATAAAATATAAAATATAAAATATAAAATATAAAATATAAAATATAAAATATAAAATATAAAATATAAAATATAAAATATAAAATATAAAATATAAAATATAAAATATAAAATATAAAATATAAAATATAAAATATAAAATATAAAATATAAAATATAAAATATAAAATATAAAATATAAAATATAAAATATAAAATATAAAATATAAAATATAAAATATAAAATATAAAATATAAAATATAAAATATAAAATATAAAATATAAAATATAAAATATAAAATATAAAATATAAAATATAAAATATAAAATATAAAATATAAAATATAAAATATAAAATATAAAATATAAAATATAAAATATAAAATATAAAATATAAAATATAAAATATAAAATATAAAATATAAAATATAAAATATAAAATATAAAATATAAAATATAAAATATAAAATATAAAATATAAAATATAAAATATAAAATATAAAATATAAAATATAAAATATAAAATATAAAATATAAAATATAAAATATAAAATATAAAATATAAAATATAAAATATAAAATATAAAATATAAAATATAAAATATAAAATATAAAATATAAAATATAAAATATAAAATATAAAATATAAAATATAAAATATAAAATATAAAATATAAAATATAAAATATAAAATATAAAATATAAAATATAAAATATAAAATATAAAATATAAAATATAAAATATAAAATATAAAATATAAAATATAAAATATAAAATATAAAATATAAAATATAAAATATAAAATATAAAATATAAAATATAAAATATAAAATATAAAATATAAAATATAAAATATAAAATATAAAATATAAAATATAAAATATAAAATATAAAATATAAAATATAAAATATAAAATATAAAATATAAAATATAAAATATAAAATATAAAATATAAAATATAAAATATAAAATATAAAATATAAAATATAAAATATAAAATATAAAATATAAAATATAAAATATAAAATATAAAATATAAAATATAAAATATAAAATATAAAATATAAAATATAAAATATAAAATATAAAATATAAAATATAAAATATAAAATATAAAATATAAAATATAAAATATAAAATATAAAATATAAAATATAAAATATAAAATATAAAATATAAAATATAAAATATAAAATATAAAATATAAAATATAAAATATAAAATATAAAATATAAAATATAAAATATAAAATATAAAATATAAAATATAAAATATAAAATATAAAATATAAAATATAAAATATAAAATATAAAATATAAAATATAAAATATAAAATATAAAATATAAAATATAAAATATAAAATATAAAATATAAAATATAAAATATAAAATATAAAATATAAAATATAAAATATAAAATATAAAATATAAAATATAAAATATAAAATATAAAATATAAAATATAAAATATAAAATATAAAATATAAAATATAAAATATAAAATATAAAATATAAAATATAAAATATAAAATATAAAATATAAAATATAAAATATTAAATATAAAATATAAAATATAAAATATTAAATATTAAATATTAAATATAAAATATAAAATATTAAATATAAAATATAAAATATAAAATATAAAATATAAAATATAAAATATAAAATATAAAATATAAAATATAAAATATAAAATATAAAATATAAAATATAAAATATAAAATATAAAATATAAAATATAAAATATAAAATATAAAATATAAAATATAAAATATAAAATATAAAATATAAAATATAAAATATAAAATATAAAATATAAAATATAAAATATAAAATATAAAATATAAAATATAATATATAAAATATAAAATATAAAATATAAAATATAAAATATAAAATATAAAATATAAAATATAAAATATAAAATATAAAATATAAAATATAAAATATAAAATATAAAATATAAAATATAAAATATAAAATATAAAATATAAAATATAAAATATAAAATATAAAATATAAAATATAAAATATTAAATATTAAATATTAAATATTAAATATTAAATATTAAATATTAAATATAAAATATAAAATATTAAATATTAAATATTAAATATAAAATATAAAATATAAAATATTAAATATAAAATATAAAATATAAAATATAAAATATAAAATATAAAATATAAAATATAAAATATAAAATATAAAATATTAAATATTAAATATTAAATATTAAATATTAAATATTAAATATTAAATATAAAATATAAAATATTAAATATTAAATATTAAACATAAAATATAAAATATAAAATATTAAATATTAAATATTAAATATTAAATATTGCAGTAAGTCTTTCGATACATAGAGGGAGTCCTTATGAGTAAAAAGAGGGATTTGGATAGTTTCCCATAAGACAGGAGGTAGCTCGGGGAGAGCAATGGAAAAACAGACTAGCCCGAAGTAATGTGTTAAACGGTCCCAGGCTAGTTTGAAGGAGGAGGGGGAAGGTGGTTTTAGTCGGTAGTTCTAAATGAGAGTCCGACACATCGTGCGTGACACATCGTGCGTAAATGCATTTCCACCTTCCTCATAAAAAAAAAAAAAAAAAAAAAAAAAAAAAAAAAAAAAAAAAAAAAAAAAAAAAAAAAAAATTAAATATTAAAGATTAAATATTAAATATTAAATATTAAATATTAAATATTAAAGATTAAATATTAAATATTAAATATTAAAGATTAAATATTAAATATTAAATATTAAATATTAAATATTAAAGATTAAATATTAAATATTAAATATTAAATATTAAATATCAAATAATAAATATTAAATATTAAATATTAAATATTAAATATTGAATATTAAATATTAAATATTAAATATTAAATATTAAATATTAAATATTAAATATTAAATATTAAATATTAAATATTAAATATTAAATATTAAATATTAAATATTAAATATTAAATATTAAATATTAAATATTAAATATTAAATATTAAATATTAAATATTAAATATTAAATATTAAATATTAAATATTAAATATTAAATATTAAATATTAAATATTAAATATTAAATATTAAATATTAAATATTAAATATTAAATATTAAATATTAAATATTAAATATTAAATATTAAATATTAAATATTAAATATTAAATATTAAATATTAAATATTAAATATTAAATATTAAATATTAAATATTAAATATTAAATATTAAATATTAAATATTAAATATTAAATATTAAATATTAAATATTAAATATTAAATATTAAATATTAAATATTAAATATTAAATATTAAATATTAAATATTAAATATTAAATATTAAATATTAAATATTAAATATTAAATATTAAATATTAAATATTAAATATTAAATATTAAATATTAAATATTAAATATTAAATATTAAATATTAAATATTAAATATTAAATATTAAATATTAAATATTAAATATTAAATATTAAATATTAAATATTAAATATTAAATATTAAATATTAAAGATTAAATATTAAATATTAAATATTAAATATTAAATATTAAATATTAAATTTTAAATATTAAATATTAAATATTAAATATTAAATATTAAATATTAAATATTAAATATTAAATATTAAATATTAAATATTAAATATTAAATATTAAATATTAAATATTAAATATTAAATATTAAATATTAAATATTAAATATTAAATATTAAATATTAAATATTAAATATTAAATATTAAATATTAAATATTAAATATTAAATATTAAATATTAAATATTAAATATTAAATATTAAATATTAAATATTAAATATTAAATATTAAATATTAAATATTAAATATTAAATATTAAATATTAAATATTAAATATTAAATATTAAATATTAAATATTAAATATTAAATATTAAATATTAAATATTAAATATTAAATATTAAATATTAAATATTAAATATTAAATATTAAATATTAAATATTAAATATTAAATATTAAATATTAAATATTAAATATTAAATATTAAATATTAAATATTAAATATTAAATATTAAATATTAAATATTAAATATTAAATATTAAATATTAAATATTAAATATTAAATATTAAATATAAAATATAAAATATAAAATATAAAATATAAAATATAAAATATAAAATATAAAATATAAAATATAAAATATAAAATATAAAATATAAAATATAAAATATAAAATATTAAATATTAAATATTAAATATTAAATATTAAATATTAAATATTAAATATAAAATATAAAATATTAAATATTAAATATTAAATATAAAATATAAAATATAAAATATTAAATATAAAATATAAAATATAAAATATAAAATATAAAATATAAAATATAAAATATAAAATATAAAATATAAAATATTAAATATTAAATATTAAATATTAAATATTAAATATTAAATATTAAATATAAAATATAAAATATTAAATATTAAATATTAAACATAAAATATAAAATATAAAATATTAAATATTAAATATTAAATATTAAATATTGCAGTAAGTCTTTTCGTTAAAAACTTAGAAAGTTAGAAAATTAGAGGAGTTAGTTTGATAAATAACGACCTCTAAAGATATTCTGAGCAATTGAAAATTTAGGAATTAATTTCTAATTTAATAATTTTGAAATTATGGAATTCAGAAAATTAATAAAAAAATTATTTAAAACTAATTATTTTTCTAGTAAAATTCTTTTTCTAACTAAATTCAGTACTTGAGGAACAAAAGGGATTTAGAATTTTAAAAATTAAGAGTTTATACAGGGTGTAAAATATGTACCGGGACGGTCGAATATTTTGAATGGTACACACCGCATTGAAAGTCAAGTGTTTAATATTTTTGAAAAAGCTATTTAATTACATTAAACTCAACCCCCACCCCAGTGGGTGGGGGTGGGGCAACTTTGATATTTTAAATGGAAAACCTCACTTTTTATTACAGATTCGGATTCTACGTCAATAAATAGGTAAATCTTGTTTGAAATATTTTTTTGTTTTCGGTGCAGATGACGCTGTAATTGATGTTGGAAAAAGTGAGATTTCGAACGAATAATCGTAAAAATCCAGAACGACTAATCCTACAAAAGTGTTATTTTCATGATAAATGTACAAAGCTAAATTTGCCAAGATTGGAAATAATGTATTTGTTTTTGTTAGCCAATTAATAAATTAAAATTTTTGTATTACAATATTAAAATAATGAAGCAAATGTGATGGTGTAAGAATTTGGAAAACCTTTCATAAACATCGATATCTTTTCATTCAGATGCTTAAAATTAAAAAAGTTTTGCAATTTTTTGTTAGGTTTCGTAGAATATGGAAGTTTAAGAATTATTTGAAGTTTAAGAAATGTCCGCTAAAATTTTTCCATAACTGTCGATTTAACAAAATTTAAATTAAAGAAAATTGTGAGTTATGAAATTTAAAAATTAACGAGTAGTTTGGCATTAAGAATTCTAAAAATTAGGGAATTGAGCAATTTAAGTATTTAGAAATTTAGGTTTGAAAAAAAATTGTATGAACGCATTAAATTTATTAAAGTTAAAAATTAGATTTGGTAATTAAAATTTATGAATTGTTGAATTTCGAATTTAGTGTTAATTTTTAAAACTATACAAAAGCTAATTTAAATTGTTCAACAAAGAATTTCTTTTTCTTAAAATTTTAAACAATTAAAATTTCAAAACTTTATCCAAAGTAGTCTTAGCAATAATTTCGTTGAATTGGAGCTTCCAATGGAATTCATTTGTACTTCGGAACTATAAAACAGTAAATTGGATGTCTTTATCCGCAGCGGCCATAGTAAAGATTAGATAAAAAGAAGCGCTTGAGAAAAACCACTTCACAATCAGAATGCTGTCTATAAAATAATAATCAGACGCGACATCTTCGTGCACAATAAAAATTATTGAATGGATCAAACAACAAAAAATACATAAACAATAACCATGCGGTTTCACAGAGCCAAAACATTTAAATGATTTATCTACCGACCTTTATAGTTTTCTGTATAATATTCATCATAACATACGTATAAGTACATCAAACTGATTGTCTTCTTTATTATTTATGCGAACCATTCATCTTATATTGTGTATATACACGTTCATATTTTCATTCAAAAAATTATTATTCGAGCGAAATGAAATCTAATATCCTTGTAGTGTGTGCAGGCGGTCCGCGGATTTAGTTTTTAAAATTTTTTTGCTGCGCTTATATTTATTTATTTTAATTTCTTTGGCATACGGCGACTAATTTTTATATATGAACGCGATGTTTTTAATAAGATTCGTTTGTCTAAAAAGAAAATCAAATTTTATTGTTGTTATTGTTGTGTACCCAGTATATTTATATTCGAATATTCATTAAATCTTTTTACTTTGATTTAAAAATTTTTTTTTACATAATAAACCCAAGAAGAAGAAAATAAATTATTAGCCTAGATTTCTTGGTTTGTGGGTTTATACATAAAATTTGAATAGAACTTCCTGTCTTTTTGTATATCAAAAAAAAAGTTTTGTTGTTTATTGAATTTAAATAGAGGTTTTGAATTGGGTTAGGTACAAACGTGTGAATGTAAAAAAAAATGTTGATTGGCTTTATATATTTGCCCGCGAAGGGTCTTCTATTCAAATATAGTGTCGTTATCCCGTAGGAAATCTATCTGCTTTTAGATAATAATTAGCGTATATATTGATGCTGTCTGCATGACACACCTTCGTCTATAATAAATAATTATATACAATCGTCATTGATATACATGCAACAAAGTCATACTAGACTGCAATGTATATTTATGTGCCCGAGGCAGTTCAAAATTATAAAATGAAAAGTTATAATTTAAAGTGTTAATAGGAACGATCGATATCTAAATCAACATCAGTGTTCAAAATTAAAACTAGCTACCTAGAAATACAACAAAATTGCATGATTTTTACAATCAAATCCTTATTTATTATTAATATTCATATAGCGTTGTGTAATACACGTATGCCACGTATTTAAATGCATGCAACGTATTATAAGTAGTACATAATTTAAAAAGCTACTTAAGTTTTTGTGTAAGATTATATAAAAACAAAATCAATGACCTTTTCGGTTACTGTTAGCAAGCATACATAAATTTATTTATATTACTCAATAACAAAAATGTGTGGTTAGACACTAGAATGACCAAAAGGAAATTTTTGCTCGCCGCTTGAAGCAAATTTATGCTGAACCCTTGTTCTATATATTAATTTCGTAATTACGTTTATTATTTTCTTATAATTAAAAATTTCCTAAGAAATCTAAACAAGTTTTTAATTAAATTTTAACTAGACACGTAGAAATATTATTTTTTAATTGTTTTTAAAATATTTTATCTATTGAACTTAAAATAACTTTCCATGAAATAATTGTTGTTCCAAATAAAAAAATAAAAATAAAAACTTTTAATTTACAAAACCAACAATATACAAATTTTTATTATTACGTTGTTGTGTATGGAACAATTTATTTTCATGGTCCAACATAAATATTTTCTCACCACATAAATTTTGAAATTAATATCTTGCTATGGTATGTGTCTCTTGGTTTCATTCAACTGTACTCTCGGCATACTCGTTATTACATATAAAAATCAATCAATCAAAAATAAAATGTGTAGATTAAAAATCAATCATCACGAGTTGAATTATACGATGGATATTTAGTTATACGAGTAGGTATATAGAGTTACTTTGGACACAAACGGAAACCGCAATCAAATAAAGAATTCGAATTATATTCTAATTTTGTTTAATTTTTTTGAATGAGTATATGAGGCGCATGTTTCCCGTGTTTTTTTAATTTTTTTTTTCTTAAATGTTTAGTAAATTGGTACATTTAGATATAGATCAAATTTATTGAACTTGCCTAAATTCTGAGAAATAGATTGTCCTTTAATAAATAATGTTCTATTCCAATTTAATGCAGTAATTAACGGAAAATGTATCCAAATATTTTCAAAATACAAACTGTTTAAATGTTCTTAATTTAGAAATGTTTACATGGGAAAGAATTAAACTTGTTACCACACAAAGAAAACGACTTTCTTCCTTATTCAAAAGTTGGGTTTCTTATTTCACACCTCAGAATCAGAATTTCAAATTTAATTCCAAGAATTTTCAAATTTACTTTAATTTTTTTGGAATTTACTCCTGTGACCTTACGTTGCGGAAATTTTGAAATTAGTACACACGAGAAATTTGTCCCAAGTTGCCTTAAGTTGTCATATATTATTTATTATTATTTATTTATTTATTTATTTATTATAATACAATCTGTGGATTTTTTAAAATCCAGTGTCGACTGATAACAATTTAATATATTTACAACATTAATACATATTTAAAGGAAAAAAGAAAAACTAACATTAATAAAGCAGAAAATTACAAGATAAATGTAATATATGTACATCATAATTACATGCTACACTTGAAAATGCAACAAATCATTCACACTCGAGGACTTGAACAAAAACGATTTCAGTCCTAGCTTAAATATATTGAATTTATGAGTGCCTTTTAAATCATCTGGTAGGCTACTGAAAATTTTTGGAGCCAATATTTGAAACGAGTTTTGGTAGTTTGTTGTTGTAAATTTTTCTAGGCGTATGTACTGCTTATTTCTCAAGTTGTACTTGACTGTAACATGAGACTGAGTGTCCTTAATAGAAAAAAATGATTTCATTACTTTGTACACAAATAGATGTCTAATGGGGAAAATTTCCAAAAACTCAAATAAAGGCCACGAAGCCGATAGCCTTGTTGAATTGAGCATAATCCGAATAACATGTTTCTGAGCAATAACAAGTGGGTAAATTCTAGTATTATAAGTTCCTCCCCAGCATATTAAACCATAGGACAATCTTGATTCAACTAGCGCAAAATAAATATTTCTTAGGACTGCTAAAGGACAGGCTGAACGTAAAATATAAAATTTTCGAATTACAGCATACAAATAGATACGCAACGAATCAATATGAGGCAGCCAACGCATAGAAGCATCCATAGTCAGGCCAAGGTACTTGAATTTTGATACGAATTCAATATTAAAACAACCCGCGCAACAAGTTATGTTATCACACTTTATATCATGGTAAATGATATCTGGTTGAACAACAATTTCATTATTAAGTTTAAAAAACATACCCTTATTTTTTGTGCTCAGAAATATGGTATGAGCAAGACACCATTTTCTAAGACTACATAGGTCAGAGTTTATAGACTGAATGTTCGTACTTTCCAAACGATCATTATACAGAAACAGTAAATCATCCGCAAAAGCTATCAACTTTGCAGAAAGCTTCAAATAAAAAATTGAGTTTAAGTAGATCAAAAAAAGCATGGGGCCTAAAACAGAACCTTGTGGAACACCATCATTGATAATTTTACATTCACTCAAAACATCACCAATCTTAACCGCTTGAGTTCTATTACATAAATATGAGCTAAACCATTGCCAAGTTACTCCACGAAAACCAGCATGTAGTAATTTTTGTAATAATACCTTGTGGTTAACCATATCAAAGGCTTTAGTTAAATCCACAAAAATTGATGCAACCGATCTTTTCTTATCAAGACCTTCATACAGGAAATTAGTGAATTCCAATAGGGCTCCCTCAGTACCTTTAGATTCCTAAACCCGAACTGCATGGTATGCAAAAAATGTGTTTTATTCAAAAAACTAGTTATTCTTTGGTGAGCTAACTTTTCAATAATTTTAGAAAAAACCGATAATAAAGAAATCGGCCTGTAATTTACAATATTATTTTTATTTTATTTTTTAAAAATGGGAATAACCTGACTCTCTTTTAGTTTAGTTGGAAAAATACCCGAATCAAAACTAAAATTTAAAATATACGAAAACACATTAACAATACAATGAGAAATTTGTTTGACAAGAATATTGCTGCAGTTATCAATGCCAGTAGAAAAATTAGGTTTCAGATTCGATATGACTTTTAGCAGTTCATCTGGACACGTTTCAAAGAAAACACATGACTGTACAGCGGAATTGCTATAAATTAGGTCAGAAAAATCATCTTCATTGCTACTTACAGGCAGTTTTAAATCTTGGACCGCATTTACAAAATAACTATTAAACAATTCAGCCAGTTCACGTCTATCAGTTATACAACAATTGTCATCAATATCAATTTTTTGAATTTGCACATTTTTCCTGTCTTTATTTAAAACGCCATCAACTAGTTTCCAGCATTCTGAAATATTACCATTCGCAGATTCAAATTTATTTTTGTAAAAGTTGACCTTAGCAGGAGTCACGTCGTGCTTAACAACTCTATTTATCACATCAAAGCGCCGTTTAAGCTTTAAATCATTCACCCTTCGAATTAACTTCTTCGCTATTTTATTCTTCAGCCTAATTTTAATAAGTAGTGAAGGTGTAATCCAAGGCTTAATAATTCTATCCTTTGATTTAATTTTAATATACGAGGTATTTTTATTTATATACAATTTTAACCTGCACATAAAATTGTCAAATGCTAGAGACACATTTCCTGGCGAATAGACGACCGACCAGTTTTCATTAGACAGATCATCTGTTAAACTTAAATAATTAATAATAGATTTGGTTAAATAATTATTTGGTAATGGTTTAGTAGAAGCACAACTTGGCAAAAATAATACGGATGTCATACAATGAACAGTTATATTCAGATTATGTACATTCGCAGAAAAACTGAACTTTAAGTTTAATGAACATCTGAAGAATAAATGATCCAGACATGTACAGGAAATTTTTGAAACACGAGTTGGTGAATTAATTAACGATTTTAATCCGTGTGTAGCCATAATACATAAATAGTCATCAGCTGATATACGATCATCGAGAATATTTATGTTCATATCCCCACAGATAGTAAGATTTTTCGACTTAATACCTGCAAGAACAGTATTAAATTTATCAACATATACAGACGAGTTTAAGGCATGAAATCTATACGAACAAACAACCGAAAATGAAATAGAATCAAAATTAAAATTAAGCAGTAAAACGTCAGCACTACTAATATCAAAATAGGAGACAGTACTGTACTGAATGCTATCATCAAAATATACAACAACGCCACCCGCTCTATACGTAGAATTACACTTACCAAATATATTATAGCCAGGAATTTTATAGTTATCAAGTTCAAAATCTTCAATCCAAACCTCTGACAATAGAATGATCTGTGGAATTTTATTAAGTGCAGCAATATTGCCTAAAAATAAATTAAAATTTTTACTTATACTTCTTATATTTTGATGTATAATAAATAATGACGAATCTTTTATATTGGATGATTTCCAGGCGGGTTGACTGGTGCAGCCGGTGTCCAAATTTTCCCCCGAGAAACCGTTGGAGCCCCTAAAAAAGAGCGTTCACGTATTCTGTTTTTGAATTCTTTGACCAGAGTTCCAGCTGGCCAAACACAAGGATTCAACAAGATTTCAAAGTCTGACTCCAGCACAGTTAATTTCAAAGATGAGTAGTCCTTATTAACTGCATCTTTACTCTTGGACCACCTAAAAACTTTAACCTCCTTTATGCCAGCAAACTGGATATTAACATAATTCGGCAAATCATTCTCATTTACATCCGCATGCAGTCTAGATATAAATAAATGCCTGCGCCGTTCTACAGTACGCAGCACATCACTACCAATATCGGATCCAATAATAATTTTAATTGAGTTCCGATTTTTTGTGGAATTGAAATTAATACCACACTCATCATTTATCGCGGCATCTTTATTATGAGAAACGTCTTTAGATGTAGTCGTAATCAGAGACTGGAACCGAAACTGAACCGAAAACCGTAATTAACCGCTATTTTCAATGAACCGAAAACCGGAACCGAACCGAAATAAAATAAGAAATTGAACCTGAACCGAAACAGGAATCGAAATTAATTTTCGTTCCGGTTCAAGTTTTTGATATCCGAAAAAATTTATACAATTATTTTCAGTATTTAAAATTGTGCAAATTAAACTAATCGGACTACTCAAGACGGTAATTTTTTCGTTTTAGACGGTTCCACTTCCGACTTACGCAGATTTTGTATCTATAATAAAAACTATTTTCGTTTTTCGTTATTATTATTTTAATTAAATTTTGAATAAAAAATTTGGAATCATAAACAGAAATCTTTTATTAACAAACAATTCTTGAACCGGTTTTGGAGCCGAACCGAAACCGAACCGATATTTAATGGCCGAACCGGAACTGAACCGAACCGAAATTTAAAAATTAGGAACGTAACCGAAAACCGGAACGAAAAACATTTCGGTTCCAGTCTCTGGTCGTAATACGTTGACTTACAATTCCAGAATATGAATCCAGCTTCGAACCTTTGCTGATTGAGTTTATTGTCGGAAGCTCATTACTGGAACAATCAGGTACAATAAAGTTTCCGGCAATCACAACGTCATTAACATTTATGATCGCAGCATCATCCTCAACATTCATATTAAGCAAATGCGGTTTGTTAATCACTGAATTAGTTTCTAAATTGTTTACACGCATTTCAATACTTTTAGAAAACTCGGTGATTTCCGATAGTTTGCTTACTATTAGATTACACAAATCACTACACAAATTGCAGAACCAACGAACATTGTTAGAACCACAAATCAAATTGAATGCTGATTTTGTGATTCCTGCACATTTATAATGTGCCACTTTTTTACAAAGACCACTACACACTAGCAAGTTTTCTTGCAATACCGTGACATATACGTGACAATACAAAAAAAAAAACAAACACGTCATATTCGCTTGGGTATCTTTGACATTGCGCGACAAGTTTTATATACGACGTGTTGGTGTAAAAGTTTCGTTATATAAATATATTTAATTCTTATTGAAATAACAAAAAAAAAAACATGCTTAAGAGCGTTCTTTACTAAAATTAAATTTCATTTCGAACCTAGCCTAAAAATTTAATTTGCTATTATAACCTTTACAGTTTTTACTAATACCAACCCTCCATCGTATTTCGTATATTATACAATTAGTAAGTGTGAACCAAATGATAAATGGTTACCTATCGGTAATTTGATGAACTTTTGTTCACGAAAAAATTTCGTTTCTATGCGTAAATTGTTTTTATTTTAATTATTTCTATAATATAAATATAATTTGCAAAAAAAACAAAGCTATGTGCCTACCTATTATGAATTTAACTTTATTATTGTGAAAAATTGTGCGTCTATTGTTGTTGTGTATTCGCATCGAAATTGCACAATTTATCCAATTTTTGGAGCAGATTGATTGATTGATTGATCAGAATGTACGACCAAGCCTAAGCAAGACTCCCGGATGACACCGGGCCCTCCGTACCTATAAGGAAAGGAATGTTAATAACAAAGAATCAACCCGGTTCCAGACACCTAAGTAGTTGATAGTTAGTAAATTTGTTAATAGTATATTTTAGTAGATTATTTTGCACAAGACAACACAATTTCAAGTTTACTGCTTAAGTTGCTGGAAAGTTGTTTCAGGTTCTGCAAAAATTTCCTAAATTTAAAATCTGCATTAATCCATTATAATAACTATTCTAAACTAACTAAGTGTAACTAAATTTAATTCTCTATAATAAATTTAAATTAATCTTTATGTTCTACAAATAAATTAACACTAATAGTTTGTAAACCAATAATTACACAAACTACCACTCCACCCACCTCGCCATAGCCTCAACTAATGCCAGCTTGGTTAAGTTTATCAGGTGTTTCTAAACTAAAATAAACGATTATTTCTTAATTTCTTAATCTTAATATAAACACCAAGATCAGCATAAACACCAATATCAATATACCTAAATACCAATACTAATACTAAAATGACACTAACATTAATACCAATATTAACTAACCAATTAATACCAACAACACCAATATCAATACCAACATTATTACTAACATTATGAAATTAATGATTCTATTACATCAAAATTTAATTTCACTAAATTTAATTCAAATTGATTTTAATAAAAATTAATTTAATTTCACTAAATTCAGTGAAACCCAAAGCCTAATTTACTTAATCATTATTTCTTTATTTAAAATTAGCCCTTAACACTTAAATAAATTCAATTCAATTCAGCATCTAAATTAAAAGGCAGCAAATAAATCAATCTAGAATTTCCTAAATTTAAAATATGCTTTAACGCTTTAACCCTTCTTTTTGAGTTTCTGAAATCTAAGGATTTTCCAAAATATTCCTTCAAAATTTAAATTAATCATACTAAGTATACTCATATTACATTTTACTTAAAGATTTAAAATCAATACTATGTAGTTTTAATAACTATAATTCTAATACATAATGATATGTTACAATAATGCATATTCACCAAATATCCATGCATTAATTTTCGCCTCCTAAAAACACAAACAATTTATTAAATATTTATACATCTTAAATTATAAAATGTATTTAAAAATTCAACAAATTATTATGTAATTGATATAGGAAATATTAATAAATAATAATATTGAACTGTACTATACTCATCCCAAAACAAGATGAAATTAAGTACATAATTAACTGTCTTATCGTAAACACTCATTTCCTCTTCTACATATTCCGTATACCCAGTCCATACCCATTAATGAATCAATAATATTTATCGAAATCCTTTTCCAGCATCATCCATTCAACATTTGCAATACCACCTCACCCAAACTCCTTCCTTTCAAACACAGCATAAACATGGCATGAACACAATCAATCACCAAAACGTTAAATGCACCCATCACACTACATTCTTCCATTTATTGTTTATAAGCTTTATTTTATTTTGACTTTCCATCCATACATTTTTTTTTTTTTTTTTTTTTACCATCGGGTTGTGACCAAATAAATTGATAAATAAAATCTATAAACCTGAATTACATTTGTAACCTGAATAAAATAACAGTAAGTCAACATTTATTTTCATTCAGATCTAAATTTTACAATAACTAATCTGATCTCCACGTTTTTAGTCAAGATGGATATATATTTAATTCCAGGCTTGTTCCAAGCAATTCTTCATCAGTTACGCATTAACGATCCTCACTACACCTCTTATTCATCTAATAAGCTGCGATCTGATGTAGTTAAGTTTATACAATCAAATACAAATATTAATGATTTTATTCCTACTATATTGGATTCCTGCCAACTCGTAAATGATCCAGATCTTATTTCAAAACTGAGTGAAAATTAATTATTGTAACTAATTCATACTAATTCTAGTTACCCTACAATATCAATTAATCAATTTTAATACTATCCAATCACAAATTCTACACTATAACTATAGTTAACATCCCTAGTCATCAAATCCAGATTAACGACCCAAAAGGCGAATTCAACAACAAACTTGCATGTCAACAATAATAACAGTTGCACTTCCATAAATTCAAGTTAATAAACTTATTTACCTTATTATGTATTTTTTGAACCTATTATATTGCAACTATGCAAAAAGTAATTATTCCAAATATAAGTAAACAAATCAATAGCATTATATTTTACTTTATTATGAATACATTAAACTCATAATATTGCAGCTATGCAAAAATCAACTATATAATGACATTTAGTATTAAGAAATAAGTTCACTCTTTTATATAAATTGTAATAAACTACTTCATTAAACTAAAAACGTAGTATTTACTTACTTACCACACTCCGAGCTTAAACCACAACATAACTGGCGCAGTTAAAAGTAAAAATAGTATTTTACTTAATAATAATCTATGTATATCTATATATATAAAAATGAATTCCTGTTTGTTTGTTCCGAATGGGCGTCTCAGCCGCTCAACCGATCGCCATGAAATTTTTACCATGTACAAGTTGCATATCCAGAACCAACCTTACGATATTTTGGAAGGGGCTGGACCCCGGGGTCTAGGGGCTGCGGTACAAATTTTTTCGAAAATTTTAATTTTCTTTAAATTTTTCCACGAAAATGAGTTTATGGGGCTAGTTATATGAAATTACTGACATGTTCGAATCCGAGGGGCCCAGCCCTGGATCAAAAATTAATTTTAATATTTGATTATTTCAAAATTACTTCTCAGTCGCTCAACCGATCGCCATGAAATGTTTACCATGCAAATGTTGCATGTTCAGGACCAATCTTACGATATTGTGAAAGGGGCTGGACCCCGGGGTCTAGGTGCCATGGTACAAATTTTTTCAAAAATTTAAATTTTTTTACGAGAATGAGATTTGGAAAGGGGTTATATGAAATAAGAGACATGTTCGAATTCGGGGGGTCCGCCCCTGGATCAAAAATTCATTTTTACATGTAAAGATACAATTATTTGATTGTTCTGAAATAACGCCTTAGCCGCTTTACCGATCGCCATGAAATTTTTACCATGTATATGTTGCATGTTCAGGACCAAGCCCACGATACTTTTGAAGGGGCTGGACCCCGGGGTCTAGGGGCTGTGGTACAAATTTTTTCTCAAATTTCAATTTTTTAAGATTTTTTTGACGGGAATGACTTTAGGAAAGGGGTTATATGAAATTAGTGACATGCTCCAGTCCGGAAGTCTGCCCTGGACCAAGAATTCATTTTTACGTGTATAGATACAATTATTTAAATGCTCCGAAATAGCGCCTTAGCCGCAAATTTATACACCAAAAAGGATATCTAGCGTGCGATTGTTATACACAAATCATACCTCTGCTATAATTGAATTAATTATTCAAATTAATTTTATTAATTTAAATTTAAGACAATCTTTCATCACTTTACCTCAAGACAAATCTCTGAACACCATCCATACTAATAATCCATTTTTACTGGTTTGACATTTACTGTTTAGTGATATCCTATTTATCGTATCCTGTTTTGAAATGTACGATAGTCAGCGAGTTCTAATTTCCACATAACCTCAGAAATAATTAACATTCTATTTTAATCCACTATTGCAACCGGCGGCTTTTAATGAAAATAGTAGTTTCATACTAAGCGCCAATAGTTTATTACTTTATTTAGTTTATTACTTAAATAATCAATGATTGTTTCATAAAATCAATTCTAGGAAAGGTACTAAAAAATATTGTACGTATAAACTGATTTACTTTGAAAAGTACTAGCGTTTTATATTTGAAAATAGCATCTTCTACAAGAAACATCCTTGGATTCAAATTATTGTACGTGTAAAATTGCCTTACTTTGAAAAAACTTCTTTTGTTTTTCGAAATGTCATTTTCAACCACAGACACAGTTCGCGGTAAAACGTATCGAAGTGGACGTAGTTTTAATCGTTTTGAATAAATTAATATTAATTTGTGTTTCGGATGCCGTTGTTCTCGATTAGTTAGCTATATTGCAATAAAATAATTGTTGGTGATTATTTTCCAGGTATTAAATATTATTTCAAGTGAATATACATTCTTATTAGATTTAAGTTTTCACTTTATGAACGTGTTAATCTATGATTACTTTTTGATTGTAGATAACATTTGATTTTGCTTAAAAAAAATTCCGTAAAGACATTTTCAAACACAGTTCGCGGTGAAACGTATCGAAGGGAACATAAAAATCGTTTTGATAAATTGATACTAATTTCTGTTTTGAATGCCCGTCATTCCTGATTAATTAGCTACACGATTCATTTTTGCTTAAAAATGCCACCGAAAAAAGATCAATTGGGCAGTAACTGCAAAGTCGAAGAAGATTAGAGCCGCAAGGGTGGCTGAATCAAGCGAACAGCGTGAATCACGACTTGAAAATGATCGAAGCAGTACGTCTTCTTCTAGAGCTAATGAAACAACTAAACAGCGCGAAACACGACTTGCAAACGTTCGAAGCAGGATGTCTTCTTCAAGAGCTGATGAAACAACTGAACAGCGTGAAACACGACTTGAAAATGTACGAAGCAGTATGTCTTCTTCTAGAGCTACTGAAAAAATTGAATATCGTGAGGCCCGGCTGGAAGTCGATCGGTTACGATATGGACGATAATAGAAATTTTTAGAGGTGATTTAAAGTTAGCAGCATTCAATTACAAGAAAGACTATGATTACAATGTTTCAATTGGGCAAATGGAAAACATTTGTTTGTATTGTCATGCTTTAAAGTTTCACAATGAATCGCCTGGAATGTGTTGTTCAAATGGAAAAGTGAATTTGCCTCCTCTGGATGATCCACCTGAACCTCTTCTAGCTTACGTCTCCGGCACTACTGAGTTATCCAGACATTTTCTACAAAATATTCGAAAATACAACTCATGCTTTCAAATACAGCGATGTAAAGAGAGAATTCTTGCATAACAATCAAGGTATTTGAATTATATACCTCCCGTGCAACGCCGGGTAACTCAGCTAGTCTATATATATAAAAATGAATTCCTGTTTGTTTGTTCCGAATGGGCGTCTCAGCCGCTCAACCGATCGCCATGAAATTTTTACCATGTACAAGTTGCATATCCAGAACCAACCTTACGATATTTTGGAAGGGGCTGGACCCCGGGGTCTAGGGGCTGCGGTACAAATTTTTTCGAAAATTTTAATTTTCTTTAAATTTTTCCACGAAAATGAGCTTATGGGCTGGTTATATGAAATTACTGACATGTTCGAATCCGAGGGGCCCAGCCCTAGATCAAAAATTAATTTTTACACAAATATTTGATTATTTCAAAATTACTTCTCAGTCTCTCAACCGATCGCCATGAAATGTTTACCATGCAAATGTTGCATGTTCAGGACCAATCTTACGATATTGTGAAAGGGGCTGGACCCCGGGGTCTAGGGGCCATGGTACAAATTTTTTCAAAAATTTAAATTTTTTACGAGAATGAGATTTGGAAAGGGGTTATATGAAATAAGAGACATGTTCGAATTCGGGGGTCCGCCCCTGGGTCAAAAATTCATTTTTACATGTAAAGATACAATTATTTGATTGTTCTGAAATAACGCCTTAGCCGCTTTACCCATCGCCATGAAATTTTTACCACGTATATGTTGCATGTTCAGGACCAAGCCCACGATACTTTTGAAGGGGCTGGACCCCGGGGTCTAGGGGCTGTGGTACAAATTTTTTCTCAAATTTCAATTTTTTAAGATTTTTTTGACGGGAATGACTTTAGGAAAGGGGTTATATGAAATTAGTGACATGCTCCAGTCCGGAAGTCTGCCCTGGACCAAGAATTCATTTTTACGTGTATAGATACAATTATTTAAATGCTCCGAAATAGCGCCTTAGCCGCAAATTTATACACCAAAAAGGATATCTAGCGTGCGATTGTTATACACAAATCATACCTCTGCTATAATTGAATTAATTATTCAAATTAATTTTATTAATTTAAATTTAAGACAATCTTTCATCACTTTACCTCAAGACAAATCTCTGAACACCATCCATACTAATAATCCATTTTTACTGGTTTGACATTTACTGTTTAGTGATATCCTATTTATCGTATCCTGTTTTGAAATGTACGATAGTCAGCGAGTTCTAATTTCCACATAACCTCAGAAATAATTAACATTCTATTTTAATCCACTATTGCAACCGGCGGCTTTTAATGAAAATAGTAGTTTCATACTAAGCGCCAATAGTTTATTACTTTATTTAGTTTATTACTTAAATAATCAATGATTGTTTCATAAAATCAATTCTAGGAAAGGTACTAAAAAATATTGTACGTATAAACTGATTTACTTTGAAAAGTACTAGCGTTTTATATTTGAAAATAGCATCTTCTACAAGAAACATCCTTGGATTCAAATTATTGTACGTGTAAAATTGCCTTACTTTGAAAAAACTTCTTTTGTTTTTCGAAATGTCATTTTCAACCACAGACACAGTTCGCGGTAAAACGTATCGAAGTGGACGTAGTTTTAATCGTTTTGAATAAATTAATATTAATTTGTGTTTCGGATGCCGTTGTTCTCGATTAGTTAGCTATATTGCAATAAAATAATTGTTGGTGATTATTTTCCAGGTATTAAATATTATTTCAAGTGAATATACATTCTTATTAGATTTAAGTTTTCACTTTATGAACGTGTTAATCTATGATTACTTTTTGATTGTAGATAACATTTGATTTTGCTTAAAAAAAATTCCGTAAAGACATTTTCAAACACAGTTCGCGGTGAAACGTATCGAAGGGAACATAAAAATCGTTTTGATAAATTGATACTAATTTCTGTTTTGAATGCCCGTCATTCCTGATTAATTAGCTACACGATTCATTTTTGCTTAAAAATGCCACCGAAAAAAGATCAATTGGGCAGTAACTGCAAAGTCGAAGAAGATTAGAGCCGCAAGGGTGGCTGAATCAAGCGAACAGCGTGAATCACGACTTGAAAATGATCGAAGCAGTACGTCTTCTTCTAGAGCTAATGAAACAACTAAACAGCGCGAAACACGACTTGCAAACGTTCGAAGCAGGATGTCTTCTTCAAGAGCTGATGAAACAACTGAACAGCGTGAAACACGACTTGAAAATGTACGAAGCAGGATGTCTTCTTCAAGAGCTGATGAAACAACTGAACAGCGTGAAACACGACTTGAAAATGTACAAAGCGGGATGTCTTCTTCAAGTGCTGATGAAACAACTGAACAGCGTGAAACACGACTTGAAAATGTACGAAGCATGTCTTCTTCAAGAGCTGATGAAACAACTGAACAGCGTGAAACACGACTTGAAAATGTACGAAGCAGGATGTCTTCTTCTAGAGCTACTGAAACCATTGAACATCGTGAGGCCCGGCTGGAAGTCGATCGGTTACGATATGGACGATTAATAGAAACTTTTAGAGGTGATTTAAAGTTAGCAGCATTCAATTACGAGAAAGACTATGATTACAATGTTTCAATTGGGCAAATGGAAAACATTTGTTTGTATTGTCATGCTTTAAAGTTTCACAATGAATCGCCTGGAATGTGTTGTTCAAATGGAAAAGTGAATTTGCCTCCTCTGGATGATCCACCTGAACCTCTTCTAGCTTACGTCTCCGGAACTACTGAGTTATCCAGACATTTTCTACAAAATATTCGAAAATACAACTCATGCTTTCAAATGACATCTTTTGGAGCAACCCAAATTGTTAAGGATGGAGGTTTTATGCCCACGTTTAAAGTACAAGGACAAATTTATCATAAAATTGGATCACTTCTTCCTCTCTCTAACAACGACTCCAAGTTTTTACAAATTTACTTCATGGGCAACGAGGAGACGGAGACTTCTCAACGTTGTGCTATTAGTCCCGGAACAAAACGTGAAATAATATCAAGTTTACTGATTTTATTCCATGAACGCAATCATCTGGTAAATTTATTCAAAACTGCATTGGAGCAAATGCCATCAGATGACCACAGAGTAGTTATTCGAGCAGACAAAACACCGTCTGGTCAACATGAAAGACGATTCAATGCTCCAACAATCAACGAAGTTGCTATTGTTATGGTCGTAACGGATTTCAACCAACGTGATATTATTATCCATAGACCAAATGAAAGCCTACAGCGTGTTACTGGAACACACAGATCGTATGATGCTCTTCAGTATCCAATACTGTTTTGGCAAGGAGAAGATGGGTACCATTTCAACGTGATGCAAACTAACCCAACAACAAGTGCTGCGATGACGAAAAGGGTTTCCTGCATGAATTTTTATGCGTATCGTATTATGATTAGAGCACAACAATCAAACCACATCCTGAAGTGCCGTCAACTTTTCACCAATTCATTGTTGATATGTATGCTAAAATCGAAAGTGAACGACTTCTTTTCATTCGCTTAAATCAGAAAAAACTTCGTTCCGAGGAATATATTCACTTGCGCGATGCAATTGCAAATGATGGAAACGTTGCTGACATTGGGAAATTGGTCATATTACCAGCTACGTATACGGGAAGTCCAAGGCACATGCACGAATACGCTCAGGATGCCATGACATATGTCCAAAGATTTGGACGTCCTGATCTATTTATAACGTTTACGTGTAATAAAACATGGACTGAGATTATAGATTTACTTCTAATTGGGCAATCATCGACCCATCGGCATGATCTGACAGCTAGAGTTTTCAAACAGAAACTCATAAATCTCATTAACCTCATAACTAAAAATCATATTTATGGAGAAACTCGCTGCTGGATGTATTCTATAGAATGGCAGAAAAGAGGCCTACCACATGCTCACATTTTGATTTGGTTAAAGGACAAGATTACTCCGACTCAAATTGATAGTGTTATATCAGCTGAATTACCCAATCCCCAAGAAGATCCGATACTTTTTGAAATCGTTAGCAAAAACATGATACATGGGCCATGTGGAGCCGTGAATCCCAATTCACCTTGCATGAAAGACGGAAAGTGTTCGAAAAAATATCCCCGAAAGATGTGTCAGGAAACACAAACTGGTGACGATGGATATCCACAATACCGGAGACGAAAACCCGATGACGGAGGACACACAGCCACTATCAAAGTAAACAATGTGCATCATGAGGTAGATAATAGCTGGATTGTTCCTTACACTCCGTTACTGTCGAAAATATTTAAAGCCCATATTAACGTTGAGTACTGCAACTCGGTTATGTCAATTAAATATATATGTAAATACGTCAACAAAGGCAGTGATATGGCAATTTTTGGACTTTCGAATACAAATTCACCATTCGATGAAGTCACGCAATTTCAAATAGGACGTTACATCAGCAGTAATGAAGCTGTCTGGCGAATTCTGAGTTTTAATATTCACGAGCGTTATCCAACAGTTGTACATCTTAGTGTACACTTAGAAAATGGACAACGAGTTTACTTTACGGAAGAAAATCTGTTACAGAGAGCTGCGCAACCACCGAATACGACATTAACAGCCTTTTTTCAATTGTGCGGAACAGATTCATTCGGAAAAACGTTGCTGTATCATGAAGTTCCAAAATATTATACATGGAACACGTCGAAGAAGCAGTTTTTCAGAAGAAAGCAAGGCACAATTATTCGGGAGTACCCTGGAATACGTGGTTCTGATGCCTTGGGTCGAGTTTATAATGTTCATCCTAACAATACGGAGTGTTATTTTCTGAGAATGCTGCTTCATGAAGTAAGAGGACCAACGTCTTTTCAAGCACTGAGAACTGTAAATGGCGAAGTATGTCAAACCTACAGAGAGGCATGTCTTAAACTGGGCTTACTTGAAAATGATGAACACTGGGATAGAACACTAACCGAAGCATGTCTTATGTGTCGTCCAGCACAAATACGCAAGCTCTTTGCAATCATATTAACAACATGTACACCTTCCGATCCTAAAGGTCTTTGGGAAAAGCACAAAGAAAGCCTTAGTGAAGATATACTTTGGCAAGCACGTAGAACAAATCCCGATATGGAAATACAGTTTTCAGCAGACATATTTAATGAAGGACTTATATTACTCGAGGATGCATGCTTATACATTAATAACAAAGTCATTTCCCAACTTGGGTTGCCAGCACCGACACGCCATGGAAACATTGTTCGTGATAGAGATCTATTACGAGAACAAAATTACGACGTTGGTCAGTTACGAGTTTTCGCTGAGACTCAAAAAAGTCTCTTAGTGGATGATCAAAGACAGGCATACACTAAAGTGATGCAATACATAGCAAACGGTAACGGAGGAATTATTTTTCTTGATGCACCCGGAGGCACTGGAAAAACATTCCTTCTTAATTTGATACTTGCTGAAGTAAGACAGCAGAATACAATCGGCCTCGCTGTTGCATCATCTGGAATTGCATCCACTTTACTCGATGGAGGACGCACAGCACATTCAACGTTTAAACTACCATTGAATTTGAATCAAGCGGATAATTTTTCTTGCAATATAACACGAAATTCGGGAATTGCCACGATATTAAAAACATGTAAAATCATTATTTGGAATGAATGTACCATGGCACACAAAAAAGCATTTGAAGCGGTTGATCGTACTTTGCGCGATTTGCGACAAAATAATCGACCAATGGGAGGAGCTCTAACACTACTAGCAGGTGATTTTCGTCAAACTTTGCCAGTCATTCCACGATCAACACCCGCTGATGAACTTAATGCCTGCCTGAAGGCGTCTCATCTTTGGAAACACGTTACGAAAATCACACTATCTACAAACATGCGTGTGAATTTACATCACGATGGTACAGCTAAAACATTTGCCAGGCAGCTTTTGGACATGGGTAACGGGAAATTGCCAAATGACCCTGTAACATGTGAGATATCGTTCCCGCCTAATTTTTGTCAAATGCTCCCATCAATACAGGACGTGGTAATGAAAGTATTCCCAAATCTGCCAAATAACTTCAAAAATCATGATTGGCTGTGCGAACGTGCACTCCTAGCTCCCAAAAATGACGGCGTTAATAAGTTAAATAATGAAATTCAATCGCAACTACCCGGGCCACTAATGAAATACAAATCTATCGACACGGTTACTGATGTGGACCAATCCGTCAATTATCCAATAGAGTTTCTTAATTCTTTGGAGCCACCTGGTATTCCACCACACATACTATTTTTAAAAGAGGGTTCACCAATAATACTACTCCGAAATTTAGATCCACCGAAATTGTGCAACGGAACACGGCTTTGTGTGAAGAAATTGATGCCGAATGTGATTGAAGCAACGATTATTACCGGTAAAAGTAAAGGAGAAGATGTGCTAATTCCGCGCATTTCTATGATTCCCACCGATTTGCCGTTTGAATTCAAGCGACTACAATTCCCATTACGCCTTGCTTTTGCAATGACAATCACCAAAGCCCAGGGGCAATCATTGAAAATAGCTGGTGTTATTTTGGAAAATTCATGCTTTTCACATGGCCAACTGTATGTTGCTTGCTCCAGAGTGGGAACGCCAAAAAATTTATTTATTTATATACCAAATGGAAAAACCAAAAATATTATTTGGTAGGGTATTTGGTGGAGTATAATTATTTGGCAATTGGTAACAAATACCAAACCAAAATTAATTAACTATCCTCACAAACAGGATGTCCAATAATATCATTACAAAATTTCGCCTGGATGCATTGACGGAGGCACCCGTTACTGAATACAGCTACTTATAATTTTCTTTTCATATGTGATTGCAACTACAGCGATGTAAAGAGAGAATTCTTGCATAACAATCAAGGTATTTGAATTGTATACCTCCCGTGCAACGCCGGGTAACTCAGCTAGTAATTAATAAAAGTTACGTAAAAAACTACGTAAAAATCTAAATAAAATTAGTTTTCTTTTAATAAATAATTGTGCAAATTTAAATAAAATTAGTTTTCTTCTAATAAAAGTTTGTGCAAAAATAATAACTACGTAGAAATTAATAAAACAGTGAAATTGAAAAATAAATAAATAAAAATTTAAATTACCAACATATCAACGAGCCTGATCAACCCGAAGATGTTAAGAGCCATTTTAATAGCAGAAATATTGGCAAGGTAAGAAATTTTCATTGTATTTTTCCTAAAACAATCATTTTTTTAAACCAAACTTGCTATCAATCAAACTACTAACATTCAAAATTATTAAATATAAAATTGTGGAACCCAAGTATTAATTCACTACTTGTAAAATATTGAATAAACGCACTTGTGAATATAATTTAGTGTTAAAATTAGAACCTAAAATCGGGACTTCTTTTAAATAAAAATAAAAAAACCAATTAGAACCTAAAATCGGGACATTTTGGCATATTAGTGTCATCGGGGACACATAAAAAAAAAAAAAAAAAAACTTTTGTAAAATCGTGAAATTCGTATGACTTACACAATCGATTCCAAAAAATTAGATCAATTTATAGCTCAACGTAATCGTGAATTAACAGTTAGACCCCCAATAAAATTAAATCTCGGTAAATTAAAAATGGAAAAATTACTTCAGGAACAAACCACCATTCTCGACTCTTTTAAAGTTGACATCGTAACTAAAAATCTTCCTACATTCTCTGGAAAAAGGAATGAACTATATCATTTCTGTAATTCGGTTGACCAAATAGTTAAACTCTGCCAACCAATAAAAGAATTACCTAGTTATAAAATTATTACGCAAAACATATACGTAGTAAGATAATTGAAAACGCTAGTGAATCTCTCACTACACATAATATTGCCACCAATTGGACAGACATCCGTGCCCATCTCATTGCCAATTATGCAGACACACGAAGTACTGCAAACCTTCAATTAGAGTTGTTTTCATTGATCAAACTCAACCTAGAGCCTCAGAAACTCTTCGGTCGAATTCAATCAATACTGACATTATGCTCTCAAACAAAATCCAAATGGATGACTTAGACCAAGGTATAACAGATGCTCTAATCAAATAGCAACAATCCACAGGATTAACTTTGTATATGGCAAGTCTACCAGAACCACTTGGTAGTGCATTATTTAAATCCTGAGGAAAAATTTCAAATATTCAATCTATGTAAAAAATTCCAAAGTTTATTCTATGACGAAAATGAAAAATTAAGCTTTACCAATAAAATAAAGCACGAAATAAATTTACTCAAGAAAAAGCCGCATCATGTAAAACAGTACAGGCACCCTGAGAATCAAAAGCAGGAAATCAGAAAAGAAATCGATAAACTACTAGAAAATAAAATTATTAGACCATCATTTAGCCCCTGGTCTTCGCCCATATGGATGGTGCCAAAGAAACCAGATGCAAATGGAAATAAAAAATGGAAACTTGTCGTGGATTTTCGACAACTCAATTCGCAAACGATCGACGATAAATATCCCCTACCCAATATAGAGAATATTCTCGATAAAATGGGAAAGGCGATTTATTTTTCAACAATAGATTTGGCGGCAGGATTTCACCAAATTGAAATCAGAAATTCCGACATACCAAAAACGGGATTTTCCATTCTTAATGGACATTTCGAGTTTACTCGTATGCCATTTGGTCTGGAGAATGCCCCCAGCACGTTTCAACGCGTGATGGACAACATTCTCGGAGACCTGCAAGGCAAAAATGTACTATGCTATATGGATGACATTATAGTATTCAGTACGAGCCTACAGGAATACATCCACGATTTAACACAGGTATTTACAAAATTACATATCGCAAATCTAAAAATTCAGATTGAAAAAACCTTCTTTTTGCAAAAATCTATAGGATTTCTGGGCCATATTATTACTTCAGAAGGAGTAAAACCAGACCCTAAAAAGATTGAAGCAATCAAACAATTCAAAATACCATCAACTCCAAAAGAAATCAAATCATTTCTAGGATTACTAGGGTACTATAGAAAATTTATTAAGAACTTCTCAAAAATAACAAAACCCCTAACATCTTGTTTATCAAAGGGAGCAGTAATATATCACGACAAAAAATTTGTGAACTGCTTTGAAGTATGTAAAGACATGCTAACCAAAGAGCCAATTTTAAAATATCCCGATTTCACGAAAGATTTCATATTAACAACTGACGCATCCAACTATGCTTTGGGAGCGGTCTTAAGTCAAAATTTCAATGGTAGCGACCTACCAATTGCGTATGCTTCACGCACACTTTCCAAAACTGAGTGTAATTACTCCACTATTGAAAAGGAATGCCTAGCAATAGTGTGGGGAACAAAATACTTTCGCCCATACCTATATGGAAGGAAGTTTTCGATCATCACAGATCACAAACCTCTACCATGGCTATTTAATGCCAAGGACCCAACATCCAAATTAATTCGATGGAGATTAGCACTTGAAGAATATGACTATACCATCTCATATAAAAAAGGCACAGCTAATACAAACGCTGATGCACTCTCGCGAATAGAATTAAACAAACAACTGGAAACAAAAAGTTTTACTTACAATAATGATTCTGAACCCGAAAATTTAGAATTACTTGAGAAACTGCAGAAAACTCAAGATAATTCAAATAAAATATTTAATGATGAAATAATTCAATTAAATAACATAGATATCCAGTGTGACGACAATGGAATATCAACCAAACATAAAGGAATTCCAGTTTCAAGCTCTAGCCTGAACGAATTCCAAAACCAGCTCATCATAGCAAAAAATAAAGATTGCGGTGAGATGGAACAAGACGCTAGGGTACTCTTTAATAAAAACCAGCGCAATACTATCAAGAAGACAGATTTTACAAAAACTGATCTTCAAATAATTCTCAATAGCTATGTCAACCAAAATAAAATAACAGCTCTGCTAACGGATGACCAAACATTCAAACTAATTGAGGAAATATGTAAAACAAAACCTTACAAAATAATCCGGGTACACACGATAAAGAATGACGTAGAATTGGCCGAGGAACAAATAAACACTATCGCTAATGAACACCAACCATACCATCGTGGAACTCAGGAAAATTATCAAAAATTAAAACGGAATTTTTATTTTCCAAACATGAGACAAAAAATAGCACATTATATCATAAACTGCGAAATTTGTAATCTAAACAAATATGAACGGCAGCCCACTCATGTCAAATTTAAACTTTCCCAAACGCCCACTGGACCAATGGAAATTATCCATGGGGACACGTTCGCCCTTTCAGGAAAAACTTTCATCACGTTAGTCGATAAATTTTCAAAATACGCTACAGCCTTTGAAATACCTGATAGGAAAACAACAACAATCATAAATAAATTTATGACATATTTCAGAAGGAGTTCCAAAAACACTAACATTGGATTCTGCAACTGAATTTACATCCCAGCTATTCACTGATTTCACTAACATGGTGGGTATAGAATTACACATCACGACAGCAAAATCTTCAAACGGAAACTCGCCTGTAGAACGATTACATTCTACACTAACCGAACTAGTACGGATCATAAAAGCTGGAGATAGGTTAGGTTAGGTTTGGGTGGCGGTCCACCAGGACCAGGCATAGACACAAAAAGGTCCGTAGCCATACCACAAATTAAAAATTTTTCCTCCAACTCATTGAAACCACTTTGAGCTTGCTATGAAGCGCTGGATACTCCTGACGTCCTTCTCGCTGAGCTCCGCCAGGTCGTTGAAAAGGTGTGCCCCTAGAAGATTCAGTCTGTTTCGTGCCAGACGAGGACAGGTGCAAAGAAGATGAAGTACTGTCTCTTCCTCCTCTTCGTCCTCGCAACTACGACAGTAGTCATGTGAGAAGAAACCAAGTTTACTTGCATGTCTGCCTATGAGACAGTGCCCCGTAATCACTCCAACAACCACACTGATCTGACTCCGCTGAAGTGAGATCAGCTGTTTGGATCTTGCCAAGTTCAACTTTGGCCAGATTTGCCGAGTTATTACGCATGAGGTACTATTTGACCATCTGTCATTCGTCAACTTACTGGCTTCCTCCTGAAGCAGCAGTTTACATACCGCAAGAGGAATTTCAATATCCTTTTTGCTGTTTGAAATGTGGTCCGTTGTACCACGTCGAGCCAGTTCATCGGCTTTCATGTTCCCCGTACTAACGAAATGTCCTGGCACCCATATGATATGGATGTTGAACTGATCTGTCATCTCGTTAAGAGATGAGAGACAGCTCTGGACTACTTTCGACGTGAGAAGGTGTGATTGAAGCGCTTTAATGGCTGCCTGACTGTCCGTATATATGCGAATATCACTAGTCGATATTACATTATACCTCAACCAGTCCGCGACTTCCTTTATCGCAGTTACCTCAGCTTGAAAAATGCTGCAGTAGTCAGGGAGACGAAAGGAGAGGTTTAACATGAGTTCCTCGCAGAACACCCCAGCCCCTACTCCTCTATCCCGTTTTGAACCATCAGTGAAGAAGTTCAAAACTCCTGGTTCCAAAACTGTATCCCTCATCCAGTCCTCTCTAGATGGTATAATAGTCCGGAACTTTCTATCAAAAGATAGTGACGGGACAGTATAGTCGGTGGTCTTGGGAAGCCCTTTGTTACAAAGTATAGATGAGTGCCCTGTGTTATTGCAGGTCCACATTAAGGTGGATTTCAGTCGTATGGCAGTGCTAGCTGCCCACTGTTTTCCCATGATATCTAGAGGAGTTAGAAATAGCAGAGTCTCCAGTGCCTGAGTGGATGTGCTCCTCATTGCACCACTGATCCACAGAGAGATTGTTCTCTGAACTTTTGTCAACAACTTTAGGTTGACAGTTTTGTCCAGAGCAGGCCACCAAACTGTTACCCCATACAGAAGAATGGGTCTAACTACTGCTGTGTATAGCCAAAGGACCATGTGGGGATCCAGCCCCCAACCTTTCCCAATTGCATTTTTGCAGGAGTATAGCGCTACCGTAGCTTTCTTTACCCTTTCCGTAATATTCGGTTTCCAGTTTAATTTACTGTCTAAGACGAGACCCAAGAACTTTGCTTCACCTGTAAAAGCCAAGTTGAAACCATTTAAAGTAGGAGGATCGACATGAGGAATTTTATATTTCCTAGAGAAGAGAACCAATTCGGTTTTCTGTGGGTTCACATTTAGCCCACAACCATTGGTCCATAGTGAAAGAATGCCCAGAGCATTTTGAATAAGCTCGCTAAGTGTCCCGGGATATTTTCCCCGAACGCCAATAGCGACATCATCCGCATAGGCAACCACCTTGAAGCCAGTATCCTCCAGCCTCAGCAATAGATCATTTATGACCAAGTTCCAGAGAAGGGGGGACAGTACGCCACCCTGCGGCGTGCCTCTGCTTGCAAATCTTCTGGCGGAGGATTTCCCCAGACTGGCATTTATGATTCTGCCTCTTAGCATCTGATCTATCCAGTCCTTAAGAGAATCTTCCACTCCTAGATTCGAAAGTGCCCGAGTTATAGCCCCTGTTAGCACGTTGTTAAAGGCTCCCTCAATGTCCAAAAAGGTTACCATCGCGTAGTCTCCATATTCGAAAGATTTTTCAATAAAATATGTGAGAGAATGAAGAGCAGTTTCTACAGATCTCCCCTTGCAATAAGCATGTTGAGATTTGGACAGCTTTTCCGGCATAATCGTGCCTCTAATATGAGCTTCTATTTGTCTTTCCAGTATTTTGAAAAGGAAAGAAGACAAGCTGATCGGTCTAAGGTCTTTGGGACTGCAATGTGAGCATTTTCC
Organism: Tipula helvola; assembly: GCA_963556165.1. Taxonomy (NCBI): domain Eukaryota; kingdom Metazoa; phylum Arthropoda; class Insecta; order Diptera; family Tipulidae; genus Tipula; species Tipula helvola. The sequence goes on from OY744481.1 coordinate 310,425,074, forward strand.
CGCCTTAGGTATGAAGACAACCTTCACTTCCGTCCATTTACTGGGAATGTGACATAGTTCTAGGCTGCCTCTAAAAATTACCTCTAACCAGGGAATGGTTAGATCCGTAGTTTTTTGTATATCCGCAGGGATAATATCATCAGGTCCTGGCGACTTATATGGTTTAAAACTGCTTATCGCCCACAGAATCTTTCTTCTGCTAATAATTTGGCCTGCGAGGCTACTAGTCCTTTTACCTTCTAATATAGTAGGTGCAGATTCGGAACAACCAGGGAAGTGAGTTTCCAATAGTAGTTCCAGCGATTCCATACTATTTGTGGTCCATGCTCCATCCGGCCTTTGAAGGAAGCTTGGGATGGAAGGGCTAGTAGATAGTACCTTGCGAAGCCTGGACATCTCTGATGTCTCCTGAATTTTACCACAGTATAGTCTCCAAAGCTGGAGATAAAAATAAATCAATAATCCGAATAATGGAAGAGGCAATGTTTGCCTACAACAATTCCATTCATTCTTCAACTAAACTCACACCATTTGAGTTACATAGAGGTCATATTATAACCAAAAGTATACCTACCAATCTACCAGAAATGGGGGACGAATATCTATCACGCATTAGACGCCAATATTTAGACATTGCACAACACATAGCAAAGCTAAATAACCTGTCTAAAGCTAAAACGATAGAAAAATTGAACACTACACGTGACAATCCAGGTATTTACATGCCAGGAGAGAAAATCTTTGAAAAAACTACTACACGTGATAAGTTTCAAAGAAAATATATACCCCATACGGTAATACAGGACGGAGATGTTACTATCCAGACAAACAAACGTACTGTACATAAAAATAAAATTAGAAAAAATCGAAACTAAAACTAGATATCATATTGTCCACAGGTCAGTTCAATCAAAAGGATTAGAAGCATATGACCGAAATCCGATTCATTTCACCCAGAATTAAGCGACCATCGATTACGTTGGATTGTTTGTAAAAACGAAAAAGATCAGCACCACCAACTCTAACTTCAACTAGGGAAAAAACACCACCAATCGAATCACCATTGTTACGATTATCGAATCTATCGCTTATACCATCATGAGGGTGGTTGACTAGAATTTTTGAGTCATCCTGATTTTATTATTTTATATAATTTTTATGATCGCCTATATTATATTTTCTTGATATTTGTTTTATGGTACATAGTACATTACCTGGGTCAACAATGATTTTAGTGTGGTGCAACCGATCTATGCCTATATATTTTCGAAGCGTTTGGTTGTGTTCATCTATCCATTAGTGTATACATAAATATGATGATAATTATTTATTTCGTCACAATTTGGATTCCCCTGCGTTCAAATTAAATTAATAAATGAAGTTTGTTTGTTTGGTGTGTGAGTGCAATGACTCGACTCAAAATACATGTAAAATTGCAAATTGTTTTCGCGGGAACAATTTATTGTTTTGTGTTCATGAGTATTGTATCGTACCACCAAATCTTGTTTGTTATGTACTTACATACATTTGTTGTATATTTCCCGCTTATATATATGCCATGTTGGAACACAGATATATTACTATGTACATAGGTACCGATTTACTTCAATTTGGAAACAAATTTTTTTTACTTGTTCACTTTATTCCGTGAAGCCATTGTGATTAGTATAAAAACAAAAAAAAAGGAAACAAGTAAAGTTAAACTGGCTAATTTAATTTGTGTGATCCATGTTTGGTAAAAAGTGATATGGATGCATAATTCATGAATATAATATTATGTGCAACATATACAAATCTATTTAAATAATTTGTTCCATAATTTATTTATTAATAAAAAAAAAATTTAATTAATAGTAATATAGTTATATGTCTTTGGGTGAAAACGGTAAGAAATTTTTCTTGGTGTTTTAAAAAAAATCAGTGGTAAAATTGTTTTCTTTTCTACTACCTGTAGATACCTGTGGCAATTTCTTTAAGTGGCAATAGTTCAAGTGTGTCTTTAACCACTTTACCCAGGTACAAAAAAAGTACATAGCTTTAGAAGTTTAGACCAAATTATCGGGTCACACTACTTTTTGGTAATAGTGAATAGCGGAAATTGCAGAATTAGATAACGCAGTTATATAACCTATACGGATTCAACAGAGTACATAACTGACGGATATATATGTTTTGCGGCTGTGTAACTAACTGTGTCAGCATCAATATATTGATTTTGTGCTGATGAAACCAAATAAAAAAAAAAAATGTTTTTAGTAGAAAGAAATAAGTGAAATATTTATAATTTTTCTAATTCACGATTTAGTTTCTCGTATTAGTTTTTTTGATTTTAGTGCTTTAAAAAAAAAATATAAAAAAAAAAGTTCTATTAGATTTTCAAAATTTTTTATTAGTTTAAGGTAAATGTGTACAGTGAAAACATAACGGAAAAAAAAGGGTGTAAATAATCAAAAATTTGTTTCAGCCACGCAAATAATAATCCGAAGAGCGCTCTACGGCAGATTATTGGGTGAGTTTTTTTTATATAATATAAACGCGTTAATTTTACATCTGTTTTCCCTTATATATTCACTCATTTCAAAAGAAAGTTTATATAATATATATGATACAAACTAATAGAATATTAAGCACTATTAGCTGACACAAGATGTCAGGTTTTTTATGTGTTGTTTTGTTTTTTTTGAATAAAAGTAATTAAAGTTATTAATGGAGTAGATTCGTTTTTCTATTGGTCGATGGTGATGTAAGAGCTAGGTAATGAGAGGATGAATTGCGTTCGCTTCAGGTTGTTTTTTTTTCAGCAACACGATGGATTGTGGTATCCCAGAAATTACGACAACAAAGAACCCTCCAATATCCGACCGAAGATATCCAAAATCATAACGTGTTGGTTGTCGTAAAGGATACGTAACAAAATGGCGCCGAAACAGGGACCTGAAAGGCATGCTTTAAACCGTTGTTTAACCGTTAAACCGCATGTTTCTAAGGTCATCAAAACCACACGGGTAGAATAATTTTTTTGTTTTCTTTAGAGTAAATTTCCAGTAATTTCCTATAGTGTAATATGGATACCGCATAAGTAAACTATCGTCAAATAGGGTTTTCTAGTTTTACATTTGAGTTTTTATTTTTGGTTGACCTAATAAGCCATCCAAGTGGCCTCTCCACTCAACAGACGCTTCCAGAAGAATCGCTTTTTAATATCAATAACTTACCTTTGCAAATTTGCTGTGATCTCTCGAATCTTCATGTTATTATTTCAATAGTTTAATTACTTTATTTTTATTATTAATAATTTATTTTCGCAATACAGTAATATTGTATATTTAGATTGTTAGCGGTTGGTTGCTATAAAAATCATTCCTATCATTGTTTTTTTTTTAACCTTGTTTGATTTAACATAACAAATGTCGCTTGCTTCCAGAGTCATCATTGGTTGATACACAATGATTTCGTGACTTCCCTCTTATGGTTCTTTTAGTAAAAGCAGCGTTTGTTTTATTCCCTTTCCAATAATTATATCCTTTTTCCCGACTGGAATAAATGTATTGATACAGAGTCTAAGTATACATGTTGATACATGAATGAATTTCATGAGTTCCTTGTAAAGCTAGTTGGACTACTGAGTTCTGCATAGAAGTTTCCAATTCCCGTTTCCCATCAATATTCCTAAAGTTTTATTCCTTCAGTTATCTGGTGAGTGATGGAGTAAATTGTATGGACGTTGTTTCAGAACCGGTGATTGAGCATCTAGTGAATCTGGATTATGTCTCACTGGTTAAGCTACAGTTTTTCATGCGCTTATTACAAAATTCATTAGAATTAATTCAGTTTACTTATGTACAGTATCCAAACATTTTTTTTGTTAGTTTTCAATTCATTCTTTCTTAGGCGTAACGCATCACTATCGACCAAGATTTAATAAAATAAAATACATATATAATATATATAATAAAAATTATAATTAAAGCAAAATTCTTGATATTAGATGAAAATATTTTGCATATTCTTGGAATATTTGATTTACAAATATTCATAATACAATTAAATATATAAATATTACTTTTAAATAATATTTTGTTATTGTATGAACCAAGTCATCTTGGAAAATTTATTGTATTACTGAATTTAGACGTAACAAATTAATATTGATTTTTCTCATACGGCATACAATTTTTTTTTTTTGTTGATCAACAACAACGGTATTCTAATTTAGTTTAAATTCAAATTTTTTGTCCGAAGCACAATGGATCCTGTTATATATATTCAATTACTTAGTCCTCCAGAACTTGAGGTAGAATATCTCGTTAGGAATCTTTCTAGCAGAGACAGTGGCGCTAAAGAGATTTTAATTAATACTTTGAGGGCTGAACAGTTGGATAGATTGTTATCACCTAAAAATACACACGCAAATAACCCTGAAATAGAAATACAGATATGTAGTGAACGGTACGACGATCTGTGTAAATCCACAGAGGAACAGGGACACTCACCACCGCTTGATTTCGTGACATTAGCTTATGTGAAAGCCATACATTTTAAAGAAAGAATAGTCCGATTAAATAATACTTTTGGAGAAAATGCGAACACCACGAGAATTTATCGGAATTGGCGGCATATGTTTCTTACATATCAAAAGTTGTGGAACGAATATCAGGAAGCGGATACTCGAGAACTTTCGCTATCAGGAAAACGAGTAGTAACAAGCTCGTTTTCTGACAAATTGGATACCCTTTTATCTAATCTATCAATGAATAGTAAAGGAAATTCACCTACTGCGTTGAAAATTAAGCCAGTTTCAAAAGAAAGCCTTACCGAGAATAATTTACATGTTCCAATTCATGAGCCTATGAAGTTAAAAAGTTCGGTTGTTGACTTCTTCGCCCAAGCTGGCTCCTCTAATTTTCCAAAATTACAAAACACAAACTATCCAGGTATCGGTAATGTCACACGTAATTTTGATCTACCAGAACCTCTCAGAAATCTCCGTAGAAATAATCAGGACGAACCGATGATGAATAATGTGCAATTCCGGATGGACAATTTTTATAAAATTCGGCAAAAATGGAATTTGTCATTTGACGGAACTGAAACATTAAATGTCCATGATTTTGTGTATAGACTGGAGCAAATGGCAAATGATGATGGTTTCCCCAAAAATTATTTGACCAAAGTTTTGCATTTGTTCTTGGGTAAGAGAGCTGAAGATTGGTTTTGGGTCTATAAAGCCGATCACCCAAATACTACTTGGACGGAGATGAAGAGGGCGATACTCTCATATTTTAGCAGCGCAAACTTCGAAGAGGAAATAAAAGAGCAGATACTTAGAAGGCATCAAGGGAACCGAGAATCATTTTCCGATTTTTCTTTGAGTATACAGAAAATGAATGCACGTCTGCAAACACGGCTATCAGAGATGCAACTCATTTATAGGCTCTGTCAAAATATGTACCCAGCACTGAAAAACGTAACGTTACCCTACCACAATTCGGTGCGTACAGTGGAAGAACTGCGATTATTATGTAGAGAATATGAGAAGTTATGGGAACAATCGGGATATGACCCAAGACGTTTTGGAGATTCCCAATTCAGGCGACGACCACCGATAAATGAATTAAATATGGAATTCCAAAATTTAACAATGAGCGATAAACACAATAATAGTTGCCCAAACCAACCGGAAAACTCAGACGAACACTGTGTGGAAGCCTTCCAAAAAAAGGATAAACCCAATTTGCCTAACCAAACTGCCAATACTGACCACTACATTTGCTGGAATTGCCATGATATTGGTCACAAATATCAAGATTGCAATGAACCTATTTTAAACATCTTTTGTTTTGGGTGCGGTGCCGCAAATGTTCGGAAACCACATTGTCAAAAATGTTTACAAACTCCAAAGGGAAACTTGCAGGCGAGTGCGAATTTGATGAGGGGCTCGCGCTCAGGAGTGAGGCAAAATGTGTCGGAATCCAAACACCTCAACAATTCTCAACCCTCATAGATGTTCCTCAATACAACAAACCTCCTTCAAAGTCAGATAATATCCATCCAATTGCCAACACAATCCAAAATTCTAGCGACAACAAACACCGACAATCAAATAAAACTAATAACAAAAATATTCGATCTATCAGGTACTTCCGCCAAAAGAGAGCGTTATTTAAAAATTGTGTTTCTACGCTGATAAAATGTACAAGCAACGATCCTCGTCCACACGCAGAAGTTATAATCAACTCAACCAAAATGAATGGCCTATTGGATAGCGGTGCCTCAGTTAGTGTACTTGGTAAGGGCTCGCTTACGTTTTTAACAACCGAAAAATTGCAGATAAAAAAATTATGCTCGCAAATTAAGACCGCAGATGGAACAAGCAATAAAATTGAGGGATTTATATGGCTTCCAGTACAATTTGGGAACAAAACGGAAAACATAAAATTTTTCGTGGTTCCTTCGCTTCAATCCCCATTATACCTTGGTATTGATTTTTGGGAAAAATTTAATATATTACCAAAAGCTTCCATCAACGAAATTGTAGGTAAAAATATTAAGAAAAATGATAATTCACACATTCTCAAGGACCAAGATCAACAAAATTTAGCGAGAATTGTAAATTTGTTTCCATCATCTGCAAAAGAGGGACTTGGGAAGACCACATTACACCAACACGAGATTGAGTTGGTAAAGGGTAGTAAACCGGTGAAACAGCGGTACTACGCAGTCTCCCCAGCCAAACAGGACGAACTTTACCGAGAAATAGACCGGATGTTGAGTTTAGGTGTTATCGAGGTCAGCAAGAGTTCGTGGAGCTCACCAGTTACAATTGTTCCAAAAGCTAACGGAAAATCTCGACTGTGCCTCGATGCACGTAAGCTCAACTCACTGACAGAAAAAGACGCATATCCTCTACCATTAATTGACGGACTTTTGGGAAGACTATCAGAGACGAAGTACATTACGGCACTGGACTTGAAGGACGCATTCTGGCAGATACCGCTCGCGGAATCTGCCAGAGACAAGACTGCATTTACTGTACCGGGACGGCCGCTCTATCAGTTCAGGGTGATGCCGTTTGGGCTGTGTAATGCAGCCCAGTCAATGTGCCGTTTAATGCATAAAGTGATCCCACACGAACTTCACGATCGTATTTTTGTCTACCTGGATGATCTACTGATCATTAGCGGCACATTGAAGGAGCACCTTGAACTGTTAGAGACGGTTGCGACTTTACTGCGGACGGCTGGGTTAACAATAAACATCGAAAAGAGTAAGTTCGTAATGAGGGAAATCAGATACTTAGGGTATCTGGTAGGAGAACAAGGCCTCAGAACCGATCCTGAAAAAATCGACTCCATTGTTAATCTAGCACCACCTACAAATACGAGACAAATACGACGACTGCTGGGGATGGCTGGGTGGTACCGTCGATTTATCGAAAACTTTGCTAGTTTAACAGCACCCATCACCGAGTGTTTAAAGAAAGGGAAATTCAAGTGGACAGAGGCAGCACAACAAAGCTTCGAGGAACTTAAAAAACGCCTAAGTTCAGCACCTGTTCTTATAACACCAGACTACTCACAAAGGTTTTTCATAAGATGCGATGCGTGTACGGAAGGTTTAGGAGCAGTGCTCTTTCAAAAGGATGAGGAGGGGAATGAAAGGCCAATTTCATTCATGTCACAGAAATTAAATAGTGCACAACGCAACTACTCAGTGACAGAACTAGAGTGTCTCGCGGCTATTCTTGCCATCAAGAAGTATCGTGCTTACGTAGAGGGGCATGATTTTACACTAATCACTGACCATGCCAGTTTAAAATGGTTAATGAGCCAACGGGACTTGAGTGGAAGACTAGCTAGATGGAGCCTCAAGCTGCAAGGCTTTCGCTTCGAGATACAGCATCAACGAGGTAAAGATAATGTAGTGCCTGATATGTTATCAAGGATCTATTGCGATGAAATTAACGAGTTCTCCGAAAGTAGACCGAAGGTAATAGAACAGACAGGAATATTAAGGATCAGCGATTCAAAGGAATTTGAGGAAACGGAATATGCTCATCTTCGTAAAAAAATTGACGACAATCCACATGATTATCCTGCCTTTAAATGTGATGATAGATACATCTATATTAGGCTGGAGCCAAAGAAACATGCAGAGTTATCAGATCTATCTATATGGAAACTGTGGGTTCCTAATGGATTAACACAACTGTTGATCCAGAATGAACATGACAATCCAATGGCGTCTCATGGCGGAATTGCCAAAACTCTGGAAAGGTTAAGAAGATATTTCTTTTGGCCTAGGATGGCGATTCAAGTGAGGGAATACATCAATAAATGTGAGATATGTAAAACCACGAAAGCTCCTAACCGACAGATGAGGCCACCAATGGGAAAACCCTATTTAATTGAACGACCGTGGCAACGCATTTATATAGACCTGTTGGGCCCTTATCCACGTTCGACTCAAGGAAAGACAATGATATTCATTGTCGTTGACCATCTGACCAAGTTCGTGTTGTTAAAGCCTCTCAATAAAGGAAATTGCAAAAATATTATTGATTACCTTAAGAACGAAGTGTTTTGTATGTTTGGAATCCCGCAGGCAATACATTCGGATAACGGTTCACAATTTCAGAGTGCAGAATACCAAGATCTCTTAAACCAATATGGTATATTAGATTCAAAAACCGCTGTGTATTCCCCACAATCAAATGCCTCTGAAAGAGTGAATCGTTCAATTATAGCTGCAATTAGAGCATATATATCCCAAAAACACAATACTTGGGACAAACATATTTATGAAATAAGTGCAGCACTTCGAAATGGTATACATGAAACTGTACAATATTCGCCTCATTTCCTGTTGTTTGGCTATCACCGTATAAACCATGGACGAGATTACGAAATTCTGAAGCAATTAGGTAATATTTCGGAAGGAGAAGTTTTACTCCCATTACCAACAAGACTTGCTTTAGTTCATGATGCGGTAAAACAGAATATCGCGAAAGCATACGAAAAGAGTGCACAGAGATATAATTTAAGATCTCGCCCAGTTGAGTTTAAAGTTGGCCAAAATGTATACGTAAGAATGCACCCACAGAGCGATGCAATCAAACAATTTTGTGCTAAATTTGCACCACAATACACCAAGGCGATTATTTCTCGGCGAATTGGAACGGTCAATTATGAGGTGAAGGATCATAATAGTAAAATTCTGGGAGTTTTCCATGGAAAGGACATTAAAGTGTAGGATTTACCAAATTTTGGTAACATTCATTCCAAAAATATTCAGTTTATAGTGAAAGCTTTGGTCGATAATCATTTTTTTTTCAGATTCTTTGTCATACGCTTACACCGAAAACAAAGAATCTGCCCTGTTACGATTATCGAATCTATCGCTTATACCATCATGAGGGTGGTTGACTAGAATTTTTGAGTCATCCTGATTTTATTATTTTATATAATTTTTATGATCGCCTATATTATATTTTCTTGATATTTGTTTTATGGTACATAGTACATTACCTGGGTCAACAATGATTTTAGTGTGGTGCAACCGATCTATGCCTATATATTTTCGAAGCGTTTGGTTGTGTTCATCTATCCATTAGTGTATACATAAATATGATGATAATTATTTATTTCGTCACAATTTGGATTCCCCTGCGTTCAAATTAAATTAATAAATGAAGTTTGTTTGTTTGGTGTGTGAGTGCAATGACTCGACTCAAAATACATGTAAAATTGCAAATTGTTTTCGCGGGAACAATTTATTGTTTTGTGTTCATGAGTATTGTATCGTACCACCAAATCTTGTTTGTTATGTACTTACATACATTTGTTGTATATTTCCCGCTTATATATATGCCATGTTGGAACACAGATATATTACTATGTACATAGGTACCGATTTACTTCAATTTGGAAACAAATTTTTTTTACTTGTTCACTTTATTCCGTGAAGCCATTGTGATTAGTATAAAAACAAAAAAAAAGGAAACAAGTAAAGTTAAACTGGCTAATTTAATTTGTGTGATCCATGTTTGGTAAAAAGTGATATGGATGCATAATTCATGAATATAATATTATGTGCAACATATACAAATCTATTTAAATAATTTGTTCCATAATTTATTTATTAATAAAAAAAAAATTTAATTAATAGTAATATAGTTATATGTCTTTGGGTGAAAACGGTAAGAAATTTTTCTTGGTGTTTTAAAAAAAATCAGTGGTAAAATTGTTTTCTTTTCTACTACCTGTAGATACCTGTGGCAATTTCTTTAAGTGGCAATAGTTCAAGTGTGTCTTTAACCACTTTACCCAGGTACAAAAAAAGTACATAGCTTTAGAAGTTTAGACCAAATTATCGGGTCACACTACTTTTTGGTAATAGTGAATAGCGGAAATTGCAGAATTAGATAACGCAGTTATATAACCTATACGGATTCAACAGAGTACATAACTGACGGATATATATGTTTTGCGGCTGTGTAACTAACTGTGTCAGCATCAATATATTGATTTTGTGCTGATGAAACCAAATAAAAAAAAAAAATGTTTTTAGTAGAAAGAAATAAGTGAAATATTTATAATTTTTCTAATTCACGATTTAGTTTCTCGTATTAGTTTTTTTGATTTTAGTGCTTTAAAAAAAAAATATAAAAAAAAAAGTTCTATTAGATTTTCAAAATTTTTTATTAGTTTAAGGTAAATGTGTACAGTGAAAACATAACGGAAAAAAAAGGGTGTAAATAATCAAAAATTTGTTTCAGCCACGCAAATAATAATCCGAAGAGCGCTCTACGGCAGATTATTGGGTGAGTTTTTTTTATATAATATAAACGCGTTAATTTTACATCTGTTTTCCCTTATATATTCACTCATTTCAAAAGAAAGTTTATATAATATATATGATACAAACTAATAGAATATTAAGCACTATTAGCTGACACAAGATGTCAGGTTTTTTATGTGTTGTTTTGTTTTTTTTGAATAAAAGTAATTAAAGTTATTAATGGAGTAGATTCGTTTTTCTATTGGTCGATGGTGATGTAAGAGCTAGGTAATGAGAGGATGAATTGCGTTCGCTTCAGGTTGTTTTTTTTTCAGCAACACGATGGATTGTGGTATCCCAGAAATTACGACAACAAAGAACCCTCCAATATCCGACCGAAGATATCCAAAATCATAACGTGTTGGTTGTCGTAAAGGATACGTAACACCATCAACCATATCACCTTCAACATACACCTTTAGCTCATTAAATCTTGCACTACCTCAGGATGAGACAGTACGATACAAATATCAAAACCTTTTCACACATTCCTATGAGAGCGCAATCTCTAGAGTCCAACCTAGTAACCAATGGCAACAGATCGTTGATTGTATCAAAATTTCATCCCAACAGACAAGCCATCACTAACTATCGTGTTCAAAGCTGCAAACATTTTTTCCAAAATATAACCAGTTACAGGCCATCACAACGCTTACGCAGAACATTTGCATTCTTCAAGAGTTATAAAAGAAACAGCAATCAACCCCCTAAGCACTACATCCCTATTTATTCCTGGGTCCAAGAATTGTCAAGATCAGTGGGTGAATGGCCAAGGCTTATAGAAGAAACTGATCATAATCCTTTGGACCTCCACCAACAAAAGACGAAATCAGAACAGTCATCCAGCATATTCGCTCAGGAACTGCCCCCGGTAAAGACGGGATACCCATCGAATTACTAAAACACGCACCAGATGTCATAATTCAAGCCATTCACAAAATATTTGTATTAACTTGGATTACGAATACTCCACCATCAGAGTGGATACAAACCATACAGGTCCCAATACCTAAGATAAAATGTCCAAGAAATGTGACCGACTATAGAAGAATCACTTTATGTAACGTCGGATATAAAATATATACAAAATTGCTACTAGACCGATTAGATGAACATTTACAATTTCCATCCTCCTATCAAGCCGCGTTCCTATAGCAAACCGGTCAACTGAAGACTATATGTTCACAATTCGACACGTTCTCGATGAGGAATGGCGTGCATGCCATCGAGTGTTTGTCTTGTCTATCGATCTGGCAAAAGCTTTTGACACTGTAGACCTAAATGTTGTAACCGATTGTATGCAACACTACACTCAGAAAAAAAATTGGTTTACCAAGCTAAGTTAAACGATTTTTTTACTATTTATGTACTTATATTTTGTTACGCTAACCTATGTTTTGGCTTGTTAATCATAAGCAAGTCTTGGTTAAAATAACATAAATAATTTTGTTATTTTTGTAATTGGTTTTTGTTCTACTAAAACTAATTGTCCGTTAGAAAACCAAGCTAAATAACAAAAGGATAGGTTAAACCTACCAACAATAATTCATAGGAACCACGAATATTAGTTAAAATAACCTAGCATTTAGTTAAATTTACCAAATTGATTCATAAAAAAATAACGGGTTTTTATAAAATACTTCTAGAAAATTTCATTTACTCATTTAGGAAGCTGTTTTTTTTTTGCATTAGTTGAATATATTGAAAAAAAAATTAATAAATTGTTCTAAAAATATTAAAAAGTGACTAAATTTTATTTAATTAGTAGAAGTGTTTATTTAAATAATGCAAAAATCTAGTGATACAAAATTAGAAGAGTTTTTGAAAAAATGTAAAATTTACAGCACGGCATTATACCAAAACATCCTCAGTGAGTACAATCAATACATCTAGTTAAATTGTCATTATTGTGAATTTATTATTTTGTAGAAGTGATGTTAATTTAAATTATTTTTTGTTTTGTGCTAATATACAGATCATTCAATTTCTTATAATGATTTACATATTTTGCGCCAAAGCGATATTAATAAATTATTTCGGGAAGACGAAATAGGTCTACAAATCATTTTTGAACATCACGTGCGTTTGCTAAAACTACAGCCAAAAGAAGAATTAAAATCTGATTCGGTAAGTGCAAATTTATATTATAATAGATAGTCATCGCGATAAGCTGATTATAAGGTGTGCTCAAACGCATCATTTGCATCACTTTCCCTAAAAAAAATTCGTCATTTGGTGCAACAATTTCTTTTGGGTGTCTGTTCAAAATACATAACCAAATCAAATTGTTGCGCGATGATTGTTTTTTGTGATAATAGTAGCTTTCCAATCGACTACCGCAAGTATTTATAATTGCGAAAACTTTGTCTCGGCTAAATGTTCGATTGGAACACACAAAAAATTATGACATGAGGAAAACATAACCTCTAAATTTTTAATTCGGGTAATACAAAAAAAACAATGCGTTGTGGTTTAATTTTTTACATGTATGGTACTAAAATATTAAAATAAATATTTAAAAAATAAATTTTAGCTTTATTGTTGTAAATTATTATCAAATATCACCTAGCGGAGAATGTTGACGTAACTGCTTGTAGCTGCTCGTGAAAAATTAGGTAGAACACTAATTGCGAGCAGTTAATTTAGCAAAAACATTAACCATAAGTGCTTATAAGTACTTGCGGTGTTCGATTGGAAAACCATTAATGTATTTATAATATTTTTACGCCGAATGACAATACTTGTACAAAAATACTATGTCTTTTGAAACAGTTGCCAAGCATACATATTATTCAGTTTATCGGGGTTTGAACTCGTAAAACATTTACCAAATCAATCTTATCAATGAAAGGAGTGACCAGCTCAATTAAAACATTATCTATAACCGAAAGCTTTAATAATTGGGTTGAACAAATGTCTAACTCGTCTGACAGTTAAATTTTATTTGCAATTTTTTTTATTTTAATGAGAAAAAGAAAAAAAAAAATTTGTTTGTAAAATTACAAAATATGAATCGCACACGCAGTCCTCTGAAAATGCAAACTATAATCGTACTATTTTAAATTATATGTCGGACGTTAGCCTTAATGACACAACCCTCACCGGTATTTCTAAGGAATGCATCTTGAATAACATTCCATCGTTTCACGTAGTCCATAATTACGTTGTAGATTTAATGCATGATCTATTCGAAGGGGTTTGCCATTACAATTTGTCACATATATTATTAGATTTCATAGAAGTTAAGAAGTATTTTACTCTCGAATATTTGAATCTTTTGAAAAATACATTTTCTTATGGGGAAACTGAAGTCTGACCTTAGTCTTGCGATTAAATTTCAATTAAAGTTTGCTAGACTTATAACGACACCATTTGGAAGTAATTTAAAGATTGACAAGTCAGATATTATCGAAAACTTCATGTTCTCTAAAGAACAAATTTCTGGTTACGGGTTTGATTTTACTGATTTGATTTTTTATTCTAAAATTCAATATAAAGGCACAATATATAAAAATCAACATTTTCTGTTAAAAATGATACCAAATAACATAGAACTTTACCAAATTCACTCACTGTTTATACATAAAAATGACGATTTACCTTACTTAATTTGTTACAAATGCTCGGCAATTTATTTGAAACATTTTGTGTCTTATAAAATAATATCAAGAAGTGAAACTGAATATATTTTACCTTTGTCATATTTTAACAGCCCTCCCATCCATGAATACACAATAAATGAGGGAAAAGTTATACGTCCAAAAAACTTTTTTTAAGAATTCTTTTTTGTCATAATTTACATAACAATCTATTATATTTTAATTTTTAAATTAAGCACTAATTACAACTATCTTAACAAAAAACACATTAAGCGAAATTTTTAAAAATGAGTAACACAGATTTTGGAGAATATCACATTTTATCAAACGAAATGAATTTGCAAACGAATATATCTACTTTTCGAATAATTGAACAAAACGATAATACATTGGGGAATTTAAATGAGGTGGAAGGAGAAAATATAGGAAGTATTTTGTTACCCGCTCAAAACTTACAAGAAGACGATTTAATATTTGATAATTCTACGGATCTACCAAAAGATGTAAACGAAAATCAAAAGGCGTCTCCAGATGTGTCAATTTCTGCAGAGACATTGCAGAATAACTTAAACCAGAACATACAAATCAATAAAAATGATGCCGAATATCACCAACAAAATTGGGATGATTATGATGAACAGCTATACCAATTATTGCATTCTTGGAATATCGCCCATTTGTACCAACAATTTAAAGGTAACAATATAACATTTACCATTTTATTATATTTCTAATCAAATTATTTTTAATTTTTTTGTAGATAAAAAATCATCTGTCGAAACATTTAAGTATTTTAGATACAAACATTTAGACCATTTTTTTAAAAAAGCTGAAATAGGAGAGCGAATACCGTTTGAACACCATTTATTTAAATGGCAACGAGAAAATAATTTTTATGAAGAGCCTTATGTAACAGCTAATGACTCAACTCTAGCTGCTACAGCGACGCCTTATATGGAAGCACCACAATTAAGTGAAATTAATGAATTCTTAATTGTCAAATCAGCGAATTGTAATAACTCGGTAAGATTACTTCACCGATTATAATATGTATATCACTTCACTTCTAATGTTATTTTATTTTTTAGTCTGTACAAGAAATATTACATAAAAATGAGTCAGGCAGAGAAATAACAACATTTTACCGAAAATTTGAGAGAATATTGGATTCTCACAGATCTACACTACTTCACCTTATATTATAGTTGACTATTACATTAATCAACATAACTTTTGCGTGAGTGTAGGGCAATGTAGAAAATTAGCAGATGAAATTATTCTATTGTTTCCTAAAGAAACAAAAGTAAGAACAACAGTTGTTAATATCTTGCTTGTCAAATTGGTTATTAATTTATGATAATTTTCTTTAGAAAACATATTTTTTTGGGCAAGGGCATTCACCACCCAAAGGCCAGCTGTACGACAGATTTCGAAATCAGTGGAAGAAATTAAAAAAATTTAAAGAACAGCAGAAACCCGCCGACCAGAATGCTTCAGTGGTGCCTGAACAAATACAATTGCCTAATCGTGGGTTACAATTTTGCAAACTATAATTGAATTATTATTCATTTAATTATCTTTACATTTCTTTTAAGATTCAAATTTGGCGGATGAATTCATTAGAATTGAGCTAAAGCATTTGAGAACACCATGGGAAGAGGTACTTGACAAATGGAAGAGAATCACGGCCTTTAGAATTCATCAAATTACTTCTAATAAAGATAATAATTTATTCTATATATTTGAGCAATGGCCGCTATACAAACATCCACAATCTCCTGAATTAGTAAGTTTCTATTTATGTAGTTATACAACTCGTGGGCACGACTAGGGTCAGAAATATGCTGGACCTAACGTATTTATATATAGTATGAACATTCCAAGGAATGGTTTCCAACATTGTTATTTTAGGAAACATTTTTTTCTTAATTTTCATTAAGCTAGTGTACTAATACTCGTATATCGTAACTTTGGACAGTAGGAAAAGGTACTTCCAACCTAACATTTCTGCAATTTCCCTTAAAACATGCTAATTCGAGTTATCATATTCTTCCTTCGTATGGCCGTTTATATTATAAAATCACTAAACTTTAGTGGCTAACCGATTTGTATTTCATTTTATTGTTAAGGTATCATCAGATTTCAGAGTACTATTTCCAAATTGTCAATCAATTTATATAAAATGGGAAGCTTTAATTTCAAAAATCCCAGAGATTTATGAAAAATCTTTAAAAGAAAAATCTAACGTTAAATCATTTAGGGAGATTCTTACTCGAAAGCATCAAATGAATATAGGTACTGATTAATGGCAAAAAATTAAAGCACAATAAATTGTTTTATCATTTTTTTTAATTATAGACATATATAATCTTGAAATGGTCTATTTACTTCCTGCAATACTTCCACCCGGCGTGACGACTCGGAAAAATAACGAATCAAAAAATATCAAATACGAAAGATCAACAATATTAGACTCTCAATTAAACTTTATTTTAAAAGCTGATAGTACTACTGATTTATCCCGGAAGTTGGAGACTTTACAAAAACAGTGTCTCTCAGAACAAATAAAATTGCAACCATTATTTGGCAGTTTTTTAGAAGCATTGGACTTTTGCTTTAAATCATTTAATGTGCTAAATTTATGTTACCCCAATAAATGTATTAGTTGCTGGATGTTTATTCAATTATATTTATATATGATAATATTAACACCAAATATGATGTAAATATTCCAGCAGTTGATACCTTAATAAACGATTTAAATAATAGGGAATAATTTTGAATGAACTTAAAAAAATGTACTTTTCCGTTTTTTTAAAGAATAAAACAACTTTTTTTTGTAACTGAACTAAACTTGAGTTTTTTGAATTTTTGAAAATGTATTATGAAAAATTATTTAAAAATATATAAACAGTTTTTTGATAATTATAATTGATAATCACTAGAGAATCACTAATTAATTTCGTGATCGTTTTCTTTCAAACACGTTATAATTTTTGAATAATTTTGTAAACTTTTTGTGTTTATTAAAAAAATAATTGTTTGTTTACTTAAAAACTTGTATCATTGTGGTACGTTTGGATAATCTTATAAGGTAATTTTAGAATTTTATTTGTAATATAATTAAAATTTTAAATAAAATGTATAAAAACATTAAAATATTGTATAACGAGGAAATTCTACTAATATTATAGTAAAATTTAAAAAAAAATACAAAAAATTTAACAGTTTTCATATAAAAGTATATTTTTTAAGATTAACCAAGCAAGGTAATCACAAACTAAGCAAGCTGGTTTAGAAGCTAGGTAAACTCTACTATTTTGCTTGGTTAAAGTTACCTGGCTGCTTAGTAATACTTGCGTTACGAAAACCACATGTCTGGTTATCATAAACCATGCAATAGTGGTTTTAACTAAACAGATTTGTTCAAAAATAACTTACGCCGATGTTAAAATAAACAAACTTTTGGTAAACAATTAACAAAGTAACTAGTTTAAAACAACTTAAGTATTGTTTCTGGAAACCTTGATTCAAGTTTAATTTAATTTTATCTTATTGACCTAGGTTTTGGTCAAATTAACTATACTATTTTGTTGCGGTAACAATGCGCTATGTTGGTTGCAAAATAACTCAGAAATTGGGTTTGCGTAACACAGATTTTAAGTTTAGATTACCCTGTTTTTTTTCTGAGTGATATGTACCACATCACTTAGTTAACAGAATAGTGAAAACTTGTTTTTGGGAATACACTGCCATTAAATGGTACAATGTGATTTCGACCAGCGTCAAGAAGAACAGCGGTGTTAAGCAGGATGTCCAATCTCACCAAGAATATTCAATTTTATTCTAAACGAAGTTCTCATGACCGCGTCGCCGATTTATATCCCGAACTCAGACTAGAGCAGCAGGAGAATTTAAAGTTATCATTGATTCTTGCCTATGCCGATGATGTTATACTCATCCACCGCAATCTCAACGTTCTGGAACCAGTTCTTAAAGAATTAATTGAATTGTTGGAAACAACCGGATTAAAGATCAATCCACATAAATATACCATGCTTATCCGGGGCCCGGACCCTTCATCCATCATACCATCCAGTATTAACCTAGCATGTATTAGCTTCACACAAGTTAAACTAATGCGATATTTGGGAACTCATCTGTCTTCAAATTTAAGCCGACCGCTCACTATACGTACACGTTGTCATCAAGCACTCGGAATTACCAGGCAAATGCAGACTTTTATAAAGCAGCATAAAGTGCCCTTTCAGACCGTCCTGAGTATGTATACTTCGACAATTGTGCCCATGATAATATATTGCTTGAAAACAACAGCACTCACATACGCTAACCGACGTCGATTGAGGCAATACGAGTTGTTTATTCTACAAAAACTAATTAAATTTAGTTCACATAAACCCAGCACTCAAAAACTCAAAGAGATCTTACAAGGCAAGACCATCACAAAACGAATCAAGGTTTAAAGGATCAATTTTTGGGGTCATATCAAAGCAGCACTACGATCTATTCTTACAAAGTTTCCATCACAACATTAAATATCGCAATACAAGGGACTATGAAAATGCGGATGCGATGTCCAGATTACCAATTCAATTAGCGGTACCAAATTATCGGGTGGAAGAATCCGATATAATTCAAATTATTTTAATCGAAACCTTACCAGATCGTGTGTCCCAGTTAGGAGAAACGACTTCTAAAGGTCAGGAAGTTACAAATCTTATTCATAGTTTAAGAACTGGAATGGAGGTACCCAGCGTGTTCTTACCGGTTAATTTGACTTAAGCGGTTATTCCTTGTGATCACAGAAATAAGAATAAGAAAAGGAAATGTGTAAAACTTTGAACGAGGGAAAAATTATTAGCCTCTCATTATTTTAATGACATGATAAATATAGGGTTTGAAATAAATAAGTAGAATGGGTAGCAAGAAATAAGAATCGGTAGATAGAGAACACAATATTGATCGTTCTAATAGAACGCGAACGTGAGATTTGTGTCAACAATAAAGGATTTGGGCAATACTCAGTTGCGAAAACCAAATAAAATAGAACTTAGAGGCAGATCATCTCTTCGCTTAAATGGCCGCATTGTGAGATAACTATAACTGAAAATTTGATTATCGATTTTACTGAAATTGTGTTAAATACCGTAGTTCACAAAATTAAAGAAAATATTTTACCTGTTATTGCCCCATTTCTAAAAGAATCAGTAGATGGTTTCTTAAATATTTGTTTAGACCCGTTTCAAAACTTAAAATCTGAATATCTTTTATTCTAAAAAATAACTGCATAAAAAATGCATGCTCCCTAATCAAAACAAGTGCAACAACGAACCTATTTAAGTATACAGTTGCGCCTTATTTAGAAATTGAGAGCAATTGTTAACCAAATAACGACACTCAATTTTGTTCGAAAATATTCGAATCTAGGTAAATAAATTTACAATAATTACATCAACACATAATACACATCTCAACGTGTATTGGCAACGGGTCACATGCCGAATGCTCCATCGATCATAAATTGAGAACTTTATATATATTCGATGTTCTTTAAAAGACATCTATATAATTTCCAAATTCGTAAGGGAAAATTTAATATCAATACAACTGAAACATGGACCCAAACAAAGGCCATTTAAGCAAGGTGATAAAATCTATGAACGAACCATTCCTTATAAGCATTATCAATCAAGACGAAACTAATAGCGCAGGCTCCTTATTGAAGTCATTTTACATATGCTGCCTTATAGTTAATCATTATTCTTATGAAAACTCGAAAATACAACAGTGTCAGCAAAAATATTGAGTACCTAAATTATTTTCGAAGTCCATTAATTATTCTCGAAAAGTCCAAAACCTCAAATAATTCGACAAGGCAACAATTATTGTTAATCCTTTTCTATCCTACATGTAAACTTTCACTTCCAAAATTTCGTATTTTTATGTGTTTACATAATCGCGCTACAAAGTCATTAGTCATAATTTTCATGAGAATACACATACCAAACAAAATGTCACTTTTAGGGTAAATAAATGTCCAATTTACTTCTAGAATCAAATATCAACATATAATTGGCTCAAAAGCTGATGTTTCAAAATATCGGACAACTAATTATTCAATTTAAGCCTCAAATATATTTTTTAACACTCAAAGCTTCAAAACTGCTATTACGAGTCCCGTTAACAATTTACCTGATTCTCATATCTAATCCCAATATACAAACTACACCAATAATAAATTGTTTTACGCACAATCTGAACAAAATATATTCAAACTTTGTAATCTTCCATATAAATTTAATTAAAACAAATCACTCACCGTTACCGTTAAATGCGTTTCTTTAAACAAATACGCACGCACCCTGTTTTACTGTTTATATGTCACGCACTTAAAAACTGAAAAAATTCACTGTACTCATAAAAGCCTAACCGCACAGGCATCACAATTGTTAAAGCTTGGTTTGATTCAAAACCCAAGCATAAACTTAATTCACCACATTTTCACTTAATTTTTGTATTTTCACTTACACGTTTTAATCACAACTAATTAATGGACTAACAAAATCCGATCATGCTATTGTAATAAAATCCGGTTTTTATTTTTGGTTTTGTTTAGTTGGGTACGGTAAATCAAAATTAAACATGAAACGATGAGTGAACACAGTGGGGTACATAAGAAATTATGAAATTAAAACTGGAATATTGGTACAGTATGACAAAAAGGATATTAAACAAATAAATGGAATGTAGGACAGGTGAAGGTGACGGAAAATTTAATTTAAGGAAAACTCATTTGAAAGTATTCATCGGTTGGATGAGTACAAAGGTAATATAAGCAATCTTGATGTCTAAATGGTTAAAATGCAAAATTGAATTTGAAATCTTAAAAGTTGTATTTTATTTGAATACCTTTCGAAGCTTTCCGGTTTGGTTTCACAGTATTTAAGAGCGTATATGTACATTTTAAAATCATTTCAACACACTACAACAATTTTATTGTGGTTTTCGTAATATGTATTATCGTGAAAATGAAAGCTTTCAAGCTATTGGAAATGAAATACAAATCACATAATTTTAAAACTTAAAAATTGTTTTAACTTTAAAGGGCAGCAGCTCATAGAAATCATGTATATGTCAACTAAGACATATGTAAATGTATAAGTCTCTGCTGATCACTCTACAGACTTGGAAGCTAAAAAACATTTTGACGTGATTACGACTTAAACCTCAGGGGTGCGATTCTGGTTCAGTGATAATTTGAAATGATACAAAAAATTTTCATTCCTATCTAGTTATTCGTGCCAATTTTTTCATTGCACAAAAGAAAATTATGCGATTCTGGTTCGATGTTAATGAAATCTGAGCGACGAATGATAAATTTATGACGAATTTGAAACAAATTCAATAAATTTATCAGACTGTTTTTTGTCGATGATAATTTTTGTCGCCGATAATAGAATTTGTACGTATACAAGAATGATTACTGAAATATGTAGAATATATTTAATTAGTTCTTAAGAAAGGTGAAGTACCAAACATGTGTTTGCATTTGAATATTCATATGTATCGTGTGCATACAAATGTTTTTTTTAGATTTTAAATTTTAACCCGTTTAAATCTCTGTTACTTTTTAGAATCTAAATAGTTTGGGTAATTGGGCAAATGTAAATTCAAAATCAACGGAAAATGTACTCTAGGAAATTTAAAAAGTTTCAAAATATCTCAATATTAGATACAAATAGCGAAAAGTGACCCTGAAATACTTACACCTAATTATTTTTATTTATATTGAGCCAAATCTTTTAATTTAAACAATTATTTTATTGTTCACTTTAGTGCTCAACCAATATCCCGAAAAATTAATAAAAAAGGTAATTTGGAAAACAAAAAAATTTTCAGAGAAATACTATATCTAGACCACAAAATGAAATTACAAACTTTTTGGCTATTCCTTATATAAAAAATCTTTATGAGAAAATAAAACGTTTGTTCAAGAATTATAATTTCAAATTGTGGGATGTGCAACCAGTGGCAAATACGCTTCCATTAATGCCAAAGGAATTAAACGGTATTTTGGTCAGGAGAGCAGAAATGGCAGGTTATACTGACTTCCGTGTGAGACGAGCAAAGGTTTCAGCAGCTCTGTCTTGGCTTATCAGGCACAATCCATTCTATTCCGATCTGACTATTAATTACGAAACAATGTCAGTGTTACCACCCGATCGTGACATTGTCAAACAGCTGCGCTTTCTAGAAGAAGGAGTCATTTCTAATGAAGAATTAGAAGTTGATAACATTGCAACTAATGGTTTGCCTATTTTACAAGACCAAAATCAAAGAGCAGTGATTTCAGACATATTACAATGGCCTCAAGCTGATTCAAATCCAATCAACGAGTTCAGGCATGCCGGGTACACTGTCAAGGCTTTCCCTCATCTCTTTCCATATGGAAAAGCTGACTTCCATGACTACTCTCGCACATCTAAAGTTACATTCAGAGAATGGACACTCCATATGCTTCGTTTTAAAGACAAGCGGTTTGCACAAGATCCACGTTTTCGCTATTTCTACTTGAATACAATCCAACGTCATGATGCTTTGCAACGAGGTACGATTTACGCTAACATAAGTAATTTCAATGGAACAGTTGAAGATCTTTTGTGTGACGTGAATCGCAATCCAGCTGTCATGAAAAGGCTGCTGCACATCGGTTCAAAGATAGCAGCTACAGGTCCATATTGGTATTCGCGGCTAGGTGTCCCCACCTTCTTCTTAACTTTGAGCTCGGCAGATTTATGGTGGCCATGTTTGACAAAGCACTTTGAATATGATCCATCAAACAAAACAGAGTCTGTCATGTCAAGAGAAATGCAGAACCTGTTATCCTCTAACCCGTTGATTGCTGACGAGTATTTTGCAAAACGAGTGGAAATGTTTGTGAACCTCCTTCGCAATAAGTACCAAATCAACGATTATTGGTAACGTTTTGAGTACCAGCATCGTGGTAGCCCTCATATTCATGGTGTTTTTTGGATCGGAGGGGCGCCTGATGTAAGGAAATTTCCTACAATGACAATAGAACAACTCATGGAAGCAAAGACTTCTACGACTCCTTGATGAGTGCTTGGAATCCTATTCCGACGGCAGACAAAGCTCTCATCCATCCATCAAGGCTTACCACTGACAGTATTGATGTTGAAAATGAACTGCAGTTGTCGCAATTATTGAATAGAGTTCATCGGCACACTGTATGCTCAAAAGCTTACTGTTTGCGAGGCCAAGCACAGAACCAAAAATGCAGATTTGGTTTCCCGAAGCAATGTTTGGCAGAATCAACTTTAGCTGCAGATGACAAAGGTAACTTCGTTTTCATTCCAAGAAGAAATGATTGTTTGCTGAACCCATACAACAAATTCGTTTCTCAAGCCTTGCGAGCAAACACTGATTTCCAAATCATTGCAATTGTAGCTTACATCACTAAATATGCCTCCAAGAGCGAACCAAGTTCTGAAAACTTTAAAGACATCTTCAAGCGCATTGCTGAGCAAATGAATAATAACGATCCGGCATCGGAAGCAATCACTAAACTGTTGATGAAAATGATATCACAAAGAGATGTTTCAGCTTGTGAAGTGATGCATATTTTGATTGGAGAAGGTTTGTATCATTCTTTAAGATCGTTTGTCAAACTATTCATATCGACGCAAGAATACGTGCCAATTTCTAACCGAAATCAAGATGAAGATCACAGAAACAGAAGAAATTTATTGCAAACAGAAATTGGTTTTCAATCTGCCATGGAGAGACATGAATCAACTAAAGACACAGTCTTCGAGGAAAGAATCTTTCGCTTCTATTAATAGCACTACTTGGGAATTGCCTCAAATAGTAGCTGACGAAGACCCTGAAGAAGAATCTCAAGAAGCAGTCAGAGACCCACATGAATGAATGGCTCTTGCAGAAGCAATGCCGGGAATTGCCCCAGAGATGGTTGATCTAGGATTTCGTGAGATCGATCGCGCAATAAATTGGAACAGGGGTATAGAAAGATATCCTGAAGCAGCGAGAGACTTAAATTTCATCAAAGCATCTAAAGAAGCTTTCGTCCGCAATAATGAGTCGAATTCCATGCTGGTCCAGCTCAATTCTGATCAATCTAGGGTAATTAGTTTTGTGAATTCTGCCTTGAATTCTCTCACTGAAGCCAAGCTAGCAATCGTAATTGGTGCGGCAGGTACAGGGAAATCATGCATTATCAACGAAATTGTTCGTTTGATCGGAAATGAAAAAGTGTTGCTTATGGCTCCTACCGGTGTCGCAGCAAATAACATCAACGGGCAGACAATTCATAGTGCATTACAGTTGTCTAACTATCAACAGAGAGACATGTCAGCCAAGAAACTTCAGCAAATTCAGGAAGAGATGGCAGCTATCGAGATTGTGATCATTGACGAATTCTCGATGATTGGCTTGAAGCTTCTAGGTCAAATTGACCCCCGTCTACGGCAGGCAAGACCACTCAATGAGATCATGGGAGGATATATTGTTGTTTTCTTCGGTGATTTCAATCAACTACAACCTGTCGGTGACATCCCACTGTATGGTACTCCAAAGAGCTCAAATAAAGTAGCAGTACAATTCCAAATTGTTTACCGACACATCAATAAAGTGTTTCTGTTGAACCAAATCATGAGGCAAGTGGGTGATGACCAAAAGCAATTCAGAGATTGTTTGCATAGGTTGGCGGTAGGTGAAATTACGACCTCTGACTACAAGTTGATTGAGACGAGATTCATTTCAAAGTATCAGATTACTGTATCCTCAACTCGAGATCTAATTCGATTGATTTCAACGAACAAAGAAATCGAGTCGTTTAATCTCGAGAAGTTGAGGAAAGTCGGTCAACCTGTTGTTCGCATCACCGCAATCCACAATGATCCAAGGGCTGCAACAGTATCTTCTGATGATGCCAGAGTACTAGCATCTGAGCTGTATTTGTGTGAAGGTGCACAAGTCATACTCAGGCAAAATCTATTCACTGCTACGGGATTGTGCAATGGAACAATTGGTAAAGTTGTTGACATTGTCTACAATCACCGCGAAGACAGCCGTTTCAGTGACGATTTTCCAATCTGCATTATGGTGGAATTCGCATCATATTCAGGTCCAAAGCTTCAGAACAGCAATATATTGCCAATTCCACCAGTGACTGTTTCATTTAAGAAGGGCTCGAACACATTCACCAGAAAACAATTCCCTATACAGCTCGCATATGCAATCAGCATTCACCGATCACAAGGCTTAACATTAGATCAAGCAGTTGTAAATATTGGAGACACTGAGTTCGCACTAGGAATGTCATATGTTGCATTTTCCAGAGTTCGGAACATTAATGGTTTATTCTTCGAGCCTGGATTTCCATTCGAACGCATCAAAAAAATCAACGAAAAGAAGAAATTGGCTGAGAAACGGATAGAGCTGAATCGTTTAAAACAGCTTTTTGAACGGCAATCAATTTGAATCACAATTAGAAATTCACTTTAAAATTTATTTTCATCAATTTTACCGAATAATATAGCTTTTACAATAACTTTAATTGTAGTATTTTTTTGTAGTAACTGCGTTACATAAATACTGATCGCATAACTCCGCTCCAATCTATGGTGCTAGCTTAGCCTGTGGCTCGCTCTGCACCGACCTAGTTAAAATAATTGTTTGACTATGTACTTGTATTCAAAATATTATAAAACTCATAGCACTACTCGAATTCAAATTTTTGAACTTATCCAAGTTTGGGAGCTAATAACAAAATATTAAAAGAAAATTTAGGGGAAAAACAAACTAGGCACGAGTTTTATACATTATCTAATGCAATAGTACTCAACCTAAACCGCGCCGAGGACCACTAATTTATTTGATTTATTTTCCGGGTAGCAGAGATTTTTTAAATCCCAAAATTTTAATTTTTGATTCCTTAGAGATAATGCAATGAATGGATTTCGCTGCTACGACTTTATAATTTTCGTTACCTACTATAAATATTGGATCACAAAGGTATGCGGCTGCACAGGAGGAATACTTGTGGCTTCAAATAACTTCCTTAGTTATTTCAATCAATTGTCGTGCTCTATTTCCGATAATTAAAAAAAAATGAAGAAATTGAACAGGTGCCATTATTTTATGTATTATACATTTGCATCAAAAGTATAACTCATATAGATCTGAGCAGTTAAATCGATTTTCTTAATTTTTTCAGAATAGTTTGATCGATTTTTTTCGGTTTGTACCTATAAATATTTCGATTTCTGAGATTGACTTTGCATTCGCTATTTTCTAGTCAATCAAACCGTTAATGTGTGCTAATAGCTCACAGACGTCCCGGCAAGGCAAAATTCCAGAGGAATTAGAAAAAATAATAAATTCAACACAAATTTAAAATTTTATTTAAGAAATTGAAAACCAGCCTTAATGAAATGGCCCAAAAAACCTTCATGCGCGATTTAATCTACACAGTAAAAAATATTTACATAAGTTCTGTAAAATTCCATATAAATCGTAGTAAAAATATTACATATATTTATGTAAACCAAAAAAGTCAGTAACTGATTATGTAAAATTCTGTAAAATGTTCTGTATAATCTTAAATTACATATACAGTGGATCAAAAATAAAGTCGGACACCAACCATTTAATTCTTTATCACAGAATAAATAGTAAAATAGAAGCTTTTTTAAAAAAGTCTAATACTTTGTTTAAAAGCTCTATTCATTACCTTACAAAACCACCAAAATAAAAAACAAAATTTTATTTCATTATAACAAAAAAAATCAATAATATCATATAAAAAAAGTAAAAAAAAAAACTCAAAAAAGAACTCGGACAGATGACAATACCTACTATGTTCATGGCAATTTTGATAAAACAAAAAGGGGAAATCCCCAGCAATGAAAATACGTATCTACAAATCGAAGAAAATATTTAGTCATATTGTGTTATCAATGCCGAGCAGTTGCATTTTTACTAGTAAAATAAATATGGGAAGACAACGTGGCCAAACATCTGTAGAAGTTAGAGAACTGGTTATTAAATACTATAACGACCATAAATCTGTTAGAGAAATAGCAAAAATAATAAATAGGCCACACTCAACGGTTCATGACATAATTCGACGATTTAATTTATCGAAATCTCTGGAAAATAAACCAAAATCTGGTAGACCCAAAATATTTTCGTCAGCAGATGAGCGATGGATCGTCCACCAAATTAAAAAGGATCCGAAACTTAGTGCTCCGAAGCTTACCAAACAAGTTTCCATGGAGCGGGGAAAAAGTGTAAACCCAGAAACGATAAGATTAGTACTGAGGAGGCAAAACTTTCATGGAAGAGTACCTCGTAAAAAACCTTTCATTAGTAAGCGAAACCGCAAAAAACGTTTACAATTTGCAAAAACATATAAAAGTGCCAATTTGGAATTATGGAACAAAGTAATTTTTTCAGACGAAAGTAAAATTAATTTATTCCGATCAGATGGCCAATGTTATATATGGAGACAACCAAACGAGGAACTACGAGAAAAAAACTTACAAGCTACTGTTAAACATGGTGGTGGTTCGTTGATGGTGTGGGGGTGTATGTCAGCTGCTGGCCCAGGAAAATTATGCATTATTGATGGCATCATGGATCAAACGAAATATTTGAACATTTTGAAGCAAAATTTAGTGCAGAGCGCTGAGCAATTGGGAATAAAAGAAAACTTTTATTTCTACCAGGATAACGACCCAAAGCACAAAGCTCGAAATGTTCGACTTTGGTTGCTTTACAATTGCCCACATGTTATAGACACGCCTCCACAATCACCGAATCTTAATGTGATTGAACATTTATGGGCTGTTTTAAAAAATAAATTAAAAAAGCACGTGATTTCGAATAAGGAACAGCTGAAACATATTCTCAAGGAGGAATGGGCCAAAATTGATCCTTCTGTATGTCGAAATTTAGTAAAATCCATGCCTAGAAGGCTTCTGGCGGTGACCAAAAACAAAGGCTTACCAACAAAATATTGAATTTTGCATACATGAAAACATTTCAAGACATAGTCTTAACTTAAATGAATTAAATTATACACTGTCCGAGTTCTTTTTTGAGTTTTTTTTTTACTTTTTTTATATTATTGATTTTTTTTGTTATAATGAAATAAAATTTTGTTTTTTATTTTGGTGGTTTTGTAAGGTAATGAATAGAGCTTTTAAACAAAGTATTGGACTTTTTTAAAAAAGCTTCTATTTTACTATTTATTCTGTGATAAAGAATTAAATGGTAAGTGTCCGACTTTATTTTTGATCCACTGTAATTCCAAGAATAATCCATAATTTTATTGAAAAATCCATCCCAAGTTATGGAATTATCCATACGATATGTAGTACTCTGTATTTAACATGTAATTTTACATAAAATGTCTGTAAAATAAGAGAAGCGAGAAGAGAAAATTAGAGAGGGGATAATAAACGATCAAAAAAAAAGAAGAAGAACGCGTGTATTTTATGTGTGATTGTCAAACAAGTGGTTTATTCAATTATTGTAGTGTTACATTGAAATTTAAATATAATTAGTATTACTAATTTACTACATTATATTTTATCTATAAGGTACGTAATTTAAATACAAAATTCTATAGAGTATTCTTTAAAATAAAAGTGTTTTAGAGCTTCAATAATATGTAGATATTGGATACAATTTTTGGTTTTAGTTTTTATGTGAAAATGTTATGTGTAACCTAAAAGTTTACTATTACTTGATCCATGTTAGATTATTTATTTAAATAATATCATAATCCCAAATAATTCGGCTTGTAAATTGTTGATTTTTGAATTGTAGATATGAGGGTTTTACCCACACAAGAACGAAAAATCAGCTGGTATAGTCGACATCAATGGGAGCGTCTACATGTCGCTTCGTAACCTTGCATACACTGTTGTTAGCTCCCAGGCGTGGTAGATACAAAAACGTCGAAATATCTTATTGTGTATAAATACTTGTAAAATATTCTTTGGGCATCTGACATAAAATTTGTATTAGAACCACCAAAAAAGGACTTACAGCCCATATTATCAACAATAAGATATTCCCCGTACGATTATCAACAATTCACAAGCCGAATTATTTGCGATTATGATATTATGTATTTAATAAATAATCCAATATGCGCTATAGGTAACAGTACACTTTAGGAAACTCAACCAATAATTTTATTCAGTTATATTTTATATATAGATAAAAACTAATGTTTTTACTTTTATATACACTTTTAAATATTCACACAGTTAAATGCTTCTGGAAAGTATAAATAATGAATTTATACCAGCTATACAATAATTTTATCCCATATCAACATATTATTAAATCCCTAAAACTTATATTTAATATATTACATAAATTAATGTTAAAATCACATTTGAAGATGTCGTTCAAGTGCCAGGGATGCAGTTATGTGTCGCAAATTTTAACGGATTATGAAAGTCATATTCAGATACACAAAAATACTGAAAATGCTAGATTTAGGTGCTATCGAAACTGTTCTGCTATATTCAATAATTTTAATTCATATCTTTCTCATTTATTTCGAAAACATAATGAGAAAAAATGTAACCGAGTCATATTTAGAAAAAATTGTATAATAAATAATTGTAGAACAATTTTAAACCCAAACAAAGAAATAATAAGGCATTACTGTCAACATATTTTAAACAATGACAAAGTTTACTGCCCGTTTTACTGTAATAAATTTTTTAAAAATTGTAGTATTTTTCGTTCTCATATGTTTCAAAAGCACAAAGCTGCAGAACAAGTCGATTCCTCCTTGATGCTAGATGCTAATTCTGAACAAGTCGATTCCTCATTGATACCAGATGCTAGTTCTGATAATTATGGGCAACCGTTATTTTCACAAATAGTACAAAATCCGGAACCGCAAGATACTATAAATACCGAAACTATTGGCAAATTTGCATTAGAATTAAAAACTAATTATATAGTACCTGATTCTACCATTAACTATATTTTTGACAGATTTTCCTCTACTGCAAACTACCAGCAAGAACAATTTAATTTACAATTGCAAAATGCGTGTAATCAGT
The DNA here is from genome assembly GCA_963556165.1 of Tipula helvola. Taxonomy (NCBI): domain Eukaryota; kingdom Metazoa; phylum Arthropoda; class Insecta; order Diptera; family Tipulidae; genus Tipula; species Tipula helvola. The sequence goes on from OY744481.1 coordinate 310,455,666, forward strand.
TGAACGTGTCGCATCTATCAAGCAAAATTAAATTGCATATCCCAACATTTAACGTATTCCAACCATTTAAGACTGCTCATCTTAGGTCAAAATATTTTAAAAATAACCTAAATTTAGTTGAGCCTATTGAAATATCGCTAGGTGTAAGCAATGAACATAAATTATGTAGTTACTTTTACGTTCCAATTTGTCAGACAATTCGAAAACTAATTGAGGATGACAGTTTTATCTCAACAACGAAACCGATTTCAAATGCAATAAACGATTATGATAAAGGTGATAATTACAAAAATAACAATTTTTTATCTGGCACTGAGAAAAGAATTGAACTTATTCTTTATCAGGACGCATTTGAAATATGTAATCCACTTGGTTCTGCAAAAAAAATTCATAAATTGGTGGGTGTATATGCATATGATAATTGGAAATGTAAAATATGAAGTTAGGTCTAAAAGGGATAATATCCAATTAGTGCTCCTCTGCAAGGAAACATATTTTAAATCTTTTGGAATCAACAAGGTTTTTGAAGAATTGATTAATGATTTGAAGAGTTTGGAAAGTAAAGGTTTGCAGGTGACTCCAAATAGCAAATCAATTAAAGCATGTGTTATTGCATTTACCGGAGACAATTTAGGCTCCCATCAATTATTTGGATTATGCGAAAATTTTAGTACTGTCTCTCATTTTTGCAGATTTTGTTACATTTCAAGATCTGATTTAAATAATTTTAATATTTCCCCGAAAGAAAGTAGAAGTGTTGAAACATATAGTCATGATTTACTTAGTTTAAATTCCAATAGTATTCATTATCGTGGGCTCAAATTTGATTCTATTATGAATGAGTTAAAATATTTTCACGTCGCTAATCCCGGACTTCCACCATGCATTGCGCACGATATTTTTGAAGGTATAGCGTGCCGTGATTTGTATTTGATATTTGATTATTTATTTAACCATGAAATAGTAACGGAAAGCTGGTTAATGTCTTCGTTTAAAATAATAGCTAAAAAATTGCAACTTCCAATTCTGATGAATATTGATCATAATAAAAAATGTGTTACCGGCAAAGCATATGATATATGGATTTCAATAATAATCATACCATATTGTTTTTTAAATAGTAAATTTCAAAATAGTGACCTTTTTGAAAGTCCAATTTGGAAAATGTTTTCTTTACTTGTAGAATTATGTCGTATTACAACAAGTTCGAGTTTTGATGAATCTCTTCTTACAACTCTTCATTTTTCTATACAGCAATATTTATCATTACGCATTTTAAATTTTCCAAATCACAAATTCACTCCCAAACACCATTACATGACACACTATCCAGATCTTATCAAACAATTTGGCCCACTTTCTAAAATGTGGACATTTCGTACTGAAAATAAACATCAATATTTCAAAAATGCGGTGCGAAATTTAAAAAATTTCGTTCATGTTGAAAAGTCAGTGTCATATCTTCACCAAGTATATCAATCGAATTTAATGGGTAATCGAGTGAATCAGTCAATAGTACCAATTAAACCTGTGGTATTAGATCAAGAAATGTATAATGTATTTATTCCGGATAATTATAACTTTGTTGCCAAAAAAGTTTTGTTTGGGGATTTAGTATTTGCAGACGATGAATATATTGTTACCTCAGTAACTGAATCAAACGAGATCTCTATAATGAAAATCCATTCTATTTTCTTATACTCCTATAAAGAAAAATTCGATATTTTATTTTACCGTAAACTTTGTCGAATGATGTATAATTACAAAACACTAGTTTATGAAATGTTGACTAATTTCTTAACTTACAGTTTAATTCCTATAAGTCAATTAAAATATAGCACAACGGTTAAAGTGTACACCTACAATAATAAGCATTTCCTCTCTTTGCCATCACTCCCATTAGGTATCTAAAAAAAAAAAAATTAAATTTGATTACTCAATCTTTAATTTTTCAAAATTTTTTAATTATCTTAGATGGACCAAGCACTCTATAGAGTTACGAATTCGTTCCGCACAATAAGAAAACTAATTTGCTGCGAATCAACTATATTAGATATTATTAAAACAGGTGAGCAATTCTTTTATAAGTATCTTCGTTTTTTTTAAATTGTTTTAATTTTTATTTTAAGCTAATGAAAACGGTATTAGTGGCACTACCATTGTAACCAATTCGGATGGTTATGAAATATCCTCAAATATTGTTCTACATATACTAAAGGATAATTCGTTAATGATTTTAAACGAAAATGAAGTATGGTTACCCGAAACAATTACTCTAAATCCTATACATATCGGATCCGGAAATGAAAACTTTGACGGAGCACAAATTCACGAAATGGACACTACAACATTACCAGCAGATACGACTAATGCATTCATCACCACATCCAGTGCCACGAGCGCAAGTTCTATCTCAACCGTTAACTACGAATTTGAGGAGAACATTTTAACATTTAATAAAATGGATTATTTAAAAATATTACCTCCATATATATGCACAATATTAGAAAAACAGCAGCAATTGGGAAACCATATTAATTTTTTTGTGAGATCTGTGGTTCTCGAACTACGGAAATCATCTGAAATAATATCTGTTTCAAAATTTAAAAGTCTGTGATGAACTTGGTTCATTTTATCCTCACTCCTTTTATCGAAAATCATCTGATGGTAAAAATTTTGTTTCCACTGACACGAATTGGTTAGCCAATATGATGGTGAACCATAATAATTATTTGAATAAATTCCCGAATAAGGACAACGTATTAAAGCCAAATATCCCTCCAACAAGAAAAAGGACTTCATCTTCTTTAAGTGCATCTTGTACGAATTGGCAGCCAAAAAATTATGGTAATCAAAATGCAGAAGGTTTGAAACAGAAACAAATATGGTTACGTGCAATGAAAAATAAATTAAATTTAACAGCCGAACATGAAATTAAAGTTACCGAGGAAATGATGTGTTTTCATTTAAGAATTGTGGTGTCAGTTTTGATTCAATTTGCATTCACAAAAGAGACTCGGAATCGTGCATAGAGGGTTGCTTCATGAACAAAGGGCAAACCGGTATTTCAAACCGTCAATATAATAATCATTAAAAATTGTTCGAATCTAAATATTCTACCTTATTCGGAAATTTTTTTATTAAAATTGGTTTAATTTTATTCAAAAAACTCTAATTTTATATTTTGACGGACGGATTTTTGCTTGGCGGTCGGCAAAGAGTTGGTCTACTTTACAGGCTATCATATTAAAATGATTAATTTACATGATTGTAAAATCAGCGCTAATGTTTAACTGCAAAACATAAAATTGGGGCTTTTTGAATGAAATTAAATCAATTTTAATAAAATTTTCTTAGAATAAGGTGGAACTTATAGATAAGAACTATTTGTTAATAATATTCGTATTTCAAAGTAAAACAACTTAGCCAAAAATTGGGTTTAACGGTCGTCTTTATTAATGCTTTCGATTTCGGGCACGCAAAGAGTCTAGAAGATAATCAAATAAAGTGAAGAATTAATTATTCACATTAATATTTAATTTATTTGATTAAATATTGGAATATTTTGTGTCGAAATTCCCTAATATAGATTTCTGTAAAACTATGCATATACGACCATAACCGGCTTATAACGTAACTCCTAAATGATCTTATTCTAATTTCAGCGCTAAGTGAGGATACCAGTAATAACCACATTTATCACTGCTTTGTAGAAAAAAAGTTAGGTAATTCGGAAGCTACAAACATAATTGAAGCATTAAATATTTTGGTGTCGTTGTACTACGTTCTTAACATCAAATATGAAAAAACGGTGTCATTGACGATGGAGTTCATTCAAAGGTGTTTTTTAAATTTATACCATAAAAGTGTTAGAGGAGGAAAGCGGCACATGAATCAGATAAGCAAAGTGGATAAGTTAATCAAAAAAATTGAAAATAGAATTGATTAACTAGATCGAAGATGATTACATATATTTTAATAAAACAATATAAAGCTTCACACAGAAAGCTGTAGTACCTGTAGTGTATATGATTCTGAATTTTTTTATTTAAGACTTTTTTAAATTTTTCGAAATTTTTTATTATTTTCAATTTTCATTTAATAGATTGGAATGTATTGTTATTCTTATTATTTTTATTGCTTTATGAAATAAAGTGTTCATTAATTTAATCGGTTTTTTTAATTAATATGGAAGAATACGTAAATTTACATAAATTTATACTAAAATTTCTCATATGTAATTATGTAATTTTACACACAAATGTGTAATTTTACATAGAAATGTGTTAAATTTATAACATATACGATATGTATTTTGACATAGAGTTATGTAAAAATATATATTATATATGGAATGAATTCTACATATTTTTATGTAAAATTACATATAGGATAGTTTACATTTACATATTCCCGATATTTAAAATTACCTACAGTTATGCAGTGTACATACGTTATGTAAAAATTACATACAGATCGGGGGCATTTTGTTTCCCATGATCTATATGTATTTTTTTTTTACTGTGTATTTTAAGGGGTAACTGATTTTATTTTTAAATTGGGTAAACTTGTCAAAATTTAGTGCCTGAAATTAAAGTTTCTCTTTAAGACATTATCTATGGCTAATATTATCCAAAATAGCAACCAAAATTATATATTGGCACAGATACGTGGATGACATTTTGTTATTATTTAAAGGAACCGCAAGACAACTCGACCAACTACATCACTTCATCAATAATATACATAAAAACATCAAGTTTACATTGGAGATCGAATCAGACAAAACAATTAATTTTTTAGATTTAACCATACAGAATATAAACCACCAACATAACTTTAGAATTTACAGAAAATCCACTCAAACTAGCCAAACAATTCATAGTTCGTCACAACACCCGTATCAACACAAAATTGCCGCTTATCGCCATATGCTCAACAGATTGAACAATATCCCGATGACAGTTGCCGATTATAAAGATGAATTAAATACGATTAAATTCATCGCTTATAATAATGGTTTTCCGGAGATGCTTATTGACAATATCAACACAAAAATCATACATAAAATACATTTAACTGATCTCACAACATTAAAAGTTGACGAAAATGATAAAAAAAAATATATCACCGTTGAGTACAATAAAACAACACACAATATTATGAGAAAGATTCTACATAAACACGGATACACAGCAGCATATAAAACCAGCAACAAAATACAACGAATACTAAAAACTAATAAGACCATAGCAAAACTTGAGAGCGGTATTTACAGACTAAATTGTAATGATTGCCAAAAATTTTATTTAGGCCAAACTGGAAGATCGTTTGAAATTCGTTTCAAAGAACATACCGACGAAGTCACGAGCACACAAACAAAAAGCTTTTATAAATCAAATTATGCATTTCATTTAGTATCGGAGAACCACCAATACACCAATATAAACAATAATTTACAAATATTGCATAGACTGGAAAAGGGGAACATGATGAATATATTGGAGGAGATGGAAATCTATAAACAAAGAAATAACCCATTCTTATTAAATGATAAAATAAACACAAAGACAAACAAAATTTTTGACCTAATAACCAAAAATTAAGCTATCGAAAAACTGAGAACACCCAAACGACTAGTAGTTAAAAACAAGTTGACAAAGAGTGAATACTCGAAACCGGTCCTTGGACATAAAAATTTTTTTTTTTTTTTATATGAAAAATATCACATAAATGTTATGTAATTTTAACTGTTTATGTTATTAAAATTTTTGGTTTTAATAAATATTGTATTTTTATTTTAATTAAAAAATATTCGTTACATTGTGATATTAGCCACGGCGAACCATTTGATAATAATGGATTACCATTATTATAGTGTTCAAAATAGGGGGTTTAAATTAAAAATACATTTATTCGAAATTTGCACGTGTGTCTTGGTTACAAGTTTAAGCGTTATTTAGGTGTATTCATTTCGCTGGTGCTCTACTCAAACGCAGAGCCCCCTTATCCACTGGGCTAAAAGGGCTAAGTCCTGGGCGCCATCGATTTGGGGGCATTTGAGGGCGGAAAAATTTAAATTTTGGTAACTTACAAAACATTAAGTAAGTATATAATATAGAGCTCCGTGACAGCCCTCTTAACGTTTTTTAATAATTTTTTTTAACTTATCATAGGAAGGATTACTCCTTAATTTCCTGGAGAATTTCTTGAACTGATTTAGTTTATTTTGGAGAAATAGGAGTTCATCAACGGCACCAGTTTCTTCTATCAATACAATTAAATAAAACCTTGGAAGACTCAATGTGAGAATTCAAGATGTTAAACAAATTACAGAACACCGTATTACAATCAATTCCACGATTAACTGGCTCCGATTCTTCAGCAAGCAGATAATCTATAGGCACGCCAAAATTAACTCTCGAAACACGTGATCGTTTATTGGGAAAAGTTGGTCGTCTAGATGAAGACGAAATAGTTAACTCAATTAAATTTTGGCCGGAGATATGAATCGGTAAGTTGTCGAAAATCAAAATGATGTTTGAAACAAAAATCAAAACCGGTTGAACTTCGAGACTAGCTGAATATGTGCTAAAACGTTCAAATTTGCTCTTAAGCCTCGTTCTCATTAGTCAAGTTATTTGATTTCAAGTACTTGAGTTCAAATAACTTCAACCTACTTGACCAATATGAAAGTGTTATTTTGCATGAATTCAAGTTAATTTTACTTGCCTTCAAATTTCAAGTAAAGTAGACGACCTTTGAACTTTTATATTCAAGTCGAGCCGTCTGAGAGGAACCATATTATAAAAGTTTATAGTGTGGTAAGTACTTTATCAAAATAGTGAAGGTAGAATTTTTGACATCTACAAAAATGAATTGGAGTAGTGCGGTAATCATAATTTTTTTGAAAATTTATCAATCCCATGAAGTTCTGTGAAACATTCGACGCCATTTTAAACAACTACTTGACTGAGTAAACTTGAATATATATGAACGTAAACTTGAATTCAAGTACTTGAAATCAAGTAACTTGACTAATGAGAACGAGGCTAGGCTTTGAATAGTTTGGTGTAAACTGCGAATAAAAATAGTTTGCATACAATAATAGTCAAGTAGGGTGATGACATCTAAAAAATCAACGCAAGCATTAAAATAAACGACATAATTTACTACTAAACAACGCTAATGTAAAAGAATATAAAATAATTGGGTTTATCCGGCTCCTCGGGCGACACTTTTCCCAAAAAGCATCCGTTAAAGATCACCAAACCAACCATTTATATTTTGCGGTATTTTGGGCACGCAAAGTCCTCAAAATATGTCTCTAAACTAATATATCATAATTAGTCACAACACTATAAATCTTCTACTCTCGTACCGCCAAATAACAGGCTCACAAATAATGTTAGATTATTTAGAGCTGACTGTTGAGCAGCAATCAAAGGCATTCGTCATTTTTCATCTTTGATCTTTAACAATTAGATCTAGATATATATCTCTGAACTCTAGTAGTATATCGTTGAAAGTCCTTAAGAATTTAATTTACTCCATTCAGAAGGGAGCATCCACAATGTTCAATAATTTATTTTCTGAAAATGTGTGCCGTTTGTTCAGATAACAATATTATGTGAACAACGTGAGAATTGGCCGATATAATGCTTTACTTTCTTTACTCAGTGCTTCAGTGTGGACGGGGCATCGCTGTGGACCCTTCGAATATACAAAATAATAAAACACAAACAATACAAAATAAGAATTAACGGTTATTTATTTATTTAGATCAACGCTAAATTTTCAGACGAGTTCAACAGAAGTGCCGCTTTGTATAGTTCAATTCATTCTTCCCATAATTTGTACTTCTATTAGGTAACTGTAAAAATGCACGTCTTCTCAAATTATGTACCGTCTCAACATAAAACGAATAAAGCTTTAAAAGCTCAGAAAAATTCAATGTGTCGTAGGAATGCCAGTTATCAGCTCTTGAGTCGCTTAGTGTGAAAACGCTTTTGAATGCTTTCTATCCTATCTGAATAGTTTTGATAAAAGGACGACCAAATGACACCAGCATACTCAATATGGGATCTAACGAATGCCATATATAAAGTGCACGGTGTGTATGGATCTCTAAATTCCTGGCATTGTCTTTTCAGAAAGCCAAACGTCCTGTTAGCCTTTGCATTGGTGCTGTCAATATGAAAATTAAAAGAGAAGTTTGGTGTCTAAATTACTCCTTAGCCTCGAATTACAGAAACCCGTTCGAACAGTATTCCGTCAATTATATAATCGGTTAAGATGACATTCCTACTTCGTATAAATGTGATAGTTTTAGATTTGCAAATATTAAGACATAAGGAGTTAATACTACACCATTCTGGTAGTTCTGACAAGTCATAAGAAATGCCCCTAATAGTTTTATAGATTTTTAAATCTTCCGCCTACATAAGAACATCTGAGTTAGACAGGCAACCAATCCCATCATTCACAAAAATATTGAAAAGGAGTGGTCCCAAGTGACAACCTTGGGGTACTCCAGATGATGCTAAAAATTTTCTGAAAATCGAGTTGTTGATTTTAACATACTGCTTTCTACCAGTCAGATATGATCGTGTCCATTGCACTGGTATTTGATTTGCATCTAATTGATCGAGTTTATTAAATAACAAATCGTGGTCTGCTTTATCAAATGTCTTACTGAAATCTGTATACAATACATCCGTTTGGAAACCTAACTGAAGCGCCTCTGAAACATAATTATTAAAGATCGCGAGATTTGTAACTGTAGATTGACATTTATAGAAACCATGTTGTTTTGTTGTTATAACATTTAAAATTATAAAAAATAATCCGGCATTAACTAAACTTTCAAAAAGTTTCGGGATGCTTGAAAGTAAAGAAATTCCACGATAATTTCGAACATCACTACGTGAACCAGACTTAAAAATTGGAGTAATCGATGATATTTTCCATACTTTGGGGAAAACTCCAGACCGAAGACTAAGTTTAAAAATCTTTGCTAACGGAGCCGCAAGGACATCAGCGCAACTCACCATGAAACAAGGAGGAATACCGCCAGGCCCATAACGCCAAGCTATTAAAACTTCCTGATATGTTAAAGTAAAGTTCGAGCTAATATTTGTCTTATCACAACTAATCGAAGAGCTACTTGTGTTATACTTAGTATTTACTCCTCCAAAAAAGTCAACAAATAGATGTCGCTTAGTTATCGTTCGAAACTATACCATTGAAATGCATGTGAATTCACTAGAAATCTTTTTCTACTCTATCGTTTGTTATGTCATTTTCGATCTGTATGACATAGCAATTGCAAAAAAACTTGTTCAATAGATAAGTAAAAGTGTTTATAGGTGAGTCCGTATAGGCTGATACTGATTGATTTGGTGATATTGATTGCTTAGGTGTTATTGTGGTTTTGGATACAGCTGCAGGTCGTCAAATTGTAATCGGTGCGAGGTGCCGAAACTGCATTGTCGTTTTTTGAACTGGATTTTCTGGTAAAACGCCTAATAAAACCACCTCTTGGCCAGATTGCAGGCGATAAAATTTGACTGGAGAACTTACTGTCAATACTTAACTTAAATGAAACAAAAGTTAATTTAGATTGATCCCGGCCTCTTGGCAACAACAAACGACACTAAACGACTTCCACCCCCTATAACTTTGATCGCACATAGTCAATCAAGGCACTCACTTCTGTATTTAAGTTTAATAATTAACATTATTGGTACCGAATCCCACCCCTTGTCCTATAGCATTTAATTTTATAATATGTATCCCAGCTATCCTAAACCTGCTCCACCCATGGCGTGATATTATTTTAAAGCCTCCAATAGTAATTTGCTATTAGCAGTTATTTACGACTTATGATAGTGATAAATCGGCGAATTTATCCCCTGGATTAAAATTGTTCCCTCGGATTTATACCTCGATATCGATGGCTAAAACAGTGGATACGGCTATTTTCGAAAATTCGGAAATATAAAACATCATTTACGCTCAGTCAAATTACATATACAAAAGTAAATATATTTACATAATGAAGTTAAAAATGGAAAATATATTTAATGAATCTGCCGTCAGAGTCTGGTAAAGTTTCTAAAAAAAGGGGTTCATTATTTTACCAACATTCTTCAAGAAGATCTGGAACCTTTGGAGGCACATTATCGCTTATAATATCGCATTTTACGTCCAGCACTCGCTTTCCATTGCATTTATTTCTTGACGATATTTACTGAAGAGTAAAGGCGATGATTCATGTACAAATTTTGTCTGCCAGACATAAATAATAATCGCTCTGATTGGTTGAAGGTCGGCCATTTTTTTTTATCTTACGACAAAAATTAAAAATTGAACATTGCTCAATTTTGTATAATATAAATACATAACCTTAAAAACTTTGACAGCAGTGAGAATAAAATAATATAAAAGACCGATATTTATTACATATTATATGCTTTTTGTTAATTTTCGAATTAGACATTATTCACTTCCACTAAAATTTATGTTATGTTTATTCAAATCAATATGGTTCAAATTTAAAAAAAAAACAAATAAAATCACTTTTTAGGTTATGCTTTATAAAAATGTCATCAAATATCCATACGACAAAACTTTATACATGTATCGCCTAAGTTTGAATTTCGTTTTATCGTATAAGACAAAAAAATATTAACCAATCAGAGCAATTACTATTTATGTCTGCCAGACAAAATTTGTACATGAATCATCGCCTTAATACGGGTACCCAAGATAGACTCAAACTAACTGGTTGCCAATTCGGGATTATGTAGTTATGTTTTTCAGTCTATGTTACAACATGATTCAAATGGCGTTAGGATTACTGCGTTTCATAATGATTATCGTAATCTAGAGTTTGAAACTCAATGATTTAAATACCAAAAAAAAAAAAAGAGACAACTGAAGGCAGAGAGAATTATTTTATTTTGCTGTCATTTTTAAGATGAATTTGAAATCGCGATCTGAGATTATTGCGATAATGTTTTTATCTGTGTATGGCATAAAACAAAAAATTTTGGGAGGAAAACAAACAAAAAAAAATTGACAAATGTTCCAGCAAGCCGTTATTAATTCGAAAATTGTTTCGAAAATCGCCGGTTTGAACTTCGTTCAAAATTATGACACAAAAAATCCACGGATCTTTCCACGTTTAAAATTACCAAAAGTAACTTCGGCTATATCAGTGGATTTTCGAAAACCGTGGATTAATCCGTCGATTTATCCTGGTTTCAAAATACGAGCTTGAATACCAAAAGAATTTGTTACTCGAAAATAATACTTTTAAAGGTGATTTTATTAGTACAATTCACAAATAATGTATCGATCAACATGTCGTTGAAATTTCAATCATTAAAATGTCATAAAATGCCAATGAAACGTCACAGAAATGGGGATGTATTAATAAACGCTTACTAGATATTACTGGACGATATAAACATGGACGAAATAACCCAATAAACGCATCGCACGGAATTCCGTAATAAAATCTATACGAAAGATTCACTCGGAACGTGGATTCCATTAATATTCTTACACGGATTTCCATGCTGTTAGCCCAAGAAAAGTGGCACAAAAATTCCAAGTATGTCAATGTGCTAGTGATGGAAAATGTGAGGAATAGTATGTGGATTTCCGAGTATAAATCGCACAGTTTTATATTAGGAAGTCGTACTGCGGATAACGGATTTCTTTACGAATTACAGAAAAATTATTGAATGAGAACGATGTTTATTTTTTATGTTAAAATAAAAACAAATAGACTTCATTTATTTGATAAAATGTTTCAGTATAAATAATATATGTATATGATTATCATGGTAACTATAAAATTAATTAATTCCTAAACAAGGCTACGTAAAAACTTTAAACATTTAAAAAAAGGAAAATTCAGAACAAATTAAATATACCTATCATATAATATAATTATTATATATGTAATTAGTAATAGCACTACAGGTAGTTTCCATTAATAATAAAAATTCAGTAACTTAAGTTAGTGTTAATTAAAACTATGATATGTTGATTTGGAATGGGGACGAAGAGCCGAATTTCAAAGGGCCGAATGTCGAAGGGCCGAATGGGTCGAAGGGCCGAATGGGTCGAAGGGCCGAATGTCGAAGGTCCGAATGTCGAAGGGCCGAATGGGTCGATGGGCCGAATGGGTCGAAGGGCCGAATGCCAAAGGGCCGAATGGGTCGAAGGGCCGAATGGGGTGAAATACCGAATGGGTCGAAGAGCTGAATAGGTCGAAGGGCCGAATGGGTCAAAGGGCCGAATGGGTCGAAGGGCCGAATTTTTTTGTATATTTTTTTTGTTTTTAGAAATATAATTTTTTAAATTTGTTGTTTTAAGGAATATTTTGTAAATTTTTGTATCAAATATGTATAAATAAATTTCTTATGAATTTATGTATTTTATTATGTTTAATCTTCTGATATTCTATCGACAAAACTATTGCATATATTTTGGTTGTTTATAATTTGTGTTTCACGTATCCAGCAGTGGTGCATTTTGGTGAAGGAAAATTTTATCATACGCTACCTGAGACATTCGGCTCTATAGCAGCCTTTTGATAATAGGCGTATGTATATAGATAGGTGCATAGTACATTCATTTTGTTTTTCTTAGATATCTTAATCTTATTATTCCTTTTGTTATTATATACAAGCGCAATACTTTTTTGCCGGTAGAATATCCAAAGATTAAACATAATAAAATACGTAAATTCATAAGAAGTTTATTTACACATATTTGATACAAAAATTATATTTCTAAAAACAAAAAAAAATAAACAAAAAAATTCGGCCCTTCGACCCATTCGGCCCTTCAACCCATTCGGCCCTTCGACCCATTCGGCCCTTCGACCCATTCGGCCCTTCGACATTCGGCCCTTCGACATTCGGCCCTTTGAAATTCGGCCCTTCCACATTCGGCCCTTCGACATTCGGCCCTTTGATATCATACCGTTGATTTCTTACTAAAAAATTCAATAACTAAAATTAATTTCTTTTTGGTCGCTTTCTAATCCGATCCTTCGCCAACTGAAACCATCTTTTAATTATCTGTGTTACTTCTTCATCATTAGAATTTTTAAAATGTTGCAAAGCGGAATCTGGAAAAATAATTCAAACTTAAGAGATAAACATTATATATTATGTTTTGTTAATACCTTTCAATATTTTAATTATTAGATAATTTTTAATCGATATATTTTGTTGATTGCCAAAGCAGGAAAATTTTGTTGCAACATCATCAAACATTAATATTTTTTCAAATTACATCTGATGTATTTGGTTAGGTCATTTATATTCACATCAAATGTGGTTTTCTGTTGGTTTAGAAAAAGAGATTAGACACATACAGATACGAGCAATTTAATAAAACACAGAATTACCAAACATTTTTCGCTGTGTGGATCTTTCCTTATTTTATCCTCCAAGTCAATTAGTTCTTGTGTTGATTTAGTTGGCAGATTAAGCATATTTTCGTTATCCTCCATGTTTTTTGTTTCTTTAGAGTATTTATGTCTCAGAAGTACAAGTTATCGCATTATGCCAAAGCAACCTTGATTATACAAGCCATAATCTAAAAAACGAAGCTTTTATAAGGGAATTAGAAACGAGGAAAAAACCAAAATTTCCATAGTAAAACGCATAAAACATATGGGAAATCACTTTTTTTCCAAAGACAAATTTGTAAATGAAAACGTTACCAATTCTCTATTATGATTTCTGAAATATTTTCATAAATGTTTGAATTTCAACATATATAAATATCGTTTAAGTAAATCGTTTTCATTTTCTTGTAATAATTGATTATTTAAACCAAAATATAAAAAAAAAGTTCATAACAACAGCATTCTGGTCAAATTAAAAAGAAGAGCTTACTACAAATCGTGTGCATTAAGTCAATATATACATTACATAGATGGCACTAAACGTTTGGAAAAATCGTACGAAAAATTGCCACCTGGGGAAATTTCAAGTTGAAAAATTGTAGGAAAAGCAAAACAAATTCTCAAAATATTATAAGAACGTGCCATAATTTTATGATTACACAATTTTGTTCGTATTTTTCTGTATAAATCTGAGACATCTAACGTACACTAGTAAAACTAAAAATAAATGTAACAAATATTGTATCATGTGCTGAGATGTTCTAACATCACTTTTTTCGATGTTCGATATTATTCATGTCTCTCTTTTCAAGAATAAAATTATATACTATTTCGACTTTTGAATTAAGCTTTTTCTATTGCGATCTCAGCATGCTCGCATAAAACATCATTCTATTTCTACTTTCATTCATCACTCTTTATCACAAAAAATTTTGTTTGCGATATTTTATCGATGTGAAGAAAAGGCAAAGTATACAGAAGGCTGAGATCGCATTAGAAAAATTGTAATGAAAGAAGAAAATAGCGTACAATTTTGTTCTTGTTACAAGAGACAAAATACTATCGAAAACGAATCGAAAGTGATGTTAGAACATCTCAGCAATGATTTTAATTCGTCAGAGCCAACTTTGATGTATTTTCAAAATGAAAGTTCGAAAAATATATTTTAGAAACAATTTAATTTTAATATTTCTGCAATTAATATTTACTTAATACCAATATACCCTTCCTGTATATTTCTGCTAAAGATATGTAGAACACTTTTGTATAAAAATTTTGTAACATGTTTGCTTTTTTCATTGAAAAACTTGAAGCTAAAAACACCATTTTTACTATGAATTCCTATGGAAATCAGTGAAAAGTTATACCACTAAAAAAGCTTCTAAAAAATACGTCATAATGATTATGGCTCTATACTCTAGAAGGCTCTGATTATGCTCCTTGGATTCGATGCTATTGTATCACATGTATTTTGTAACTTCTCAAATTTTTCGTCGTATTTTTTTAGAAGCTTATAGTTCCTTGCTACAGTTGGTTCTGATAATATTTCGATAAAAACTATATATCTAGACTCAAGAATTAAAAGGGCGTAAGTCGTCTTACGCCCTAATCGACTTTTGAACATTTTCTGTTTAATTGTATATTAATACGTTTTTATTTTCCAATTTCCAAGGTAATATCAAAGAAAGTAAGTAGATATCTTATTCTTTTGCATATTACCTAAAAATTGGAATGAAAATGTATTAACAGAAAATTAGATAGAAAATGCTCAAAAGCCGATTAGGGCATAAGTCGACTTACGCCCTTTTAATTCTTGCGTCTAGATATATTTATTATAAATTGAAATTATTGAGAAAGTTTAAATTTACTTTGTATTGATGTATCGAGTTCATCCTCCGAAGAATCTGAATCATCTATAATTCGCCTTTTTAGAGAATTTGGAGGATCCTCTTCAATTTTCTCGGTGTATGTGGTTGTCATTGTTTTATTAATTTTTAAGTAGTTATGGTATCCCATCACATCGTCGGACCAGCAAAATGATTCTTCGGCAATTGTAGGAGCACTAAGTAAAGTAGGATTATTTTTTTTAACTGAAAGTAAAAATATTTAGGTTATTTTAATTTGGAAATTTATTATTTTAATAAAGTCACCTGTTTTTGCAAAAGCGAATATGCTTTCTGAATGTTCCTGGGGCTGCGACATTCTACGTAAGGAAAAAATATTATGACATAAGTGGTATATGATTTCTAATTTAGTTTTGAGTGCCACAAATTTATATTGGATTGCACTAATATCAATTTGTCTTGAGAAATTATTTTCGGTAATCGTAGGATTTGTGTAATAAATTTTAAGATCTGCTCTCTATAATTGAAATTTCACAATTTATATTTTGAATTTATTGAATTTTGAACATTTCGTTATCGATACAGCAATAATTGTTTGCTGGAAATATTTTTTTTTTTTTTGATAAAATAAATTGTATTTATTTATTTAATGTTATTACAATCTAGTCTCCTGGACTAATGAGCAATTTGTTTCTGACTTAATTTACTAACTTAATATTAATCTATGGCTTCTTCCCATTGGCGTTCCATAGAGTCTGGTAAATTGAATTAAACCACATCTTTGTAGTGGGCTTTACACAGCACAATGCTGTTTAAGCTAACAATTACACCAACTCAAAAGGTTTGGTTCTTTTAAGTCTACGTATTAAATTCGTGTTGCTTAGAAGCTGAGTTGCCCCAATGTTCACATGATGCCGGAGCCTCTCTTCATGTCTCCGCGCTTTCTCCTGAATTTCAGTTACGATGAGGTTCACTTTAAGGTCCCTATGGAGATCATTGTTCCTGACATACCAAGGTGCATCAACGATATTCCTTAATACCATATTCTGAAATCTTTGGATGATATTTACGTTGCTCTGTTTGGTACAACCCCAAAGTTGAATACCATACGTCCAAACGGGTTTCAATATTTGCTTATAAAGTAGCAGCTTGTTGTATGTTGATAAAGAAGAGTTCCTTCCCATCAGCCAATACATCTTTCTGTATTTAATTCTTAGTTCTTCACTTTTCTTCTTGACATGTGCTTTCCATCGCAGTTTAGCACCCAGGGCCATGCCGAGATACTTAGCTGTGTTCGCATACGGTACTATTTCTTGATTTATGGTAATCGGGATATGTTCGAATCGCCTGTTTGTAAAGTTGATGTGAACTGATTTAGTTTTATTTAGTTTTATTCGCCAACTTTTTGTCCATTTATAAATTTTAGTTATTGCTGTTTGTAACTTTTGTGTTGACTCTTCGTTGCTTGTGCCAACAGCTAAGATCGCCGTGTCATCTGCAAAAGTCGCCACTGTAGTGTTTTCTAATGCAGGAAGATCATAAGTGTATATTAGGTATAAAACCGGCCCTAATACACTGCCCTGTGGAACTCCTGCGTTGATTTCTTTCAATTCAGAGAAAGTGTCATCTAACTTAATCCTGAAGAATCTATCTTTTAAGTATTATTATTATTACTTGAGGGCCATGTGGGGGCTCAAGCCACCCCGCACTGCGACCTAAAAGATCTTTTGTGCATAAGCCCTTCTTAATTATCCGTCCAGTCAATATTCAGGCTCTTAATGAACCTGATAATACTGCCTAACGGTACGTGATACATACTATCTGGGCTCACTGCTCTCCCTCCTAGATGTTTTAATTATCCGCCCAGCCAATATTCAGGCTCCTTATGAACCTGATAATACTGCCGACCGGTACGTGATACATACTATCTGGGCTCATTGCTCTCCTTCCTAGATGTAATAACATTTACTTCTGCTAGAAGAGCGGTAGCATTGGGACTCAAGGACTTCGAGAGGGCAGAACCACTCCCGTATATTCCTATCCGTGCCTCGTCTACCGTTTTGATTTTACTCTTGCGAGTTGCTGGGATATACTATCTGGGCTCATTGCTCTCCCTCCTAGATGTTTACTGTTGGAAGTACTTCTACACGTGATACATACTATCTGGGCTCATTGCTCTCCCTCCTAGATGTCTACTGTAGGAAATACTTCTACACGCGTTACATACTATCTGGGCTCATTGCTGTCCCTCCTAGATGTAATAACATTTACTTCTGCTAGAAAAGCGGTAGCATTGGGACTCAAGGACTTTGAGAGGGCAGACCCACTCCCGTGCCTCGCCTACCGTTTTGATTTGACTCTTGCGAGTTGCTGGGAATAAAAAAAATAAAAAAAAAGTCGCCTGTAGGTCACCCAGGTTTACTACAGGAAGGCTAAATAAAACTGGAGGGTGCCTGGTATCCAGAGTCCGCATAATAGACTGATTAACCTATCAGCCATTCATCCATCGGCATATGCTGTTCCACCTTAGATTAGGGATTTTTTGTCAAGGTTTTCTCCTTTAGCGCCGTACTTTAGCCTGTCACAAAAGTCTATATTCAGCCTAATGGTTACAGTTACCGGTGGTTGCCACGAGGAGGTAGTACGTACACTTGCGCCTACTGGAAGGTTACGGAGCCCCTTCCAATAGACGCCAATCTTTTAAGTAAGATTCCAGTATATTCGCAAATTGGATTGGTAGAAGATTTCTTAATTGATGGTTAAGTCCTTCATGCCACACTCTATCAAATGCTTGGGCAACGTCTAGAAATATTGCTGAACAGATTTTTTTCTCCTCTAGTGCTTTCTCAATTATACTGGTTATTCGGTGAACTTGATCAATTGTTGAGTGTTGGTTACGAAAACAGAACTGATGATTTGGGATTAAGTTTTTACTCTCGATTATCGGATTTAACCTTTTTACCAGAAGCTTCTCAAAGAGTTTGGACATGACTGGCAATAGCGAAATTGGCCTATAAGATGAGGTTATGTGTGGTGGTTTCCCAGGTTTTGGGATCATGATTACTTCTGCAATTTTCCACAAGCTTGGTACATATTTGATTCTAAATGATGCATTTATAAGATTGGTGAGCTTTACCAGAGCTTTCCTTGGCAGTTCTTTTAAGATTTCTGCAGTATTCGTAGCCAGGAGCTTTTTTCATATTCATATTAGTTTTTATCTCACACGCGACTTATTTTGGTGTTGTTGGTGTTGTCGGTACTTTCTTGCACAGCTTGTTCAGATATTATCTCGGCTTCTAATGTTTCATCTTGATGTGGCTGGAATATTTTTTCAAGATGTTCAGCAAATTCTCGAGCTTTGTCTTCATTATTCCTAGCCCATTTATCACCTGCTACTCTTATTGGAGGGTTCTGTATTATTGGTCTTTTAATTCTTTTGGTTGCTTTCCAAAGAGAATAATCAGTCAGTACTGCTATCATTAGTTAATTTTCTTAAATAGTTGCTGACTGATTCATTTTTCAATTCTTTGATTTCTCTTCTTAATTGTTGAGTGAGATTGTTCAAATTAGTTTTATCTTGAGGGGCCCTTGTTTGTTGCCATACTCTTCTCGCTCTTCTTTTTTCTGCTAGGAGTTCCCTAATTTCCAAAGGGTAGTTGTTTCCCTTGATTTTCTTTTTAACCTCAGGGGTATTTTCCCAAGCTGATTGCTGTATTTCGTCTACAAATTTGTGAACTTCTTTGTCTAATTGCTCCTCGGTCTTTAATGGAACCATTAAGTTAATTTTTTCTTCTAGCGATAGTCTAAAGCATTCCCAATTAGTGTGATTATTTACTAGAAAAGGGTTCCTTTCTTTCTGAATAATTTTTTCACTTAACGTTAAAAGTATCGGTGAATGATCAGAGTTTAGGTTGTGGCTTTCATCTACTTGTATATAATTTACAGATATCTTCTTTATTATAAAGAAATCAATCAGATCTGGTACTTTATTTGGATCAGTAGGCCAGTAAGTTGGTTTTCCAGTTGAGAGAGCTTCATAACTCCATTTCCTAATGGCTTTTAGGAGTTCTTTACCCTTAGTTGTTGTTAATCTGGAGCCCTGGTGGAATTATGGAAAATATATTGTTTTTGATTAACACTTCCCGGTAGGAAGAATCATCTAATTGGTATTGAACAATATCATATGGCGTGACATAATTTATATTTTTGATGTGTTGTTCAGCTTCCAATTGTCTGTTTCTGAGTTGCTGCAGGGGCTGTGTTTTCTTCTTAATAGTACGTTTCAGTTCCTGCATGTTATTTTCAAATCTGAAAGCACTATAGCTATCTACACTTCCATAAATTAAAACATCGGCAGGAATATGGATTAAATAATGAGCATTGTATGATACTGAATGTTCTCCGTACAAATCTCCAAAGTTTCTCACATATTCCCTAATCATAGCTGTTGCGCATGCACTATTCACTATCACCTAATATTCGCATCGAACAAAATAGGAATAAAAAATGATTGTAATACAGTTGCGGCAATATTCCTTTTAAGGCATAAATTCCAGTATAGCACAAAAATTGCCTTAGATCGGTTGCTTTCCATCTGTCAAGCTCTTTTAGGGATCGTGGTTTTCTGGAAAACTCTTTGGGTATCGATAATTTTATTATAGTAAGTCCACAGGAAATTGTGATACACATCCAGTTTTAATTTTCTCTAACTCGATTTCATTAAATTCCTTATGGTGATGAACTTGTTGCCTATTTCGAAAGCTAACGTCAGTTCTTAACGGCTTATCAATCTTAGGATATACCACCCTTCGATCTATATAATTCCCTTTAATTTCGCATTTAGGACATCCGTAATATCCAGAATGTCCTTTAACTTGTAAAATGAATGATTTGGCTGGAGCATTACACACAAAAGCACGAATTTTGACATTAGATACAACTTCATTAATTTGTATACCATGTGTTTGAAGATCTATGGTTTCCCTTACAAATTCTCGCAAGAAAGTATTTGCACAGCTAGGTTTCGTGTAACTGTGATATGCTCCAATCAAAAATACTTCTTCTAAACCTACGACGTTTCCTAATATAGGCCACAATTGGCTATTGGAGCTTTTTGACAGAGGGAGACCATCAATACCAATGTCAATAATTAGGCCTCCGTTAAAATTTTTGTATTTTTGCAATAATAGCTGCAATTTGTGTCTCAGTCCAAAGAGTAAATATGAACCAGCATCCTGTGGTGTCAATTCTATTTTTTTTGGAGTTTTTTGCACTGTCCTACAATCTTTCGGAAGGCTTGGGTGGTATTTCCTTAGTATTTTCAGTAAAGCATTCATCGCGTCATTTGTCGCATTATGTTTTATCTCCCATTCTGCTAATCCTGTTTCCAAATCAAAACATTTATTGATAGTTTCATGCTCATCATCTTCGCAGTTTACTGTTAAATTAATATTCTCACTTTCAGGCGCCGAAACAATATTATTGATATCTTCTACAACAATATTATCACAATTGGGGTTTTCCATATAATTTTTCACTGCTTTATGTATCTCTTTTTTGTTATTATTAATATTAGAATTATTTTCATTCGTAATACAACTAGTGCTCATTTATTATCGATAATTTTTTACGAGTTAAACCGCGCTGAAAATTCAACGAGTGCGCAGCACGAATTATCTGCGTCGGTTTTAACGAGTAAAAAATTATAGATCATTAATTGCAGCACGTGTTGTATTTAGTAAGAGAATACAACTTTCCCGTCAGCGATTGAATCACAATTCATCCATTTGTGTCATGTTGTATGCAAATTATTTCACAAGCTTTTGTTTGCATGGCTTTTCCTTTGATGTGTGTATAAAAAATTCAATCATAATAAGAAAAATTGAAATACAATTACAAATTTAGAGATACTATCATAATTGTTTAGAATTTTCTTGTTGCTATGGTGAAAATTGTAAAACTATCGCGTTGCTATGGTGAAAATCGTAAAACTACCGCTATAATAACGTGTTGTGGTACGTATTTTGCATGGCAATCTAAATACTATTGCTGTAATAATCGCTTTTTAGTAAAATTTCCCATGGCATATTTTGTGAAAGTTGTATTCTCACTACAATTTGTACTATTTGAAAACTCTATTAAATTGTCTACTTCACTTTTTATTTTTCTAAAATAAGTTCTCTTATTCATAAATATTTATTTATTTATTAATATTTATAAAGTATTTTATATATACATTTTAAATTAATTAATTGATCGACACATAAAAATGGCGGCCCACGTGCTTTCAGTGATTATACGTAAATAGCAGTAGGTTAAGTATATACATACCTACGGATATGCATATGGTTTTTTTGTTCTGTCCGTGTTAAATTCATAATAGTATTTCCAAGTTGAAAATTATGCATATTGGGAAGGCACTTTCGTTTGGCGTGAATTAACAGAGTTAGCTGAATTAACTGAATCAAGTGAAGTGAATGGGGCATGCAAAAAGAGTTTGTTTTTGTTTCCGCACATCAGATGTTATTACCATAGTGATAAAGGTTACAATAATATTTAACGTTTAATTTTATGGCTACGAAGTTCGAACGCGTCGCTAAACGACTTATAAACATTTTAAAATATAAAGATTCTTTTGTGTTATTAAATTCACAATACAGTTTCGATACAAAACACTAATACCATTTGACATTCTAACCTTTACCGAGGGTGCTGCATTTAAAAACAGCGGCGAATAGTGTTACTATTAACATGCCCCATTGAGTGTTCGATTCGCAACTCTTCACTTCAGTTAAAAATTAAGAAACTGAGTTATCTGAATATGTATTTTGCTCGTGTAGTTAATTTAGTTAGGTGATTTTTGTTGTATTTTTGACATTTATCTGAAGTGAATGGAATCAATCGAACACCCAATTCACTTCAGTAGCTCAATTATCTAAATAGCACCTGAATTATCTAAATAGTAACTCAATTCTAGGCATTTTCGATTGGAGTGAATTAACTGAATTAGAATTGAGTTACTATTTAGATAATTCAGTTGCTATTTAAATAATTGAGCTACTGTAGTGAACTGGGTATTCGATCGGTTCCATTCACAGATAAATGTCAAAAAAGTCATTTAAAATTTGGATTTTGTTAATTATAGTTTGAATAAAAATAGAAATTAAATATATTAAAAATTGTTAAGAATATATACAATCTATCTATAATTATATCGAATTTTACAGACTTATTTATTTAATTCAAAAAGAAAAATTTCGTTCGCAAACAATTTTTAAACAAAATAAAGCAAAAATCACCTAACTATAAATTAATTACACGAGCAAAATACATATTCAGATAACTCAGTTGCTTAATTTTAAACTAAAGTGAAGAGTTGTGAATCGAACACTCAATTCACTTCACTTGATTCAGTTAATTCAGCTAACTCTTTTAATTCACGCCAAACGAAAGTGTCTTCTATTCCAGTTAATCCACGCCAATCGAAAATGCGTATTATTTGCCACCAGCAAAGTATTTTAGGTAAATTTAGAAATGTAAATTCCATATTACACATAATTTCATTTTGTGTTAAAGACAACACCTAGGGAACAATTATTGGAATTTGAAAGGTGTATTAACCGTAGAAAAATATTTCTTCGGAAAGCTCGACATTGAATCGGTAATCAGACAAACAAATTTATATTACTCGTTTTTGTCAAATTGACTCCCACGCAATGCTTCAACCGATTTCAAATTTTGTGACCAAGTAGATGATGAATTGTCAAATTTATCATCAACATAACAAAAAAATCGTTTTCGCGAATTTTTTTCGCGATTACAATACTTAACCAATATAACTTCGCTGTAGTGGGAAAAGTAAAAATAAATAAAGCACTAATATACAGCTAATGCAAAGTTGAACTTTCGTATTACTAAGATTCATAATTGTAATAGACACAACAACTAACAACGTGACTAACAAAAATTGCGCACATCAACATCTCGAATCACGTAAACCCGACATATTAGTTCTAACGGAAACAAAAGTATCGTCGAACATCTACGAAAACGAATTCTATTTCAAGCGCTACCAGTTCGAACAAGCTTTTGAGTTGCAACGTGGAGTGTGCATCTTCGTTAAAAACACATGCAGAATCGACAGGCAGATCCTCTGTCCAATACATTCTTTTCGAGGCTCTACTGGAATCTCCGCAAACCAACTAAATCTAAAACAAATCTGGTAGAAGATTGTGAAGAATGCTTCCAATTTTTAAAGTTGATTCCTAATAAAACATTCAACTACAATGAACCTGAGGTAATTTCTTGGATTAAAGCTAAAACACTTCCGGATGTATCACTACTGATTGCTGTAGCCATGTACGAAAAATTGGACAACTGTATGCTGAAGTCATACTTTAAGAATATGAATATTGATCCCAATAAACATTACCTCAAGACAATTAATTCAGTAACTAAGTTATACAAGATTGAGAATAAATACATCGTGGTGATAATTAATCAAAACAAAACCATGTGCCGGGATCTTGTTGAGATGGTACGTACCTTTACCTCTTTGTTACACTCACGAAAACCTGAGGTATTTCGGCTGGTGCTTGATGTCTGCTGCAATGTGGACCGCCTAGAAAAGGTAATCAACTTCATCAGTGGCATAATGTCTTCAAATGTCAAATGGATACTGAACATCCCATTTAACGATTCAGTTAAATATAAACGAGCTTTATCATCTAGATGGATTGTTGACATGCCACTACCGAATAGTGTTTATAGTGCAGGTATACCTAACACCACACCGCTTCCTACAACACCTACTTACTATTCTGAAGAAGTATCTGATCATTACTATCGTAATTCTATAAAGGAAATTCTCCACTTTATGAAATTCTCCAACATCTTCACGAGTGATCATCTGTCGAAACTTTATAACAAATCAATTGACAGTCTACCGTTTTCTGCGAGTTCCTTATCATCAATTAGAGTTTTTGTTTATGATAATCATAACAAAGCCTACATAGAAGAACCTGTAACTGATCACCAATATGGATTCGATGGGAATGCGTTGGTACAGTTTGATTCTGAAAAGAACTGCTTTATCACATCTAGCAGATACATTTTCTGCTCCAATGCTACTGAAATAATGCTAGACCAGAAAATATTTGAAAGATTAAATCAGCTTCCACTATCACTTGATAAAAATAAACCTGAAATTATATCTATTCAAGGAGTGCCAGGCTGCGGCAAATCAACATGGATCTTAAATTCACATATAATTGGAAAAGATCTCGTCCTCAGTTCTACGAAGCACGGCATTAATGATATAAAAACTAAGGTGGCTTTCCAATGTAAAGAAGCTGGTAAAAACTTTGAAGATATTAAAACTAACTACCGCACGATTGCTTCTTACCTCTTAAATGGACTCAAAACATATGATACGGTTTATATCGACGAGTACATGATGGTACATGCTGGACTATTGGGCTTAGTGGCTTTGTTAAGTGACTGCCGTAAAATGTTCATTCTGGGTGATCAAAACCAAATACCGTACATCGACCGGCTTAATTATGTCAACATGCTTTATTTTGATGCAAATAAGTTTGCAACACGTTCTAAACATCTTAATACAACCTATAGATGCCCTGCGGATGTGGTACATGCATTACAATCAATTTATCATCAATTTTATACCACTAATAATAATACGAAATCAGTCAGTTTTAACAAATGCCGGTTGATTTCTGATATTCCAGTTATGCCAAATTCACTGTACTTAACTTTCACAAAACGCGACAAAAGGCAATTAACTAACAATCTAAAATTACCTGATTCAAGTAAAATCCTAACTATTCATGAGGCTCAAGGCTTAACTTCAGCTAGCGTTAACTGTGTCCGACTGTCTTCTCACCGATTGAAGGAGACCAACTCTTTAATACGAATTGCTTTAACTGCAAACCAATATAACCTCGCTCATGTCATCGATAAATCTGGTCCCAGTACCATTCAAAGCCCAGCACATATTTTGAAAATATCAAACTACAAGAAGACTACAACAATGGAAAAACCACCAAGAATTAGGAACCATTCATTTTATTTCCAAAATGTAAATAAAATGTCTTCGAAGGCAGCTCAATTTCGCAATTTTGTGTTAAAAACGCTCTTCCCGGTTTATATCATCTGTGAAACTTCATTTCATAAAGGAATCCTGAGTTCTGAATTCTTTCCTAGCCAATATGTGGTTTATAGATGCGACCGATCACCGCTAACTAGTGATAAAAATCTGGCGGAGGAGTACTCATTGCGGTTGATGCATCATTATCGAATGAGTTAGTTGAAATATCTAACCTATCCATCGAGCAATTGTGTGTTAAGATCGCAATCAACAAAAAGTCAATTTTTATCTACGGTGCATATGTTCCGCCTGGCTCACCGATATCATCTTACACCGCCTGCTGCGACACAATAATGGAAATAAACAATGCTGCTAATTCAACTGATACAATCTTGATCACGGGGGATTTTAATTTTCCAACTATTACCTGGTCATATGACGAAGAAATGGATGAAATTTTACCATTGTACGTGAGTTCTGAAATTGAGTGTCTGTTTATCGATACTGTTTTCGATATAAATCTTAGCCAAATTTGCGAGGTGCAGAATGGCCTTGACCGAATTCTAGATCTAATTTTTACAAATGAACGGAATCTATTTAAAGTAAATGAATCACCATTACCATTCGTTATTAATGATATTAACCACAAAGCCCTAGAAATAATTTTTGAAAGCAAGGGTAGCAATATTATTGATAACCATCAAAACAGTGAGCCGAATTACAACTTTAGAAAAGCCGACAGAATAAACCTTCATTTTTATTTTGAGCAAATTAACTGGAAAAATGAACTAATCAGTAGCAACATAGATATTAACGTGGAGAAATTCTACAAAATTATATCTGAGGGCATTGCACTATTTGTTCCTACTACTGCTGCGGCCAAATCGAACAAATATCCACCATGGTACGACGATAAACTAATCTATCTCAAAATCAGTTCAGACGAAAGCAAACATAAATTCACTGCGTGTAATCAAAATTTCGAGAGATACTTTGAGATAAAGTATAAGAGTTATATAAGCCGTCTTAAGGAAAAAATAAGAAACGATCCAAAACATTTTTGGAGATTTTTTAAAGAAAAACGTGAAACTAATGGTTACCCAGTGTGTATGACATTCAAAGAACGTAAATCCTGTGACCCGCAGGTTATATCAAACATGTTTGCGGTGTTTTTTCAATCAGTTTATAAACCGGAAGACATTGATAAGTATGAACATCCAAACAATGGTGAAAACAACGTAACCATACTAACACCAAGGATTGAAACCGAGGATATTCATCGAGCTTTAGAAGTATTCGGAGATGGATGTGGTCCTGATGGCATTCCAGCTTCATTATTGAAAGATTTCACATCGTTGGTAACTCCTCTGTGTCTTCTATTTAATCAATCATTACAACTAGCCGTATTTCCAACGAAATGGAAAGTAACAAGAGTAACACCAATTTTCAAAACAGGAGCAAGAAATGATGTCTCTTGTTACAGAGGAATTACATCAATATCTTCAATACCCAAATTATTTGAACTGGTTGTATGCAACTCATTCAGATCTTTGGTTCCTCGATTCATCTCACAGTGTCAGCATGGTTTTATACCCAAAAGATCAACATCATCAAATCTTATTGAATTTACCAGCAACACCATTAAAGAAATTGAAATGCATAAGCAAGTTGATGTGGTGTATACTGACTTTGCCAAAGCCTTTGACTCCATCAGTCATTGTAAAACGTTGGAACAGTTATACAGATTCGGTTTTTCTAAACAGTTTGTTGCGTGGTTTAAATCATATTTGAGTAATCGCATTCAGTATATTGAGCTTAGTAATAGAAGATCAGAATCAATTCAAGCTACTTCAGGAGTACCACAAGGCTCTCATGTTGGTCCTTGGATCTTCATAATTTTCATCAATGACGTTACTGAAGTAATACAACATTCTAAGGTATTAATGTTTGCAGATGACCTCAAAATCTTTAAAACAGTAGAAAACATCGGCGATACCCATAAGCTACAAGAAGACATCGACAATCTAGCGAAATGGTGTGAGTCTAACCTCCTCAGTCTCAACATCAACAAGTGTAAGAGTTTATCGTTCCATCGAAAAGTTAACCCTGTTACACAACAATATCAAATAAATGGCGTACTTTTACAAAAAGTATTCGAGATTAAAGACCTAGGGGTTACTTTCGTTGAAAACATGTGCTTTACGAAGCATATTGAACAATGCGTTGCTAGAGCCAATTCCATGCTTGGTTTTATTAAGCGTTGGACTGGGGATATTCATGACCTAGACAATCAAGATCCTGTATTATGCCTACGTGAGATCTCAACTTGAATATGCTGTCAACATCTGGTGTCCTTTTTACGACGAACCTATCAGAAAAATCGAGAGTGTCCAAAAAAAGTTTATACGGTATATAACGTGTAAAGACGGATGGGATTATGACCATGACTTACCGCACCACGTTAACCTGAAGCGATTACCATCATATGCTACTGGATGCAAAACCTATCAAATGACAACATAGGCAAATAGACGAGAGCTTTTAAAGTGTTCGTTTATTGGAAATATTTTACTTGATCAAATCGATGCACCATCCATACTGGAATCAATTAAAATAAAGGCACCGAGTAGGAATTTAAGAGATCATGAGTTCCTTCATCTAAATAAACACAGAACAAACTATGGTGACAATGAACCGGTAAACATGATGTCGAAGAGTTTTAATAAAATCGACCATCTGTTCGACTTTTACTTAAGTAAAAACAGCTTTAAACGTAGGTTGAAGCAACATTTTGCTCCAACCTAAAAATATTTTTATGTCAATTTTTATTCTTTTTTTGTTTAATTTAATTTTTATTCTACCATGTTCAGTATGTTATAAATTCAAGTCATATTTGTAGACTTTTCTCAGTATAAATAAATAAATAAATAAATAAATAAAAAACCACAACCGTACTCAAGACACAAAAAGTACGAAATATTTTCAAAAACCGCTCAAACTATTGTGCTTAAAATTTCTCTGCCTAATAAACTCATTTTTTTAATTAGCTTGTACAGATCTCCTAATCAGACGAATTCAGAAACGATTAGCTTTTTCGAGGGCTTATCAGACAAATGTGACGATATTCGCAATCAACATCCCGAATGCGAATTAATTATGGTCGGTGACTTTAATGCCCACCATAAACAATGGTTGAATCACAAAGATACAATGGCTTGCCGTTTCGCATGACCTCACACAGATTGTTAGTGAGTCCACATTTGAATGCCAAAATTCTAGAGGAGTTCATATTCTTGATCTTTGTCTGACATCAATCCCTCACTCCATATGAAGGCCCATGTCGAAACTGGAATTGGAAATTCTGACCATAACTTAATAACCACAAAAATATCTGTCGAAACACCACTAGAATCTAGACAGCAGCCAAGGCGTCTTTGGCATTTTAATAAAGCTGATTTTGATGGTTTACTGTCATTTTTTCAACATTTCCCTTGGGAACGCCATTGCCTACATAACAACAACATCGACGACGCCGTTTCCAGTTTTACTGACACGGTCTTACATGGAATGAATAAATTTATACCCTCATCATTTTCCAATCCCAATCAAAATTTTAAAATATTTTCAAAAGAAGCCACTAAAGCTGCTAAACAAAATAAAGCGGCACACAAAAAATATAAACGCAACGAAATTTCTTATGAGGAATACAAAACGATACGGAACACCTGCAAAAGAACCTGTGGTAGAGAAGCAAAAAGAGCCGACAGCAAGAAAGCCAATGTCGCTTCCGAGTTGAAAATCTCCGATCGCAACTTTTACCACATGGTCGCATCGGTTGCAAATATTTCGAAAACATCTGTTTCATCATTGAAACGTGCTGTGCTGACGGCGCCTTGGTGGTGGATCCATATTTACAAGCCGACTTATTGGCGAGCGTCTTCAAATCGAACTCGACATTAGTTGTCCCAGATGGAATTGGACCTCCATTAATTCCATATTGTGGTTCCAAAATGAGCCCCATCTTCATCTCGGAGGAAATTGTCTTTACTAATCTAAAGTCAATGAATGCAAACAAGGCCACCGGACCTGATGGTATTCAAGTTCGAATATTGAAGGAGTTTGCCTGTGAATTGGCTCCAATATTATCTAAAATTTTCCTACTTTCATATAAGCAAGGTGACTACCCGAACGCCTGGAAGAATGCAATGGTGCAACCCGTGCTGAAACGGGGTTGTGACAAAACTGACCCTTCGAGCTACCGGCCAATATCATTTGTGTCAGCCGTCGCTAAGGTCTTTGAGAAATGTGTCAATCAACATATAGCTAGATATCTTGAAATTAGCAAACTAATTTCGGATAGACAATACGGCTTTCGTGAAAGCCGATCCACGACGATCTCCTGACGTATGTCACGAACAAATGGAATCTCGCCCTAGAACACCACGGAGAGGCCTTTGCAATCGCCTTGGATATATCCAAGGCTTTTGATAAGGTATGGCATGAGAATCTTATTTGTAAACTTGTGGCATACGGGCTGGACTCGATGACCACCAGGTGGATTAAAAGCTATCTCAATGACCGAAAAATCAGCGTCGTGCTTAATGGGAGATCATCATCGACGCACTCCCCAAATGCCGGAGTCCCTCAGGGATCACCTTTGTCACCGACCCTGTTTTTGCTATACATCAACGATTTGCTGGATAGCACTGTAAACCCTATCCATAGCTTTGCGGATGATGCCACATTGTATTCTTCTATTTCATTCGAGGCGGAGCCTAGCATTACAGATCTAAATAATAAACGGTCAGAAGTCGTAACGTCTCTTAATTCCGATTTAAGTACAATATTTGGGTGGGGTAACAACAACTTAGTACAATTTAACGAGAAAAAGACACAAATATGCACATTCTCACGTAAAAAAAGTCGCAACGACTACCCATTTGTGGTAAAAAACCATATCCTTGTGGGTTGCGACTCAATTCGACTGCTTGGTACTCAAATAAGTAACAAACTCAAATGGAATGAACACATTGTTGCATTGGCTAAATCAGCTTCAAAAAAACTCGGGTTCCTGAATCGATGCAGAAGGTTTTTCAAATCGCATCAAGTTCTCCAGATATATAAAACCTTCATCCGACCATGTACAGAGTATTGCTGTCAAGTTTGGGGAGGTGCGTCTGGTACCACCCTCCGCTTATTGGACAGGGTTCAACGCCGCGCTATCAGAATAATACGGAATCCCAGACTTACTCAAGAACTAGACAGCTTACAGCATCGCAGAGATGTTGCAGAACTCTGCGTCTTCTATAGATGCTTACATGGTAAATGTTCTGCAGAACTATCGGAGAAAATACCACCATTCGTTACAACAACAAGAGTAACAAGAGGAACAACCAATGCACATAGGTTTACGGTTAAGCTCCCGAAACCTCGAACTGAAGAAATCAATCGCGAATTTATATACTGAACATCAAAAAAGTGGAATTCGCTAATACATTTCAAATTTCCGAAGGAATATAAAATGAATAAATTTAAGGTAGCTATTAATCTTTACTTGCAGAATCGCGCATTGGGTGCAGAAGCTCTGACAGTTACAAGGAGCTAGGACCGTTAATAAGTCCGCTCTGCACCCAATTAAAAAAATTTATAAAAAAAAAAAAAAAATTAAATACAGGTTATAGCTTACTAGCTATGTATACATGTATGTTAAATTCTACATTAATCTGCTACGGTTTCGAGAATACAACATCCTCAATTGAATGGAAAAAGAAAACTCATTGTAATAAAAAACACAACAAACAAGTAGACCAATATGAAACTCCTGCCAAAAATATTCTATAAGGGTAGCGCATATCTTTATACAATCGAAAGTGTATACACACACATGTAGATAGCTACAAAGGTATTTTGGTCACCCGCATGAATAACTTTTCAAGGGATTTTATATTAGTCATATTCTGCTTATCTCTCGATGTGTGCTATGTGTGTGTGTGTATTAAATAACTTGTCGAGAGTAAGAAAAAAATTTAAAGAAAAGAATTTTCTTTTTTTTTTTAATTTTATTTATATTCAAGTGCAATGAATTAGGTTCCTTTTAAGGATGAATTGTCAAAAGGAAATTTTCTTCATAAATTCTTGAAACTAAGTAAAAAAAAAAAATGTTTTCCTATTTTTTGTGCTACACTCAATAGAGTTAAAGTGGTTGTACGATGATGAGATGTATATATAACATAGAGGAAAGTAGGTTTGGAAAACAACAACAACAACAACGATAATATTAAGAAAAAGGAAAATTTTCATTAAACAAAAGAAAAAAGTAAAATCAAATTTTAGGTAGAAAAGCAGCAAGTAACATATAATGTTCTCTACTGTTGTATATGGTGGTAGTTTGGGAATTTTTATTATTTTTTTATGTATAATTTAAACTTTTGAGTGGGTGCCATTGTATATGTTGAGTTATTTTCATTTTTTGTTTTTTATACAATGTTATATAACTACGTTTGTTATTTTTGCCACCGCTTTTGGGTAGAAAAATAAGAAAATTGTTTTTCACTTATTCTGAATGAAAAAATTCTTTTTGAATGTGTTTTTGTAGAATAATAGAATCATTATTTGTCACCGATTTTTCGGTTTTAATTCAATTAGTGGGCATAATACAAAACGGGAAAATTTAATTTACTTTACATAAAATGAAGGAAGTCCGTATCTGAGGATGATCATCTTCATTTCAAGTGTATAATACAAAGATATATCACGCGAATATAAGTAGACTCTATTTAACTTTTTTTTACGGCAATAATCGATATCGTACAGTATTTACAGACAACAATACGTGTAATTCTTTTCGATTGTATAACACATTTATGTGCGCGCGATATATTTCCCCATTTGATAAAAAATATAAACGAGACCGTATAAATAAAGAAAACATGAAAGGGAAACCTTTTTGCGGATAGGCAAAGAAAAACTCTTTTATGATTAAATACTAGACACATTAATTGAAAAGCGGTTTACTTGATAAATACAAGAATTACATATTATTGTATTTTTTATTATCACATTAAGTTTTTTTTTTTTATTATTATGCTATATAGTGTATTAAAGAAGAATTTATTATTCTTAAAGATATTAAATAGCGAAGTTTAAATGAGAATTGAATTTTAATGAATTTTAATTTTTATCATCAATAAAATGTTGGTTTTATTGTTGAAAATAATTGAGGGATTGCCCAAAGATTTTCGTACTCAGTAGAGAAGATCTGAAATAGTCCCTTCAAGCAAATTGAGAAACAACTACCTCCAATACATTCATATCCAGATTGTTGAAAACTTATACTTGAGAATTTGAATTTGAAATTAAAAAAACTTTTTATTGATTATTAAAATATCACTTAAGCCATTTATGTAAAATAGGGTTGTATAGGGTTTTCAAGAATTATTCGTGGATTCAGAAAAGATGATGTTTTAAGAAAAATCGCAGTTAGTTGTTCTTTAATAGAATTAATAGATGCACGACGTTTTGCATGATGCAATGGCTTTAATTCCTTATTTGAGCATTTTATGCCTTTGTGGTTTCACTAAACCCGACTTGTTGTGAACGTCGACTAATAGCAAAGCAACCTTGATTATACAAGCCATAATCTTAAAAACGAAGCTTTTTTAAGGGAATTAGAATCGACGAAAAAATCAAAATTTCCATAGTAAAACACATAAAACATATAGGAAATCACTTTTTTTCCTAAGACAAATTTGTCAATGAAAACGTTACAAATTCTTAATTATGATTTCTGAAATATTTTCATAAATGTTTGAATTTCAACATATATAAATGTCGTTTAAGTAAATTGTTTTCATTTTCTTGTAATAATTGATTTATTTAAACCAAAATATAAAAAAAAGTTCATAACAACAGCATTCTGGTCAAATAAAAAAGAAAAGCTCACTACAAATTGTGTGCATTAAGTCAATAAACATTACATAGATGGCAGTGATGGCAGTACAAATTTTTTAAAAATCGTACCAAAAATTGCCATCTGGGGAAATTTTAAGTTCAAAAATTGTAGGAAAAGCAAAACAAATTCTCAAAATATTAAGAACGTGTGATAATTTTGTGATTAAACAATTTTTTTCGTATTTTTCGAAGTATAAATCTGAGACATCTAACGTACACTAGTAAAACTAAAGATAAATGTAGCAAGTATTATTTTAATTCGTCAGAGCCAACTTTGATGTATTTTTCAAAATGAAAGTTCGAAAAATATATTTTAGAAATATTTTAATTTTAATATTTCTGCAATTAATATTTACTTAATACCAATAAACCCTACAAGTATATTGCTGCTAAAGGACACTTTTGTATAAAAATTTTGTAACATTTTTGCTTTTTTCAATGAAAAACTTGAAGCTAAAAAACACCATTTTTACTATGGATTCCTATGGAAATTAGTGAAAAGTTATACCACTAAAAAAGCTTCTAAAAAATACGTCATAATGATTATGGCTCTATACTCTAGAAGGCTCTGATTGAAGGCGCCATTTCTTCGTCCAATTACTCAATAAATTAGCCTCTATGTTGTTTCCAGTTGCCAAGATTGCAGTATCATCGGCAAATGTTGCAATATTTGTTCCTTTTGTGCTTGGCACGTGTCGCGTATAAAGTATATAGAGTATCGACCCCAGAATACTCCCTTGTGGAACCCCAGCCGATATTTTCTTTAATTCGGAGTATTCCTCTTCATGTTTTACACGAAAGTGTTGATCAGCTATATATGACTTTAAAATCAGGTAAAACTGCTTCGTGCGATCTCTGTGTAGTTTATATTCCAGGCCTCGGTGCCATACTACTTTGTCGAAGGCTTGAGATACGTCCAAAAAGACACTTGAGGATATTTTTTTATTTTCCAGAGCATCTTCAATTAGATCTGTGATTCTGAGCACTTGATCTATGGTAGAGTGTCTCTCTATAAATCCAAATTGGTGAGGAGGAATGAGTTTTCTGGCTTCTATTACTAATTTTGACCTCTTGAGTAGTAACTTTTCAAATAATTTTGAAATTATAGGAAGTAGGGAAATCGGTTTGCTGAACGCTGCGTTGATTACTTGCAGTAATTTTCGTTCTCCTTTTTCTGGGAGAGTTTTAACTATAAGTCCAGTGATTAGGTCATAACCAGGTGATTTTTTTGAACTTAAGTTGTTTTTAATTTCATCTTTTAGCTCTTGTAGTGCTGCAGGTCTTATATTTAGGTTATCCACTTTATTTACTGAAATTATATTTTCTTAAGCTGTTTGCCTTGGAAGGGGTTGAAATGTGTTTTCAAGATAGTCTGCAAACAATGCAGCTTTTTCTTTGGCACTTAAGCCCAAGTTCCATCGTCATTCTTGATAGGAGCTAGCTGTACTTTAGGCCTTTTAAAACCTTTAGTTGCTTTCCAAAGGGAATAATTAGAGTCTTTGTTGCCAGAAAGGCCAGCCAGGTATTCATTAAAAGATTTGTTCTTGACTTCTGTGATAAGCATTTTTAATTTGTTGCTTAAATAATTAAGTCGTGATTTGCTTTGTGGTGCTCGATTCCTCTGCCAGATTTTTCAAGCTTTCCGTTTTTCTCTAACCAGATCT
Source organism: Tipula helvola (assembly GCA_963556165.1). Classification (NCBI taxonomy): domain Eukaryota; kingdom Metazoa; phylum Arthropoda; class Insecta; order Diptera; family Tipulidae; genus Tipula; species Tipula helvola. The sequence continues at coordinate 310,490,664 of OY744481.1, forward strand.
CGCACTTCTACTGGATAGTTGAAGTGACTTTCCGTTTGATTACAAGTAGCAGAAGTACTCTGCCACGCTGCTTGCAGAATACTGTTGTTGAGCAGCTCCAATTGAACCTCAAGTTCTGTCGGAGTTTTAATTGGCACTTGTAGTTCAGTATTGTATTCGATTATTTTCCGGAAGAGATCCCAGTTTGTTTTATTATTATTGTTAACCTAGGTAAATTTTCTTTTTTGATAATGGTATCACTGAGTGTCATAATGACAGGAGTGTGGTCAGATGAAATTCCTTCACTGTTTTCGAGTAATACACAGTTCACAGATATCCCTTTTGTTACAAAGAAATCTATCAAATCTGGTATCTTATTTGTATCCGCTGGCCAATATGTTGGTTTACCTCCAGACAGGAAGACGCAGTTTAGAGCCCGACCAGCTGCAAATAGCTCCTTACTCTTATGGGTTGTTAGCCTTGATCCCCAATATATATTTTTAGCATTAAAATCACCTCCGATAATGAAATTAAAACCGAGCGATTTGAGTAACGTAACATAGTTTCCTTTATTTAGATTATAACGCGGAGGGCAATATATTGAAGATATGTTAATTACCTTTTGATTATTCAATCGAACATTAATAGTGACTACTTGCATAATTTCTTTTTCAATTTTTACTCCTTCGTAATGTTTGATGTTTTCCTTCACAAATATGGTTGAATCTCCTTTCACTTTTCTTGACGGGTGGATGGCGTGGTAGAAATGGTATCCTAGAATTCTAACGAATGAATCTTTTGTCAAATGAGATTCTGAAATTAGGCATATATCTATCTTGTCTATATTTAGGAAAATTTCTAACTCTGGAATTTGTTGCAACAGCCCATTTGCATTCCAATTGGCGATTCTGAATGTGTTGTTCATCTTCATAGAAAAGTACATCATAGAAGTGATTTCATTCACTGTTTCTTGCTTATTTAACCGCTTATTTAAAGCGTACAGGCTTCTTTCTTGATTTAATAGCCTTAAGTTTAAGGATTCTATATTCTTTAAAATTTTCAAGAATTAGGCTTTGACCGTCTTGTTACTTACCACTTCCCGCTGTTGTACAATCTGGGAGTATGTTTTTCAGCCTGCTATTGCACTTGTTAGTGGTAGTTCTACCACTGGATTTTTAGATATTGTTTTATTATTGAGCATCCACGGTTTAGCGGGCCTTGTTGTTTTTTATTTCTCAGATTTTAGGTTCCCTGACTACTTCACATCCTCTATAATTAGCGGGATGCTCACCGTTACAGTTTACACATTTTGGAGACGTAGCTTAGTGAACCTACAATCTTTGGCGAGATGTTTTCCCGAACATTTCACACATCTAGGCTCTCGTTTGTTATATTTCTGCGTGTGATTATATCCTTGGCATTTCTTACACTGAGGTATCAAGCCTGTGGATTTTCTTAACGTTTCTATTCGAACTCTCATGTTAACGGCTGCCCTATATTGACAATTTTTCCCACTTTTTCCGTGCTATTAAAAGTAAGCGTAACCAAATGGGAGCTTCTTTTGTTCATTTTAACCCCTTGATTAGTTACAGTTTTTTCTTTCTTTAGGATATTTACCGCATTCTCTATTGGTCTTCTCAGAGGTCATGAAGACCTCTGGCCGTCACTTTGATCGGACGATCATTTTTGTCCTTGTATGGGTACCATTCCCTGCCGTCATCATTCAGCTTTGAAGCCAAGGCTCTATAACTTTCGATATCTGTTGTTTTGATTTTCCAAATATTATTGTTCAGTGCTACAACTCTGTATTCTTTTATAGTCACCGATTTCATTAAAGATTGGATAGTACACCAATTTTGGTAGGTTGGTTTTCCTGAGCAGGTATATTTTGCTGATTTTGATTTAATACAGCAGTTATTGAAGTGCGGCTTGAAGCTACAATCTCTGGAGAAGATTCTATCTTCCTTTTATCGCAGGTCTTTTCTTCCTGTTCTTTTTTAAGATCCAGTCAGTTTCTTCTCTTAATTCATCTTCGTCAGTGTGGTACTCTGTAGCACACTGTTCTTCTGGCTTCTTGGGTTGCAAAGCATTTTTCTCACGGAACTCTGAAGCATCCTGTTCCTCAGGTTTCTTTGATTGTAAAGAATTTTCAGATTCTCATTTTCTAACTTAAGAGAATTTACTTCATTCATTAAATTCGATGTAATTTTTTCAATGTTACACAGTTGTCTGCGTAGTTCTGCATTTTCTATCTCAACTGTTCTAGCTAAGGATGTTGGTGATCTTTGCACTATGGAACTTCTTCCAAATGGGTCAGAGTTCATCAGCTCTGAAGTATTGCGGTCATTGGATATAGACGACTGGGAGCCCGCTTGCTCACCCCTCAAAGTCGCCGGCACTGGGTATCCGATTCCCTGCGCCGTAAGGTTTTCTCGTTCCGAGTCCCCCATATTGGTTATTATATTCAGGGAACCACCCTTAGCTAGTTTTGGTCCGCGAATGGTATTGTATTTCCCATCTACCCGCCGACAATTCAGTAAGGGTTTTCCCCTATCCGCCACCTAGTGACGCGCCCGATGGGAATCTAGCAACTCCGCACGAGCGACAAACTTAACTTGATCCACTTTCTGGTTTATACTCTTACTAATTGTAAAATCGACTCTCAAAAGAAAGTGTTAACTAATTGACCTTATGTAAGTTGCCTATAATCGAATAAAAAGACAAAAGGAAGTATTCTTGGATGTTCTCAGTAAAAACTACTTTGAATGAATCTTTCCAGTATCATATAATGAATAGGATAATTCTACTGCTTCTGTTAATATAAATTTGGTTAAATAAGGTTTTAAATTTAGATTTAAATTAATTTAACAATTAAAAAATATATAGTTCGCCTACCTTCTATATACGTTTCCCAAAACGAAGGTATATGTATACTGTCCGTTTACCGGCAAACCCTAATTAGTATTAAAATAATTCATTCCAATTAAGAAATACAATTCTGACAATGTATCCTCGAGACATTTTTGTAAGCTCAACAGTTATACCTTTTACCATCCTAGATTTAGTTGGAAAGTATAAATTCTGAAAATTCTAAACAAATAACAGGACCGTCTAATAAAAAAAACAACTAAAAGTATCTACTAACTAAACGTACTGACTTAGCGAATTATATTCACTAAATCAAAAACTCAAGGAAAACCTTTATTTCTGTGTGTTTTATGCCCACACAAATAATAGAAAGAGAAGTTTGTTTGTATTAAAATCAATAAGATTCTTTCGGCTTTTTATAGACAAAATATACAAACAATAATGGCATTCACAATCCTCCATGCCATTATTGTTAATCTATTTTGTCTATAAAAAACC